>PITA01000071.1:37914-402000 GCA_004023965.1 Spilogale gracilis | reverse complement strand
TGGATCACAATTGGTTTTTGTGATCTTAGGGTTGTTAGTCAGTTTCATTATTGAGAAAATTGTTTCAGCTCCCTTGAAAAAGATTCCAGATAAATTGATGGGTTTGTGACATTTATTTTTATTTTTATATTATTTTTAAATTGGAACTAAGTACTGTAATGAGGTTTAATATTCACCTCCCTATGGATGAACGAGTCATTAGCAAGCTAAGGCTGCTTCCCAGGAATATTTTGACAACAAGCTTAAGAATGTATTTAGAGGGGTGCCTGGGTGGCTCATTCGGTTAAGCAAATGCCTTGGGCTCAGGTCATGAATTCACGGTTCTGGGATCAGCCCCTATCGGCCTCCCCGCTCAGTGAGGGGCCTGCTTCTCCCTCTCCCTGTGCTGCTCTCCCTACTTGTTCTCTATGGCTCTCTCTGTGTCAATTAAATAAAATTTTGAAAAAAAAGAAGAAGAAGAAAGAAAGAAAGAAAGAGAGAGAGAGAGAGAGAGAGAGAGAGAGAAAGAAAGAAAGAAAGAAAGAAAGAAAGAAAGAAAGAGAAAGAAAAGAATGTGTTTAATTTCTTTAGAAAAGGAGCTGTAGGGCTCCTTGGAGAAATTGCTGATTCCTGGACTGGGGCAGGGAAATAGATGATAAGCCAGTAAACTCTTATGGTACCAGAAATCACGGAATGCTCCAAAAAAGGATGGGGGCATATTGAGAGGACACAGGTGCTAACTTGAAGGAGCTCCTGAGTTAAATATGGGACACTTGAGCAGCAAAGTAAATAATGATCGTAATGGATTACAATCCATAGAACAAAATAGTGAATCATGCTTCATTTAAGTAATTGGAAAAATAAATGAAGAGAAGGAACAGCTCTTGCTTAAATAGAATTCTAACTAATAAATGTAGAAGTAATGATGGAAATAGGAAAGAACTGTTGGGCAGACACCACAGTAGTGACCACTGCAGATCAGACCCACCTGTGTGTGCTGAAGTTAGTAGGTGAAAGTGTGGTGACACATGGGATATTTGCACAGTCTCAAGATTATCTCTTCACAAGATACTTAAGATATAAAGGGAAAACACTAACATTCAATGGAGAAACCCACCACATTAAACAAGTGTTCAAAGTTACCATGATCTGTAGCATTTTACCTCCTGAAAAAGGCATTGAAAAGTGTATAACATCACTTCTACTGGGATTTTCCCCCATTGTTTTAAATTATGTTTTTTATTTTGAAAAAAATTATAGATTCACATGTAGCTTTATGAAAAATACAGAGATTCCATGTATCCTTTACCTGCTTTCCCCTAGTGACAATTGTATTTGCAAAACTGTAGTTTATTATCATAACCAAGATATTGATAGTGATGTAGTCACATGACAGAACATTACCATCACTACAGGAATTCCTGGCATTGCCCTTATATAGCCTGCTCCTTTTTTTTTTTCTTTTTTTGAAGATTTATTTACCCCAGAGAGAGAGTGCATGAGAGCAGGGGAGCAGGCGCAGGAGAAAGGGAGAGAGAGAATCCCAAGCAGACTTCTTGCTGATTGGGAAGCCCAGTGTGGGGCTCAATCTCACCACTCCAAGATCATGACTTCCTGACTCCAAGGTCATGAACCTGAGCTGAAATCAAGAGGTGGAGGCCCATCCCACTGAGCCACCCAGGCACCCCAGCCTTGCTCCTTTTTAAAATTGGGCTGCTTGTTTTCTGTTATTGAGTTGTAAGAACTTTTTATATATTCTGAATCATATGGAGTTTCCCTTCTAGTCTGTTACTATAGTGAGTTATACAGATTTTTTTAGTATTAAAAATTGTGGGAAAATACACATAAAATTTACCATTAACCAACAGTTAACATAAAATTACTGTTTTCAAGTGTATAGTTCAATGGTATCAACTACGTTCATATTGTTGTACAACCCTCCCCACTGTCCATCTCCAGAACTCTCTTTATCCTGCAGAACTGAAACTCGATACCCATCAAGTAGCTCCCTGTTCTCTCTTACCTCCTGGCCCCTGGCAATCACCATTCTGTTTTCTTCCTATATGAATTTGACTAATCTAAGTGGCTCATATAGGTGATTATAATACAGTATTTGTCTTTTTGTGACTGGCTTACTTCACTTAGCATAATGTCTTCAAGGTTCGTCCATGTTGTGGCATGGATTTCCTTACTCTTTAAGACTGGATAATATTCACTGTATATTTTACATTTTGTTTTTCCATTGATCTGTTGACAAGACAGTTGGGTTGCTTTCACCTTTTGGCTAATGTGAGTAACGCCTGCTATGAACACGGTTGTGCAAGTCCTACTCTCTTTAAGACCTTGCTGTCATCACGTTTGGGTATATACCCAGAAGGGGAATTGCTGTATTGCACCTAGTTTTTTCCTTTACTCTCTCTACTTTCTATTCTGCAATCCCTCTCTCTGAATATCTTTTCCTTTTAGAGATTACAGTTTGAAAAGTTCTCATCTATTTATTTCTTTAAATAACATAGTAAACCCTTAATTAAAAAGACTGTTCAGGGAACAGAGTATGGTGGTTATTGAATTTCCAGTCTAAGTGGCCAGGAAACCCCCTTTGTGCCAGTCCTTGCTATTGCAGTGTGTTAGTTTGTTTTATTCCTTTGGTAAGTACATTATAGCAGACATAATTGAATTTCTCTGATAATTCAGCATCTTGTGATGCTTCAAGGCTATCATTACAAATGTAGACTCGCAGTATAATATACCACAGGGCAGAAGTTACTGGGGACTGGAGCCAAGTACGAACCCTTCTGGACTCTTTACAAAACTAAATCCTTGCTATAAGTTTGTTTTCTCCTGTTAAGTATGTGCTATAAGAAAATAAAACATATAGTAGTATAATTAGTCAATGTTTGAAAGATGTTTACTAAACTTAGTTTCTCATCTGGCCATCTTGCCTATTTTTTTCTTCTGTGCCTTCCTCTTTACATGTGTATTCCCATATCAGCTGATAGGCTGTCACCCTGGTTCAGAGCACACAAGCACAATTAGTAGGTACAGTGTGCAGAAGCAGATGGAATCTGGAATGCAGTATTCTGCACATCTTTGTCTCCTAGCTGCATTTCTCTTTCTTTTGCTCTATTTCAAGGAATAAAAACAGAGCTTTGGAGAAGACAAGACTAGAGAAGGAAAGAGGTAGAAGAACTGAGACGAAGAGAAAGAGCAAAGAATTTCTGAAGAAGCACAAAGGAGGAAAAGAAAGAGGAGGGTAGGGCTGAGGGCTGGTGGGGGCGGGCAAGAGGGGAAGGTCAGGCTTCGTGGAGTGCCTCCTTTGGACCCTGTGAGCCTGAGGAAGAATTTCTAGGAAGTTCTAGACTGTGACAAGTGGGTAATTAAACCAGAGGTCACTTGGGCCAGAATGAACGTAATCAGCATCCTACAACAGGCAGTTCTTGAGTCCCTGTCACCCACAGTCTCCTGAACTCAGTAACTACCAGTCCACCGGCCAAGAATAGAAGAGACCAACCTGCATTCCAGGTATTCCATCAACCACTCTGTGAACATAAAGGCAGCAGTCCCCTAGGTTGTGCGAGTAGTTCCTTTTTTGCCATCGCCAGACTCCTCTTTCTCTGGTCTTGGAGCTGGAGGATTGGAGGGGAGGCTTGAAGTTCTGCCTTCTTTGCTCCTTCAGCTGATAATGCCCATGATGCTTGGATGTGGAGGTCCTACTGTACCAAACAATTAATTAGTCTTACTGATTTGAGCTTTTCCTGATAAGTAGTAATACTGTACTGTCTTTATAGATAACAAAGAAATAAAGATATCTGGCATATTTGGAATATAGTTCCCCAGGCAGGTGTGATGGGCTCTTCTCACTTGTATTTTTATCACACTGTGTAGGGTTTGTGATATATATATGTCCAGGCTTCCAAGCAGACCTAGGAACCCAACGGCTTAACAGTGTTTGGCGTACCTTTCCCATGTGTTACTCCAGAATGAAGCTGAATATATTTTTTGAGTAATTTTGTTGCAGTGAAATTATAACAACTAAGCCTGTGTTTTTGTACAGTAGTCAGGAAACAGAAGTAAAAATATAGGCAGGCTAGTCGATCTTAATATATTACTGATGTTGCACTGTTTGTGGCCTCGTTTGCTGCTCACATTTCTTTTTTTTTTTTTTTTAAAGATTTTATTTATTTGACAGAGAGAAACACAGCCAGAGAGGGAACACAAGCAAGGGGGAGTAAGAGAGGGAGAAGCAGGCTTCCTGCCGAGCAGGGAGCCCGATGTGGGACTCGATCCCGGGTCTCCGGGATCATGACCTGAGCCAAAGGCAGTCGCTTAACCAACTGAGCCACCCAGGCGCCCCTGCTGCTCACATTTCTTATCTGAAATTGCTGTTCTCCCATGGCCTAAATAAGTTGTTAAAAAGTCTAAAAATTAAAAGATGTCAAAAAACGACATTTCCTTATAAATGTCATTTCTGTCCTAGAATTTCTAGTCTGACCAGGAAATAAGCAGGAGCAGGTGCCATGCGTGATGAGCGAATTGCTTGCAGAGAGACGCTCATAAGGATATCAGAAATCAGTAGTTCTCAGCCGGGGCGATTCTGACCCCTAGGACTCTATGATAATGTCTGGCACGGTTTTGATTGTCATGCCTTAGGAGGAGGTGCTACTGAACCTCCTACAGTGTGCGCGGGACAGCCCCATACAACAGAGAATTATCTGGTCTAAAATGGCAATAGTGCTAAAGTTAAAAGATGCTGTTAGAAATACACAGAAGGTACAGTATGGACTGATTGATAATCAACTCTATTAGGAAAAACCCAACACGGTGTCTGCTGTTGTGGCTGTTTGCTCTGAGTTTTTCAGTTGTTTTTTTTTTTTTTTTTAACTCTCAGATTTCTATTTTTTTTTTTTAATTTTTAAAATATTTTTATTTACTTGACAGAGAGAAACACAGCCAGAGAGGGAACACAAGCAGGGGAAGTGAGAGAGGAAGAAGCAGGTCTCCTGCCGAGCAGGGAGCCTGATGTGGGACTCCATCCCAGGTCTCCGGGATCATGACCTGAGCCGAAGGGAGTTGCTTAACCAACTGAAGCCACCCAGACACCCCTCAGATTTCTATTTGAAATCATTTCAGATGTACAAATTCATCTCTGTTTCCTTAGCACTTGGTACATGAGAGGCTTTGCAGAACATTGAGTGAAGTGAAAGAGAACAAAAGAAAAACACATTAGGAACAGATCTGTTTAGGTTTTACTTCCACGGTGATCTGTAGGAAACACTGCTCTCAGAGCAGAAAGTTTGTAGATAAGCTTCTTGGTTTCCTGGAAACACCCAGTAGGTCACCCCCTATGCCTCCTGCTCTCTCGCTTCTGCTTGCTTGGGTTGCTTAGTGCCAGTGGAGCTGGGGGCAGGGAGAACTTCTACTAACTGGGCCATGGATAAGCTTGGGTCTTGAAAGAGATCATTTCACGTCTCATTATCTTACCCCAGCCGTTGCTGGTGGCTAGGACAACCCTCCAGGCCATTACCTGTTAAATCTGTAAGTGTATCAGTATTCTAATGAAAACCTGGAAACCTAAAATGTGGAAGTCTTCTGTAATCCTGATAATAAATTGGTATATATTCCTCTAGATTTGAAATGTATGTCAATATATAATTATTAAAGATAGAATGGAATTGGGATTTTATAGTCTACTACTTTACAGCATGTTTTTACTGTTACTATATCGTAGGCATTCAGTGTTACAGTGCGAGGGGTAAAACATTTAAAATTGTAAAGTAAGGTTTTTAGTATATAGGCACATCAGAGGTATTAGAAAGACATAAATATAAGTTTTAAATTTGTAGAATGTTGAGGTTCTTGGATGAAAATATCATGATGTTATTATGTACCATGCTGTATTTTTCATTGATTATAACAATGTTGAATGATTCTACTGGTTTCTTCTGACAGCAAAATATTTTTAAAAACGTATGAGTCCTCAGAAAGAAACTGTTATGGCTACGTTAATGTAGTTTGTATCATACACTTAGATTTCACCACCTTTTTGGTGTTCCCCGCAGGCAAATATGTGTATCAGCCCATGACCCCTGTGGAGCAGCTTCCCAGCACTGAGATTCCTGCAAAACCTCGGGAACCCACAAACACCATTCAGATCTCTGTGTCACTCACCGAACACTTTTTGAAATTTGCATCTGTCTTCCAGCCACCCCTCCCCCCTGATTCACCAAGGTACTGTATGATTTCAGACCTCTTTATCGACAACTATCAGGTTAAATGCATTAATGGGAAGATGTGCTATGTGCAGAAGCAGCCAGCGCCGAATTCCCACAAAATGAGCCCCGAGGAGGTCTCTGCACACGATGCCTTAATTTCAAGAGAGAGCAGTACACCAAAAATAGATCACTGCTCTTCTCCCTCAAGTTCTGAGGACTCTGGAATCAATGCGATTGGGGCTCACTATGTGGAATCGTGTGATGAGGACACAGAAGAAGGAGCAGAACTGAGTTCCGAGGAAGATTACAGTCCTGAGAGCAGCTGGGAGCCGGATGAGTGCACCCTTCTCTCCCCTTCGCAGTCTGATCTGGAAGTGATTGAGACAATAGAAACCACCGTGTGAGAGCCCAGCCAGGAAGCCACGGCCTCTGATCCGTGCTGAGCTTTTGTACTTCTGTCTGATGGATCCTTTTTCCAATGCAGTTGGTCTTTTCTACCCCTCTCTAGCAACGTAGCAGTTCACTGGCCTGCTGATTAGCATCACTATTACATTAGTCTAATAACTAAGACATTCTTTTTCTTATAAATGGTTTTCTTTTGTATCTTGACTTATTTTCTATGTAGCATCTGGTGTCATGAATTGTGACCCAGCCTTAATTTCACTGGGAACTTTGAAAGCAATGAAGTGTTGATCACAGAGTGTCGCGGATCAGGTTGAGGAGCGACCCAGAGTGAAGAGGTAGTGAAGGAGGCGGTTCTACACACACACACACACACACACACACACACACACACACACACCCCACTCTTGGCATTCCTTTTGGTGTGCGGACAGGCACCCCCACCCTGCTAGTCTCGAGTGGGAATTAGCTCATGATAGGGGAACAGAGTGTGCGCTGGTAGATGCCATTCTGTCTCTTTTCCCTTCTCCCACCACCTGCGTGGGCCTGGGCCAGTGTTGCCTCTTCTTACTTCTGGAGGTTCCTGGAGACCCCCGCTCAACCCCAACTTATGACCAGTGTCCGCATTCCGTGCATGACCTGGGGTGGAGCTAGACCTTCATTGAACAAGAGCCGACACTTTCAGTGTCGTGTTCAGTGCAGCTTTAGCGGAGTGCCTGCCTCTGCAGGGTGCAGCACGGGGATGCAGACTGAAGAAGAACGTGACTTCTGACAGCAAGGGGTCTGCTGTCCAGAGCACTGTGCCAGTGCCTGCGGGTCACGGTACCTGGAGTGCTCTGGGAACCCAGCGGAAGGAGAGAGGTGCTAGGCTTGCAGCTGGGGAGCGTGTTGCAGTATTACAGCTGGCTTCTTGGGTGGGCTCCTCAGCGTTCCCTTGTTTTTAATTGTTCTTCAAATCTGCGGAAAACTTTTAGGAAGTTATACAGGTATTATATTTAGGAGGCAGCCACATCTAACGTCTTAAGAAAAAAATCAATAATAGTTTTAGTTAGCATGGAAATGCTAAAGAAAGCAGTCCTTTAGGGATTAGGAATGAATCTAATAGGTTTGATTAATTCTGCTTCATTTGGTTGTATGAAGCATTAGAATGGTGTAGGTGAGAAATGGATTAGAATTCAGTATGATGCATGGATTTTTTTATGCAAATGTAAAAGCAGTTGAAATAGTTTGCTGCTAAGTCAGGAGAAAATATTTTGTGTGATACTTTACTACAGTCACTTTACTACAGTAATAGCCATCGTCTGTTGTACATGTTCTCGTTTCTCACACATACAAAATAGTAAATCTTTCTTATTTAGCTCTCTTCAGAATTCTCCTAATTTCCATTTATACAATGGTGTTTTTGTGTGAGTTGCTTATCTGCCATTTCTCCAGACCTGCTTTCTGTAAAGCATAGTTAAGAATCCAGGAAGTTTAAAATATGGCCCTTGTGAAACCAGAACTATCCGAGGTGGAGAGAGATACGTCTTGTATCCTAACCATGAGCATGCTCTTGCAGCATTATCTTGTGTTCCGCCCTCATTTGGGCATATCTCTTCTATGTCACATGAATTTGTATTTTAAGAAATAAGAAGAGGCCCGTTGTGTTCTTCCCCGAACACTTCACTTGGCATCCTTCACAAACCACTCTAGGCAGAGTCTGCTTTCTTAGTTGTATGTGTTGTTCACATGATTGGCTAGAACACTTCATTAAGCTTGGGTGCCCAGAATGGCCCTAGGGATTAGAAAGCGGAGTGCGTGTATTCCTTTGAAAACAGTGTTAGTTAAAACTTCCTATGCTAGATGAGAATGCAGCATGCGGTTCCCACTTGATGCAATGTAAAGACTCAATACACCAAACCAGGAAGGTGGTGAGAGGAGCTGCAGGAACACAGGGCACAGGAGAGGGCAGGTGGAGGCAGGCGTGGAGAGCGGCTTCCCTGGCCCAGGTGGCTTAGGGACAGACCTCGGGTGAGCCTGCCCTCGGTTCTCAGTGCCTCCCACAATGGAATTGCCAGCTGGAGGAGGGCATGGAGACCCGGTATTGGGAGCTGAGCGGTGTAGCCAGCCACCGTGTTCACCTGCCCTGTGGGTGAGGCACGTGGAGGGTCTTCTTTCTCTACACCACTCCTATTAGTTCTCAACTCTGGGCCCACATTCCCGTTCATTAAACTGATTGGAGTCAACCAGTAGGTCTCCAAAGCCATGGAAAAATGTGGTTCACAGTGCCACGTTTCTGAAGCTGTTTGTGTCAGGGTTGGGGCCTTTATTGGTAATATCTATGACTTCTGCCTAGGTTCCTGTTTTTTAAACTCCTGAACTGCCAGTCAGGTTACCCATGATTTTAATGGAATTTTTGGATTTAATAACGGTTGATAATCACTTTAAATATTTGCACAATCTCTTTATAATTAAAAACTCACTAAGCTTCACTTGCTACTGTTTTATAGAATTGGAGATATTCCATTGGATTCTAAATATCAGATGCTCCTGGATCTCAAAATAGCCTTTTCTACACAAGCACAAACAAGAATTTCTTTGTCCTGCACTGTTAATAATTCTCTGAAAATCATATGTGATTGAACCAGAATTGTTTCTTTATGCTTGCATTCCAAAAACAGTTGATAGGGATATAAAAATATGTATTTACAACTTAAATTCTAGGCCTATCTGTTATATATTATATGAACGAATTTCTCTGTAAACCTGATACTATATTGCTCATTTGTATAAGCATATTTATAGGCACTTTAGGAAATGTTTAGACTGTAATGTGTATTATAGATGTCAAACACAGTCATGTTAAATAGTTTTTTGGTTGAATACTTAATGCATTGACAGGTATGAAAACTCTATGACATGAACCTGGTAGTTTGCTCACTTGGAACAAAGGGTTGGACTGTGTGGATGGAGAAGCTGCTTTTCGGGTCCTTGATGGAAACCTGGCTCCATTCCCACTTACTGCAAGTTGGTGTGAAATCTCTTAGGTTGAAGATGCAAAATAAGAATTGAGCTTTCTTACCGAACCAACATTTATTTTAGAATTTTTAAGGTTCAAATATGCTCATAACTTTTCTGAGAAATGACAAACCAATTAAATTGCTTTTGTGGTTCTAACTCTTTGGCACATTAACAAATAAGTCTTTGCCATCATATCTAGGTTTTTTTTTTACCTTGTGACTTTTACGATTTAAAGTAAGAATGTGAGAAAACCCTGGAGAAGAAAAACCACTTGCTTTCCTGGAAAAGGAAAATGTGTACTTCAAGGTAATACAGTAAAAAACCAAACCCAAACAGAACCACAAAGTGGTTGTCCTAAGGTGCGTTGTGGATTTGATCGAGAATTTGATCCCATGTTAGAGCTGGTGATTTTATTTTTTAACTTCTACTTCCTGGCCTATTTGAAACTGTTCTTTTGGGACTAATCATAACAACTCTTTTTACCCAAATTGACTCAAATTTCTCTATTTGGGTAATAGTACACCACCTATTCTAGAAAGCTGTCATGCTTGGAGGTGTGAATACTATTAGGCAAAGGGGGAAAAAAGCACAACTTAACCTAATATTTATATGTGAGCTCTTGATTTTTCCATCTTGTTTGCAAAGTTGTATTGACATGTTTTGGCTTTTCACATGAGGGAAACATTTTAAGTTTTCTTTCCTGCTCCCCTCCCCAGGGAGGTGGGAGCCAGAACTGAGGGAGCCAGTTGCATTCTAGGCTTTTCCAGTGAATAGTATGGGCTTGTGTCTCCTCCTGTTGAGGAGGAGAAGGGAAGGAAGTGGGAGTTGTACTTGCTGCCTCCATGCTAGGTGTCCCAGGGATGTCCGTGTTTCTCACCTCCAAATGTAAGAGGGAGGGCACATCTCAAATTAATTTTGGAATTCTTTACCTTTTTAAAAATGTTATGTCGCTGCTCCCTTTCCTTACTCTGCGGAATGGGGAGCTGACTGAGATGCGTGCAAAAGGGCCGTGTTTCTGTTAATGCTTTGAGTTCTGTTGGGACTGGAGCGGTGCTCTCTTACTCGTGTGAACAAGCCTGAAAGCACAGCATCACTGCAGGCTTTAATATTGAGCTTCTGTAGCATTGTGTCCATACACACTTTCTAAGGCTGTTCATACCTTAAAACAGTCACTTACTGTGTTAGGTTTTGCACCTATTTTAAAGTTTTAAGCACAATGTTGACCCCACTGTAATTTCCTAAAATCATATTGTTTTCCTACAGACAGCTCAACTTTCCTTTATGTATATATAATACTTTAGGAAAACACTTGTAAAATAAATGTGATTTTTTTCTTTTGTACCAGCATAAATCTGATATTTTGGAGTCGGGACTCCTCTCTGCCCCACTTTCTCCTCTGGAGAGGTTCTGTCTGGTTTAAATAATGCATTGTGAACTTAACAAAACAAAAACAGAAACCCGCATTTGTAAAATGTGTAACATGTATATATAGTGCTTCCTTTGTGCCAGGAAATACGCAGTTGACATCGTCACACTTAGACTGGACAAAAAAGGACGCACAGCTGAGTATTATTACCGCACACCTGCTCACCACTCCCAGAACACTTTGTAACGAGAACTTTTTTGTTGGCCATCAGGTTTATACTAATAAAAACTTACACCCCCCTCCAAGTCATTCTTCCACACAAAGCCACAACTTTGTATTTGGTTCACACACGCGTGTGAGACAGTTCTACCACAGGTCCTAACCTAGGCGCAGTCACCTTGTCACCGAGGCTCGGGGTCCAGACCTCGGCATGGCAAATCCAGAGGCTCAGTTTGCTAATTCACACCTAGAAAGGAGCAGCTTCTGTGGTTGGATTTCACTGAATAAGCTCACTAGGGACTGCTAAATAAATTCACTTATCAGTAACAATAATAATGCCATTGTTACTATTATTAGTAATTGCGGCCCAGCCTTTCCGCTTTCTACAAGTAAGCCTCACAGCAAGCCTCTGACGGATATTCCAGCACTGCATCTCATAGAGTAGGAAAAGTGCTCAAGGAGTAAATATATTTGCCTCAAGTGGCCCAGCTTGCAGGTAGTAGGAGTCAGAACAGAACCCAGCTGCTTTGGCTCTAGAGCTCACATTCCCGGTCCTTTGCCTCAGTTGCTCACTCTGGTGGCTCCTGTCCCTGCCTCGCCACTGCAGGGTTGGAGGCTGAGTCAGGACGCGGCTGGAGAACCTGGGAGCAGCGCTCAGGGGTTGCCATTCTGTCTTTCTCCCAGTGCGCCCTGGTCGCCAGGCTGGGGCCTCAGGCCTCTCCTGGCGCAGCTGCTTGGCAGGCAGGGTTGGGGCAACACCAACAGACTCTCTCCTCTCTTTCCCATTTCTGTGCTCCACACACACCACCGCCTGGCATGTGTGTGCATGTGTGTGTGCATGCACGTGCGCACGCGCGTGCGCGCGCGCACTCACACACACACACACACACACACACACACCCAACTTGCTTCAGGTATTTCAGGGCTTTGATGAGACTGGGGCTTCGTCCGTGTTTAATCACATCTTGGCTAGCATTCTAGGCTAGCTGTTTCTGCCTTCACAAAAGATGACTTGTCTGAAAATGACTTTTGCCAACAGCTAATCTCATACTGCGTGTGCATTTTACTCACTTCATTCTACATAATTGTACTGCCAAGTTCTAGAAGGCATCTCATGGTAGCGTCTTACAAATGCTGACTACATACACTTTTATTCTGCAATAAACTTTAATTTAGCATCTCGTCCTCGTTACAATTCACTCACTGCAACTGGTAATGCCTTTAACCCTTGCTGTGCCACCCCCGTTCTGTGCAGCCTGGAGGGAGTGAGGCAGGAGCTTGGGACTCCGGCTTGGTGCAGCAGGGGTTCGAGCAGGCATGCAGTCAGAGTCAGATGGATTTCTGCAGGCACCGAGAAGGTATGGGAACTGATGGAAGCGAAAGGCACGGCAAAGCAGATGTGGCAGATATTGGTGATGTCTATTTGCCTTTTTGAATTTTCCTAGTTGTCTAAAATGAATTGATATTACTTTAAAATCCAAAACCCAGTGAATTATTTTGAAGATGATGAGTTCTAGGCCAGGGAGTGGAAGGGGAGCATTTGCAGGGTGTCTGGGGAGGATGTGGAGAGCCCACAAGTCTGACGGGCAGTGACTCACCTGCTCAGTGACCTGCCGGATGAGACTAAAGGCTGGACTGGGGAATTTGTGTCCTTGAACTAATCAGCCTCCTCCGAACAGTGACTCCATTCCGGGCCTCCAGCCGTGGATAGAAAGTTCTTGTGCCAGTGGGTGGGAGAAAGATGAGAGGTTTTGTTTCTTACTGTCTTTTTTAGTCCCCAGTCTGAAGCTGTGCATGTGAATTTGGAGATGGATGATCAGAAGGCCTGGCCTTCAGTGGGAGACCTTAGCCCTCTGTGTCACCTAGTGTAAGACCCCAGACGATTTATCCCAAGAAAGAGAGATGGAGTGTCGCTTTGAGATGATGACCACATGGCACTATGAATCAGCACAGGAATGTAACATCTGAAGGGAGATGTGACCCAGCATTTTCCTAGATGTCAGCTGTCCACACCCCATAACTCTGTGCGGTAGGTGGGAGATGATAATTTCATTAATTTATGGCTAGAGCAACCATAAAAAAAAAAAAAAAAAAAATGGTAAAGATAGGTAAGCGAGGCCTGCGTGGCAGGTAAGTCGCAGGGCTAAGGCTCCACATGTCTACTGAGATTCTGAAGCCAGCTGGTGTGACTCCCTCACACCAACTGCTTTCTTAATTATCGCCTATCCTTCTGTTATTGCCTGTTACGGACTTGCCTCTTGGGACCGATTTATTCAGGGGCATCTGATAGCTGCCTGAACAGGGCCGCATGCAGTAGACAAAGGGCTGTGATTCTGCTCTCATGTTTAGAATCTTCCTGTGTGAACTGCGATGCCAAAATTCACAAAGCAAGTGTAGGCGCATCCACATATCCATAGAAGGACTTGGAAAAGCTATTGCAGTCTATGCACAGAACCACTCTAAGAGGCCACCCGGGCCAGGAGCTTTTGGGAAGGCCACTGGGGGAGTGCTCTGTGTCTGGAGGGGGTGCTCACTGAGGCCTGGGATTTGCACGGGGAGCCACACTGTTCAATCTGGGAATCTAGAAGAATCAAAGTTAACTCTAGAACGATTTAGGGGTTGCACTGAGTGTATGGAGAGGACACCAGAGATTTGGGTTTCCCAAGGAACCCAAGGCCCTCATTAAACCTGGAGCCATATTTCTCTCTGGATAGGTCACTGAGAGGTCAGTGTAAGATCAGTGGGTCCAAATGGAATTCACTGGGTGTCCTTTTAGGTTACTGGGGGTCCCAATGAGGTCAGTTCTACCCCAAACGATTTATTTTCATCTTATTATCAACATATCCAAGACTTGGAGAGGCTGTGAATTCCAGGAGCTGCAACATGTTCCCTGAATCAAACAGGAAACCACTGGGCCCTATGTTATGTCTGATACAGCCACTTAGAAGGGAATAATGGTCAGCAAGGGGGGGGATGGAGGGAGGAATCACCATCTCAGGGGGAGGTGAGGCTGTAGTGTGGGACTGTTGAAGGGTGATGGGCAGACCCACCCTACCAGAGAGAAGAGGCTGGGTTGGGCAAACCATGAAGTCTTGGGGCCTGGCACCACGCAGACTACTAGGAACAAATCCTGACCTTTGAGATGATTGTGGTGCAGAGTTCTGAGGGAACAGATGTCAGGTAGGAATGAGGGCTACGGGGCTCCTCGGTTTTGGAGAAGAGCCCCAGTGTGGAGCTGAGTCCCAGCCTCACCAGCGGCTTCATAAGCCAATCCTGTCGGGCTCTTGAGCTAACTCCTCCCCACAGGCTGAGACTGGAGGCAGATTTCAGGGCTTGTGCACTAAAAGCCAAGCTCAGGAGGGGACGGAGCCAGGCTAGTGTGCACGTGTCCTGTCTTCCCTACCCCATCGTCCCTGCCGCAGCTGCAGACATGCATGCAGGCCGGCATACATTCAGAAATGCGTCAATTACATCTACCCTCTAACCCTGCAAGGTCATTCCTACGCTCTTACCCAACAGAACTACATACATATGTTCATCAAAAGGCGGGAAGAAGAATGGTGATAGGCCCATATGGGAAACAGTCCGAGTGCCCATTAACAACACAATGGATGAATTATGGTATATTCATAGAATACACTACTGTTCAGCAATAAGAAGGAATAACAAAGATAAATCTCACAAACAATTGGAGTGAAGGAAGCCACTTCCAAAAGAGTGTATAATGTGCTTTATTTCTATAAGTTCAAAACAAGCAAAAGTATGCTGTTAGAAGTCAGGATGGTGGTTAACTTGGGGGCATGGTGAACAGAGAATTCAGGGGGGCCTCCGGGGTGTTGCTGGGCATTTCTATTTGCTTGACCTGGGTGCTAGTTCTACAGCGGTCCTCACTGAGTTAACCCAGCTGTACGCATCAGGTTTGTGAACATTTCTGTCCATTAAAAAAGTGACTTTAGGGCACCTGGATGGCTCAGTGGGTTAAAGCCTCTGCCTTCGGCTCAGGTCATGATCTCAGGGTCCTGGGATAGAGGCCCGCACAGGGCTCTCTGCTCAGCAGGGAGCCTGCTTCCCTCCTCTCTCTCTGCCTGCCTCTCTGCCTACTAGTGATCTCTCTGTCAAATAAATAAATAAAATCTTTTTTTAAAAGTGACTTTAAAGGAAATGTGGTGATAACTATGACATTTTAAGCAGTGTGTTACAGAGGTCACGGGAGTGTACAGAATGCAATTCTGCCCTCAAGTGATGGAGACAGGAATCCCCCCCAAGTGCAGACGAAGGGTGAGTCAGACTGCCCGTTTCCTCCAGGAGTTGTGCAAGGCTTCATAGAGTATCAGCGTGTGCAGGAGGCTGGTGGCAGAAGGAGGGGCCCCTGGGAGGAAAGTTGATGAGCCAGGGCTGCCCTCCAGAATTCAGGGGTGCTCTGGCTCCCCGGGGCCTGGAGTTGGCTGTGGGCTGCCCAGAGGACAACACATGAAAAGGCCTTCCCTGAATCTTTGGGCACATCAAAAGCATCTGATTCTGGAGATGCACCTTTGGAAAAACATTTTCAGCAGGCAGAGCTGAGTGGAAACATACTGTTTCTAAAAGGATCCCCAAAGCTCTGAATTATTTATTCACTAAAACATTCATCATTGATGAGGCTCCCTGTTGGCTTTCCTCTTCCACAAACACCTTCCCTCCCCCTCCACAGAAGGTTCTGGTTGGCAATGTTACCTTTGGAAAGCATCTTCCTACCCATCACTTGGACCTTTGCTATAGATGGTACAGATCACTTTTATTTTTATTTTTCAGAAGAGCAGAGAGCCTTTCTCAGCTCTCGTGGGCCAGTGGGGGCAGGGGCCTGATCAGCAAGCCGGCACTCTTTCTGTAGTCCATTCTGCTGTTTGTGGAGAACTGGGCAAGACTCTGCCTCTGATGGGGGGGCAAACAGTTGGCAGGGGGCGCTCAGCTGAAGCTGGGAGCTGAGAGTGACTGTTTGCGGGTGGGCCACAGTAATATTCAAATACTTCCTGTTTGCCAGGTAGAAACAAAGCTGTGATGGATACTGCTCTGTTTTGACCAACCAGAATCTACTCCCCTCTCCCATCAGGGCCTTGATGTCCTTCCAAAGGATCATCTCTTCCTCCCCCACAGGGGGGCAGCATGAGAAGAGACTCTGGAGACCAGAGACTTGCCCTCCCAAACAGTACCTGCAGGGTCAATGGAGACTTCCTCCTCAGATCCTTCCTTTGCGACCTGTCACAGCAGCTGGAGCTCAGCCCTGGGGCTGGAGTCTGGACACGTAGAGCTACCTGCTTCTGGTCTGCTCCTTGATCCCAGGAGCTCCCCCATCCCCCTCTGTGAGCTCCACGGAGATGTCAGCAGAATTGCTGCTGTTGCTGAGTCTAGAAATACTTCTGGACAAATATTTGCCCCCAAGGGACTGCTTCGAAGCAGGACCTGACATCCCTGCAGAGTAGAACTTTTGCTCAGTTCCATGAGAAAGGACAGGGATGGTGGCTTCAAGATGGCAGGGACTGGGACTCAGCTCAGGTCTGCCACACCCCCAGTGCTCAGGGTTGCCCTGCACTCAAGAGTCCATTTCTCATCTACCCTTAGGTGAGACACAAGGGCTCTTCAAATCCAATCCAGAGTATGCTCTGAAGAAGATGTGGCCTGAGTATAGACGTGCCATAATGGATTCAGTGGTGCTGTGACTAGAATGAACAATAAAGGACTCAAGGACTGGTAAAAAAGGACAGAGGCCAAGGGAGAGCCATTTGTCGTTTACTGGCCCTGGTTTGAACCGAAGTTCTGATATTAAGAAGAGCTTTTGCTCTTTAGACTATAAAATGAAGAAGGGCAATCATCACATTTTGCTTTGAGACTATCAAGTGTCTTTAGCTTTTATTTTAGGCTCATTGAGAAACCTGATATATAATTTGGGCAGGGAGCACCACTAGCTCTGGATCACAGTTCTGGGTTCAAATCCCTAATCTGCCACTTAAACAATTACATTTCCAGTATACAGCTTTATAATTCCACATCTGTATGTACCACAAATCTACAAAATGGTCACCACCATCCATCACCAAACACTCGACGACTCCATCCATTTTGCCCTCCCTTCAGCCCTTTTCCTCTCTGGTAACCACTAGTCTTTTCTCTGTATCTATGAGTTTGTTTTGTTTTATTTTGTTTGTTCATTTGATTTTTTTTTTTTTTAGATTCCATATTTGAGTGAAATCATACAGCACTTCTCTTTTGCTGTCTGACTTATTTTGCTTAGCATAAGATCTACAAGTTCCATCCATGTTGTTGTAAACATCAAGATCTCATTCTTTTTTTAATTTAAGATTTTATTTATTTATTTATTTGAGAGACAGAACGCAAGAGATAGAGCATGAGTGGAGGAGGAAGGGCAAAGGGGGAGGGAGAAGCAGACTCTCCACTGAGCAGGGGGCCCAATGTGGGACTTGATCCCAAGACCCCGGGATCATGACCTGAGCTGTAGGCAGATGCTTAATGACTGAGCCACCCAGATGCTCTTTTTTATGGCTGAATAATATTCCACTTTGTAAATATACCATACCTTCTTTATCCAGTCATCTATTAATGGATACTTCGGTTGTTTCCATATCTTAGTTATTATAAATAATGCTGAAATGGACACAAGGTTGCACATATCGTTTTGAATTAGCATTTTCATATTCTTCAGATAAATATGCAGAAGTTTAATTACTGGATCATATGGTAGTTCTTAATTTTTTGAGGAATAAACATGTTCTTTTCTGTAGTGGCTACACTAATTTATATTGCCACCAGTAGTGTATAAGGGTTTCCTTTTCTCTACATCCTCTCCAACAATTGTTATTTCTTGCCTTTTTGATAATTCTAGTAGGTCCATCTGTATGTCCTCTTTGGAGAAACAGCTATTCAGATCCTCTGCCCATTTTTTAATCAAGTTTTGTTGTTGTTGTTGTTGTTGCAGTATATGAGTTCCTTGTATGTTTTGGATATTAACCCCTTACTGGATATATGGTTTACAAATACCTTCTCCATTCAGTAGTTTGCCTTTTTGTTTTGATGATGGGTTTCTTTTTCTGTGCAGAAGTTTTTCAGTTTGATGTAGTCCCATTTGTTTCTTTTTGCTTTTGTTTCCTTTGCCTTTGGAGTCAGATCCACAAAGACATTACTAACACCAATATCAAGGAGTTTATGCCTATGTTTTCTTCTTGGAGTTTTATGGTTTCAGGTGCTACATTCAAGCCTTCAGGCTATTTTGAGTTAATATTTGTGTGTAGTGTAAAATAGTCATTTAGTTTCATTCCGTTGCATGTAGCTGTCCAGTTTTTCCAGCACCATTTATGGAAGACAGTCCTTTCTCCATTGTGTGTTCTTGGATCTTCTGTCATAGATTTATTGTCTATATATATATGGGTTTATTTTGGGCTCTCAGCTCTGTTCCATGGACTTGTGTATCTGTTTTTGTACCAGCAGCATACTGTTTTACTTACTGTAGCTCTGTGGTATAGTGTGAAATCAGAGAGTGTGGTATCTCTGGATTTGTTATTCTTACTTATTCTTACTTATTCTTTCTCAAGATTGTTTTGGCTATTTGGGATCTTTTGTGGTTCCATGAAAACTTTAGAATGATTTGTCCTGTTCTGTGGAGTATGACATTGGCATTTTGATAGGTATTGTATTGAATTTAGATTGTCTTTTCAATTTCTTTCATCGGTGTATTATAGTTTTCAGTGTACAGGTCTTTAGCCTCTTGGTTAAATTTATTTCTGAGCATTTCACTCTTTTCAATGCAATTATGACTAGGATTGTTTTCTTAATTTCTCTGCTTTTTGGTATCAATGTATAGAAATGCCACAGATTTCTGCATATTGATTTTGTATCATGCAAATTTACTGAACTCATTTATTAGTTCTAACAGTTTTTTGGTGGATTCCTTAGGGTATCCTATTTATAGCATCATGTCATCTGCAATTACTGACAGTTTTACTTCTTTCTTTCTGACAGATGCCTGTTATTTCTTTTTCTTGCCTAACTTCTTTGGCTAGGACTTCCAATGCTATGTCGAATAAAAGTGGTAAGAGTAGACATACTTATCTTGTTCTGTTTTGTTTTTTCCTTGTTTCCATTCTTAAAGGAAAATTTTTCAGCCCTTCACCATTAAGTATGATGTTAGGTTGTTAGACTGTCATATATGACAATTTGTTGAGGTAACCCCTTTTGGTACTCAATACTCCTCTCACTTTGTTGAGAGATTTTTTTTTTATTTTAACCATAATTGGATGTTGCATTTTGTCAAATGGTTTTTCTGTATCTACTGATATTGAAATGATCATATGATTTTTATCATTCATTTTGTTAAGGTGATTGATTGTTAGATGTTGTACCATCCTTGAATATCTGGAGTAAACCCCACCATAGATCATAGTGTATGATCCTTTTAATGTATTGTTGGACTTCATCTGCTGATATTTTGTTGAGGACTTTTACATCTATGTTCATCAAGGATATTGGCCTATAATTTTCTTTTTTTGTGGTCTCCTTGTCTGGTTTTGGTATCAGGGTAATGCTGGCCGCATAAAATGTGTTTGGCAGATTTCCCTCTTTAATTTTTTGAAACAGTTTGAAAAGAATAGGTAGTAAATTTTCTAATGTTTCGTAGAATTCACCAGTGAATCCATCTGATCCCAGACTTTTTTTTTTATTGCGAGTCTTCTGATTACTCTTTCAATCTGCTTACTCGCAATTGGACTATTCAGATTTCCTACTTATTCATAATTCAGTCTTAGAAGATCGTATGTTTGGGCGCCTGGGTGGCTCAGTTGGTTAAGTGACTGCCTTCGGCTCAGGTCATGATCCCGGAGACCCGGGATCGAGCCCCGCATCGAGCTGCCTGTTCGGTGGGAAGCCTGCTTCTCCCTCTCTCACTCCCCTTGCTTCTGTTCCTTCTCTCACTGTGTTTCTGTCAAATAAATAAATAAAATCTTAAAAAAAAAAAAAGATCATATGTTCTTAGGAATTTTTCCATTTCCTCTAGGTTGTCCAGTTTGTTGGCATATATTGTCGCATAATCTTTTGCATTTCTCTGGTATTAATTGTAATTTCTCTTTCATTTTTTAAAAAAAAAATTTTATTTATTTGACAGAGAGAAACACAGCCAGAGAGGGAACACAAGCAGGGGGAGCGAGAGAGGGAGAAGCAGGCTTCCCGCTGAGCAGGAAGCCCGATGTGGGACTCGATCCCAGGTCTCCAGGATCATGACCTGAGCCGAAGGCAGTCGCTTAACCAACTGAGCCACCCAGGCGCCCCTTCATTTTTTTTTTTTTAAAGATTTTATTTGAGAGAGAGAGAGTGAGAGCATGAGAGGGGAGAAGGTCAGGGAGAAGCAGACTCCCCGTGGAGCTGGGAGCCCAATGTGGGACTCGATCCTGGGACTCCAGGATCATGACCTGAGCTGAAGGCAGTGGCTTAACCAACTGAGCCACCTAGGTGCCCCTTCTCTTTCATTCTTGATTTTATTTGAGTCCTCTTTTTTTCTTGGGTTGTCTAGCTAAGAGTGTGTTGATTTTATCTTTTCAAAGAATCAGCTCTTAGTTTCATTTTTCTTTTCTTTTGTCCTTTCCAGTCTTTATTCCAATTTATTTCCATTATGTTCTTTATTATTTCCTTCCATTTACTAATACTTGACTTTGTTCCCTTTCTAGTTCTTTTAGGTGTAAAGTTAAGAGATTTTTCTTATTTTTTGGGGGTAGGCCTGCCTGTATTGCTATGAATTCCCCTCTTAGAACAGGTTTGCAGCACCCCATAGATTTTGATATGTTCTGTTTCTTTTTCCATTTGTCTCTAGGTAATTTTTTACTTCTCCTTTGATTTCTTTGATAACCCATTGGTTGTTTAGTAGCATGTTATTTAATCTTTACATTTTTATAGTTTTTCCCATTTTCCTCTTATAATTAATTTCTAGTTTGTCAGAAAAGATGCTTTATGTGATTTAAAATTTCTCGAATTTACTGAGACTTGTTTTGTTGGCCCAACACGTGACTGTTATGAGAAATGTTCCATGTACACTCCATCTGCTTTAGGATGGAATGTTCTCTATATATCTAGTAAGTCCATCTGGTCTAATGTGTTGTTTAAGGCCAATATTTTCTAATTAATTTTTTGCTTGGGTGATCTATCCATTGATGAAAGGAAGGTATTAAAGTCCCTTACTATTATTGCATTACTTTCAATTTATCTCTTTAGTTCTGTTGATACTTGCTGTAGACACTTTGGTGCTCTTCTGTTGGGTGCATATATATTTACAAGTGTTATATCTTCTTGCTGGATTAAACTCTTTATATCATTTTTAAAAAAAGATTTAATTTAATTTGAGAGAGAGCCAGAGAGTGAGTGAGGGAGTACACACAGGGGATCAGCAGAGGGAGAGGCCGAAGCAGGCTCCTCGCTGAGATCCCAGAATCCCGTGATCATGGCTTGAGCCAAAGGCAGATGCTTAACTGAGACACTCAGGCACCCTGACCCCTTTATCGTTACGTAATGCCTTCTTTTTGGTCTTTTATTAGTCTTTGTTTTAAAGTCTATTTTGTCTGATATGTAATATAATTACTCCAGCTTTCCTCTCATTTCTATTTGCATGAAATTATCTTTTTCTATCCCTTCACTTCAGTCTGTGCAAGTCTCTAGATCTGAAGTGAGACTCTTGTCACAATATAGATATTTGCCTTTTTTTAAAGGCAAATATTTTTTGAATTTAGTCCACTTTTTTAAAAAAAGATTTTATTTATTTGACAGAGAGATCGCAAGTAGGCAGAGAGGCAGGCATTGAGAGAGGAAGCACGCTCCCTGCTGCGCAGAGCCGGACACAGGCCTTGATCCCAGGACCCTGAGATCATGACCTGAGCTGAAAGCAGAGGCTTTAACCCACTGAGCCACCCAGGTGCCCAATCCACTTTCATTGAAAGTAATTACTGATGAGTATATATTTACTGCCATTTTGGTGTTTTCTGGCTGTTTTAGTAGTTTCTAAAGGAACAGGAAGAAACTTCTAAACTTCTTTTCTTGGTCTCTTCCCTTGTGGTGGTTTGTTGTCTTATTTTCTTTCCCTCCCTCCTTCCCTCCTTTCTTCTTCTCTTTCTCTCTTTTAATCTGTTTCTCTACTTCTTCTCTTTCTCTCTTCCTTTCTTCCTCTCAGTATTGTTTGGGGTCATTTCTCTTTCCTTTTCCTGTATCTACTGTAGATTTTTGGTTGTGCTTATCACAAGGTATATATATACATATATTGGACCACACACAGAGCAGTCTATTTTAGGCAGATAGTTGCTTTAAGTTTGAACACATTCTGATAGCACTACATTTTTACTCCCCCTCCCTAGTTTTGTTTTTGATGTCCTATTTTACATCTTTTATTTTGTGTATCCCTTAACAACTTCTTTTAGTTATGGTTGATTTTATTTTTGCTTTTTAATCTTCATAACTAGCTGTGTAAGTGGCTGATCCCTGCCTTTATTATGTTTTTGCCTTCGCCAGTGATATTTTTTCTTTTATTATTTCTGGCTATAGCTTTTTCTGTTCCACATAAAGAAGACCCTTTAACATTTCTTGTAAGGTTGGTTAAGTGTTGAACTCCTTTGGTTTTTGCCTATCTGGGAATCTTCAATTCTAAATGATAATTTTGCCAGGTAGTGTATTCCTGGGGGGAATACCTTTAATGCTTTAAGTATATCTTGCCAGTCCGTTCTGGCCTGCGAAATTTCTGCTGGAAAGTCAGCTGATAAGTTTTATGGGTTTTCCCTGTATGTGACTGGTTTGTTTTGTTGCTGCTTTTAAGATTCTCTCTTTAATATTTACCATTTTAATTATAAAACGTTTTCATGTGGCTTTCTTTGGGTTCATCTTATTTGGAACTGTGTGCTTCCTGGACCTGAATGTCCTTTTCTTTTCCCAGGTCAGGGACGTTTTCAGCCATTATTTCAAGTAAATTTTCTGCCCCCTTCTCTCTCTATGCTCTTTCTGGGACTTCTATAATGTCAGTGTTTTTATATGTGATATTTTTCTTGAGGCCCCTCAAATATCCTCATTTTTACAAAATCTTGTGTCTTTCCCCCATTCTGATGATTTCTCCCTATTCTTTGCTGATCTATTCTTCTGCATCATCTTATCTGCTGTTGATTCCCTCTAGTATATTTTTCATTTGAATTATTGTATTCATCAGCACTGACTGGTTCTTATATTTTCTCTCCTTGTTGAAACTTTCCCTGTGTTCCTCCATTCTTCTCTCAATTTCAGTGAGCATTTTTATGACCATTACTTTGAACTCTTTGTCAGATGAATTACCTCTATTAGAATTTTTTTCCGGGGGATTAACCTTGCTTTGTTTGAAACGTATTTCTCAGTCTCATCATCATTTTCATTTTCTGTATTTGTTTCTATAAATTAGGTGGAACATCTCCCTGTTCTGGTCTGGAAAGAGTGGCCCTGCATAGGAGTGTTTCCCGCGGAGACTGCTGTGTGACCGGAAGCTTTGGCAGGCTGGCGGGAGCTAAGCAGGTGTGGGCTGGGGCAGGAGGGCATCTCGGCGCTCACTCCATGTCAGGGCTGCCTTTGCATAGTGGTTGTAGCTGGAGTAAGCACAGGCCAGGGGATCCTCGGGTGCCCCATGCCAGGGCCACCTTGAGGAGACAGCTGGATTTGGAGTGCTCATGGGCTGGGGGACCTAGGGTGTGCCCTGACCCTGGGGCAGACCCTGGGGCAGTCCCTGGGTGCACAATGCCAGAGCTGCCCTGGCAGGACCGAGGGCGCGGGCTGGGAGAGAATCCTGCCTGTGCTGCACTGGGGCTGGGTGCTGCTGGGAGCGGAGGGGGTAGTATCCGGGCCAGAAACTACCTAGCGGGGCTGGCTGGAGCTGGTGTGAGCCAGCGGTCTGCGGCGCACTGGGGCAGCCCGAACAGGCTGGTGGGGGCGCCTGGACCCTGCACCGTGTTTGGGCGGGGCTGGCGGGTCCGTGGGAGAATTCCGAGGGGTCCCAGGGCTGCTGTCCTGAGGGGGCTCCCACAGTACCTCAGTCCCCAGGGGAACTCTGCTGTGTCCTGCCTCTTGGCAGAGGTTTCTGGGTAATAAATGGGTCTCCTTTACTTAGTCTATGTGCTTTTTAAATTGGTGTTTTTGCACTGGTTTCTGGGTAGAGTGAGTCCGTGCCTCAGCCTTTTAAGAGCAGGTTTTCCATTCTTTACAGGTAGATAGTTTTCCTGGACATAATCCCCACTGAGTTTCAAAACCTGGTGTTTTGAGGGCTCATCTCTCCCGATCTCTTGTGAAGGATCCAAGGCTTGGGGTATCTCATGCAGAGTTCACATCCCTCACTCCTCAGGGAACAGGTCCATACCTTTGTGATCCCTCACAACTGTGCCTCCCCACGGCTGGTGTCTCCCCCAGCAAGTCCGTGCCCTTGCCTCTCTCTCCCATCTTGATGCTGTCCTTTCAGGCTTCGCTGTGGAGGCTCTGTTCATTCAGTTTTCTGCTCCCGTCAGAGGGAGTCCTCCTCCTGCGGCTGCTCATCTGCGGTGTCCATAGGAGGAGATGTGCTTGGGGCTGGTCACACTGCCATCTTGAACCCCACTTTGTTCTGCCATTTCCTTTTCTTCTTTGAAAGACAGCACACATACGAGCCGGGGAGGGGGTGCTGGGAAGAGGGAGGGAGAAAGAACCCCAGACACCATGCTCAGCACGGAGCCCCATGTGGGGCTTGATCTTGAATCTTGAATGACTAAGCCCACCTGCCATTTCGCGAGTGTGTTGCCTTGGTTAAATTACTCATCCTGTGAGTCTCAGCTTTTTTATCTGTGAAAGAGGGTTGACTCAACTAATGAAACTGAACTGTGGCAACAAGGGCTCTCAATGTCCTTTGTGCTTGGACAGACGGAGAGCTAGCCAGCAAGCCTGCAGAATTTAAACACAGAGGCATTTACTATTAGCACAAATCTTGCAGTCAAATGGGTTTTAACACAAATGCATCAAAAGGGAGATGCCCTGCCCCCAGGTCTTTGCTTTCAGTTCTTCTGCAGCCTGGCCCACCACTGTTCTGTCTTCCCGACCACAGCATGAGCTCAAGTTCCTCCATGTTACCCAGCAGCTGGTGGAGACGAAGAACAGACTTCTGAATGGCATCTGCCCAAGTTCCATCCATTCTTGAAGCTTCAGGGAAACTGGAAGAAGTCCCAAAGGGCAAAGCCTATGTTCTTAAAAAGCTGCATGGAAGTATGGGACATCCCTCTGATGAATAAGCAAAACAAAATCAAGTGGTGAACTGATGCTGCCACAACATCCTGGAGAGACCGGGAGTCTCCTCGGGAATGACAGGCATAGGGAAAGGCCCAGGCACAGATGTCCTCCTCGGCACCTTGGCTCAGGAGGAGGAGGGCGGAGGGGGTTGCTCCCTGGCTGCATCAGGGTCATCTCTGGTCTCTAGCGCCAGGCCCCAGAGAGGCCTCAGTCCTCAGTCACGGGTGGGGGAATGAGCTGCAGCTGGAAATTCTCATTCTGGAAGATGCTGTTGAAGGCAGGGCCACTCTGGGAGCCACTGAATGGCCTGTAGCTCTCACTGCTGCGATTCTGGGAGAGTTCTGTGAGCAGAGCCAGCTGCAAAAGAAGGGACACACATCAGTCCTGGTGTGTGGAACAGAGGTATCCTGCCTCAGATACCCAGGGGAGAGCAAAAAACGGGGTCTAGATCCCAGGACTGTGTCTCACAAACAAGGAATGTGTCTTGGTGTGAGTTCACTGCATTTCCATTAAATTATTTTAATACTGCTGTGACTGGAATGGGTTCATCCAGCCAGAACCTCCAGTGCTCTGAGTGCTTCCGGTCTGGCTGTGATCACCGCACCCCACACCCCGCCTTCCCCTGTGGATGCGCCCCGAACTGAGGTCTTTGCTCTCTGCGTTTCTCATTCCACACTCTCCCTCTGGGTGAGCTGCTCTCCAGACGAATGACCCTGAATCATGATCACTGGTTTCATGGTCTCCTCTGTAACCTGGATCGCCGTAAGCGCCCAGCCCTGCTTCCACCGGGAGGAGGAAGCCTGCAGGGCCGTGAGGTCAGGGTCAGGCTCCGGACCCCATGTCCGTGGGATCTTCTGCTGGTGGGAGGTAACTGCACCACGAGCACGATGCCAGGTCAGGCTACGTGCGTTTGCATTCAAACCTTCCACAAGAAGCCTGTATGTCTTCAGAGTCCACCGGCCCTAAGTCACCCAAGGGTGGGTGGTAGTATAGGACTCAGCCTCTGCTCCATTGGGCAGTTTCTGCTCAGCCCAGCCACCCACCGTCCTTGCCTTCCCTGCTCTGTCACCTGTTCCCACTCACTCACCCTGCCAGGAGCTCTGGCCTCTCTCTGGCTGATCTCGCTCTGGTGGAGTTCTCTCTCCATGTAGGAGGTAACGGCACAAGGGTGGTTGAAAACTCCCTACCAGTGATGGTGGGAACTGGAGAGACAGCCGGCAGGGCTCTCAGTTCATGACCCAGACTCTGGAGCTCCGCCTGCGGGGTACGCTGCGGGCTGCGGACTAGCCCTGTGGGCCCGGCCTGGGAGCCAGCTGTCCCTTGGTCCGCTGAGCCCCATCTTTGCCACTTCTCATCCTCTCTAACCCTCTCGGCTGCCCATCAGCCCATGAAATTCTCCCTGAGAACAATTCTGTATAAGACTAGGAACAGAAGAGGGGACAGATGTTACATCAACTCAAAGTTCTCTCACATTCAGATCCTGCAAGCTTTAGAAAGACCGTAAAAATATTTTCTATTTTCTTTTTTTAAAGATTTTTATTTATTTGACAGAGAGAAACACAGAGAGGGAACACAAGCAAGGGGAGTGAGAGAGGGAGAAGCAGGCCTCCTGCTGAGCAGGGAGCCCGATGTGGGACTCGATCCCGGGTCTCCGGGATCATGACCTGAGCCGAAGGCAGTTGCCCAACCGACTGAGCCACCCAGGTGACCCTATTTTCTATTTTCTAAGACAAGTTCTGTGTTCTACTTCTGTAACTTTGTAATCTGGAAAACAACGAGTCCTGAGTAGTTGCTCAACAGTTTGAAGCAGAACTTAGCTGAGAAGGGACAGAGATGCTAGTTTAGTAAAGCCGTTGGACCCCATTCCAGAAACTCCTGGAGAAGTTTCCTGGAATGCGAACCAACTCTCCAAGAGGGAACACGGTCTCTCCTCAGGGCTGCTAAGCCCCCCAGCAGGCATTTGCACAAGAACAGGAAGGAGGAGCAAGCAGAAGCAGAGCTGGACACCGGTCTGTGCGAGCTCAGGACTCTGGCTGAGAACAAATCGGGCCTGGGTGGAGTTTAGCTACGACTCGGGGCGTGGAGGAAGTGATAGTTTGAACTCTCCTTTCTGGTGATGAGAGGCAAGTAAGTGTTTAAGTAAGGGGATAACCAGATACTGGAGTTCAGAGCGAGTCCCCAGGCAGCAGGAAGCAGGGACAGAAGACCTGCAGTGACTGTTTGGAAGCACAGTGGAGAAAGCCGCAGGAGGTACAGAGAAAGTGCCTCCGGGAGCTCCCTGGGGAGTCGCAGGGAACAGAGGGGTGCCGCCAGGCCTCAGGCAGGCACCAGATGAGGAGGAACAGGTGGAGAGGGTTATCGGACTCCTGGGGGGCATGCAGACGACACGGGCGTAGAACTGCTAGCAGCTCTCCCGGGGCGTCCTCTTCTACGGTTCTGTACTGGTAGCATGGGTATCGGTAACTTCAGCTCTTGGCAACAAAGACCCATTTGCCCAGTCTTTGCTGCAGTCAGGTGTGGTCCTGTGTCTAAGTTCCGGACAATGGAAATGATATATGCTATAACTGTCTGTAAATACCTCCTTTTTCTCCACCTTGCTAGCCAGCATGCAGCTGTGACCGGGGAAACCGGAGCAGCCCTGTTAAACCGTGAGCATGGGAGTCCCCAGGCTCAGGGTGGCAGGGGAGAGAAGCAAGCTGGAGACTGGCTCATGGCAGGGGCCCTGGGCTGCCTGTGTTTCCACTTGTGTCTTGGGTACCCGTCACTCAGCATGTGGGTTTCATGGCCCAAACAAGCCAGCCAGCACAGATGTCCGGTGGGGTCTGGGGCTTTGAGCAGATGGGATTATACTCATTAGTATAAACAAAAGCCTTCAAAAGCGAGCACAATCGCAGACGCCCTTCTGTGTCCTCAGCAAGCAAAGGACGGAGACCTGCCCACTTCCTCTGTATCCTCTGCTAATTCAGGAGTGCTCCCTGGGGCTAGGGCTCCACATCACCTTCACCAGGGTTCCAACAGTAATCACAAACAGGGAAATAAAAATGTAAACCACTGGGTGCCTGGGTGGCTCAGTCATTAAGCATCTGCCTTCAGCTCAGGTCATGATCCTGGAGTCCCAGGATTGAGCCCCACATCGGGCTCCCTGCTCAGCGGGAAGCCGGCTTCTCCCTCTCTCCCCCTGCTTGTGTTCCCTCTCTAGCCGTGTTTCTATCAAATAAATAAAGAAAATCTTTTTAAAAAAATGTAAACCACCACAAAAACATTACCCGGGAACTTCCTCGGTAGAGATGGCAAAGCTGATCAAATGCTTGGATTTGCTGTGGGTCCAGGACGGGTTCTGAGGCTGCCTGGAAATCAGAAACGAGAAGGTAAATACCACACACGGGCAGCCTCTGCACCTGGCCAACGATACTGAACACGGTCTTCCTTCACGGCCTTCCGAGGCAAGCCACACTACCAGCCCTGGGTGTCAGAGACCTTACTGAACATTAATTAGAAATGGATTCGTCCTTCCGAAGCCCCTTGGCACCACCCTCCAGGTTGACCTGTGGATGTACCCTCCCCACTGTGGTCAAAGTCTCCATAGGAGCTTCCCTCGGGGCTCCTTGACCTCAGCCCTTTGCCTTTACTGCGCACAGCAGTCCTATTCCACCCATCCTCACTACAGCCGGCGGGCAGAAGCCCCCCGGCCGCCCCGCCGGCCACTCGCCGGCTGCAAGGTTAGTGGTCTGCTTTTTGGAAGAGGAGAAGTCTAGCTTCTTTCTGTCGCTGTCCTGCTTTGTGGCCCCTGTCACTGTGGCGGGCACGCTGACACCGGGGTTCCAGGCTACTCTTGGCGGATATGGTCCAGTGCTCTCACCCAGAGGAAAGAAACGGGATCCTGGGGGAGGCAGCCATAGGCTTTGAGTCGGAGGTGAAGTGGAATACCTGTTCTGACTAGCCTGCTAGGTGACCTATGTGTCCTAAGTCACTTTTCTGAGCCTTTGTCAACTGCCTCACCCATGAGAAAAGAAAATGCTTTCCTTTCGGGGTCGTTACCATGCCTGGCACTGAACGTGGGGTCACTGGAAATTTGATGAGATAGAGAGTTAAAGTGTTGTTACCAGGCCTGGCACCTCCCGAGGGCTCCGTGCACGCTAGCTTTTATTACTACGATTGAGAGACACCCTTAAGTGTGGCTTTCAGGTGTTTTTATGCTTATGTGTAAGATTAGTACAAGGAGGTCTTTGTTCTGTATTTATTATAAACCTCTCTTGGCATGAATAAAAGCATCACTAAATACACACTGTTTATCTCTAAAGGAGGACTTCAGTGATGCAGGGTCTGGGTGGGGCAGGGTGCCACACTACGAGGAAGGTTCGGTCATGTCCATTTTTTCCCCCTCAGAAGGATTCTGAACTTTAAAGCATTATGCGGAGATTACATATCGCTTCTCGGCCTTTTGGCTAAGATCAAGTGTATGCAGAGATTACATAAATTTATAATTCGCCTTCCAGGAAGGACTTTGCTTCTTCTTTTTTTTTTTTTTAAGATTTTATTTATATGACAGAAACATAGCCAGAGAGGGAACACAAGCAGAGGGAGTGAGAGAGGGAGAAGCAGGCTTCCCGCCGAGCAGGCTGCCCGATGTGGGGCTCGATCCCAGGACTCCAGGATCATGGCCTAAGCTGAAGGCAGAGGCCTAACCACTGAGCCACCCAGGTGCCCCGCATTTTGCTTCTTTTTCCCAGAGTTTTTCCTGTCCTTCAGGGAAACGATGTACTAAGAGCTCATAGAGTAAGGGAAGCAGCACTACCCTTGAAATCACTCATGCCAGCCAAGCCGGGAGCTACCTCCTGACCAGGCAAAAAGGATCTCCTGTAAGCTCCAAAAGGCAGCTGTCAGGGAGGAGGCTCACATCTCACGGCCCCTAGAAGCCCCACTAAGGTAACGTCTCAGTTCTTCTTGACGCCCACAGCGATGTGGGGATGACTGAGGACAAGGCGGCTCAGTGGAAATCCCGAGAAGGGAGGTGCGATCCAAAACAGCCAGAAAAGAGAAGAGGGGACCCACAGAGGCTCCGCTTTTCATTCCCTTCCATGTCTCTGCGTCTGCCGGACACATGGAGATCATTCTTTGAGAATGCTTAAACTTACCTTGACACTTTTTCTCTGTAATTTGGTAGGAAAAATGATCATATTCTTGGAAATAAAGAGTGTGGAGTATCACACTTATGACAGATACTAAGTAAAATACACAGTGAAGACCCAAGCTCAAGATAATTGGAAAGTCTGAGAAATACTACACACCTAGCTCAAACAAAGCAAAACAAGAAAAAGATTTAATTACCTTTGAGAGACTTAACGACAAAATACGGTTTTGCTACCTGATTTCCCGAACCCCTTCAGTATCACTGACATCAACTGGGGAGCGGGACATGTTAAGGACAAGGGTGGAACTTGTCTTTCACCAGCCACTCAAAACCTCAGCTGTGGGGCCTGCCACTGCCCCAGTCCAATGACAAGGGCCCAGCCACTCCGATGTCACCTTTGCTTAGTCCCTGGTTACTCTGTGATAAGGTTTCACAAAGAAGGTCCAAACAGAAACAAGTCAGCAGTCGACTTGGTAAGGCTGGGGAAGACGGGGAGGATGGTTGGGGGGGAGGGCAGGCAGGTTCATTGCACAGGCTTATGTGCCAAGTTAGCGTATGAGGAGGCAGCAAGAGCCAGGAAAGGTCTCTCCTTACAGAGACTTATATAAAGCAGCCCGTGGCCTCAAAGGGATATTGTTAAGAAAAAAATTGTTTTTTTTTTTTTTTTTTAAAAAAAACCTCATGAAACGTACTACTGTACTTATGACATAAATGTGCATGGTAACCCACTGAAGAAATCCCCATCAACCCTTGCGGAGAAAATCTGTACTGGACAGAGACCTGCTGAAAACTGTGGTTTCTTTTTTGTTTTTTAGCACTGCGGAACTCGGGGCTCAATGGTTAGTTATGTGGAACCAGCAACTGCTTAGGACTTGGCGGCAAACGCCTATGTATGCAGTTGGAACCCAGTTTTATAATAAAGTCTTCCTCATTTATTTATTCCATCCCAGTGGATGTATTTTGGAAACTCAAGTCATTCTGGCAAAGTGAAGGTCAGGTCAAAAGTAGAAAATGCCACTGCTAAAAACAGAATCCTGCTTCTACCCCCAGGAAATACTATGGGCAGATGAGTCTATTCTAGGCATAGAATAAATGGCTCTAGCCCCGGGGAGTTTGCTCACTGAGGCAGAAAGTGCAGAACTCATGCTTTCCGATCCAGTACTTCTCAGACTGGAATGTGAGTAAGAACCCCTGGGCGATCTTGTTACAATGCAGAGTCCAGTTAGCAGGTCCGAGGTAGGGTCTAAGTGCTGGGTCTCTAACACTCGCAGGCGGCACAGAGAAGCCTAGTCCTCAGGCTACACTTCGGGCAGGCAGGTGCCACCCTGTGTTGCTAGAATGGCTCAGGGTGGCGGGAGACTTCCTGTCCTGCGGTAACAGGAAAATCTCAGACTGTGAGGAATTCTACCTCTTACTGACTCCACTGTATCCATCATTCCATTAGCATTTCTTTTTCCCTAAGGCACCCACAGATTAGGAATGTTGGTTTTCAACACCTACCACATTCATAGGCATCTTAGCAACCCTTGGATAGAATAAAATTTAATAAGGATGCTCCTGCTACCTGGTTCATTTTGAATCTTAGGGAATTGCAAGCCCTACACCTGTTTCACTAAAGGAACAAGATTGTATAAATTGAGGAAGAGAAGGCTAGGGGACTTGCCTGATGGGAATAAAAAAGTCATAACCAATTAAGGGTCAAACACAGGGCCTTTACCTTATAAACCCTAGCCCCCCTCTGCTAGGAGAACAAATAGGTAAGCACAGAGACACATTACACACACATACACCCATAATTTCAAACAACATGACCTGCCCAGAGAAGGGTGCAGGGATGGCTTATCAGGATTTTATTCCTCTGTTGGGCCCTTACACTCCTTGGAAATACCGCAAGAGGAGGCTTCCAGTGTCGCTGCTGCATGGGTGTGAAGTACCTGAGGATTACAGTCCTATTGTACTATGCAAGCCATCATCCCAGGCCACCCAGAGACTCAGCTGAGGAGGGGCTGCTGGGGCCACCCTGGAACCCTCTGGAAGCCATAGGATGGACATACCCGATTCTTGGCCAGGCCACACTGCTCTGTGGTAAAGTGAAGACAAATCATTTGAGGCAAAATGGGTGAGCTCTTTACAGACATGCCTAGGACCTAGTAGATATTCACCTGTCTTAAAATCTGGCCTGGAATAGACTCATTTTTAAAAAGGAAGCATATAGGAAATGACTAATAATCATCAAGGCGGGGATGTCTGTGCTTTTTCCCCATGGTTCTACAGGCTCAAAAAGTGAGGTGTGGAGTCTGTGAGGGGAGGCACAGGGCCTCTGCAAGATCAGGGTGTCCACAGAAGACGCCCTGCCTGCGCGAACTCCTGCCCCAGCCGCCCCCAGGCCTCAGAAACTGAGATCCAGCTCTCTGCTTTAACAAACCTCGCTGGAGTCCCTAGTATCACGTCTGGGGGACAAAGGTGAACAGAGGAGTTTAATGTCCCAGAATCTGTGGGACGTTAAAACCCCACAAAAAGATTTCACTTCCTTGAGTGCCATCAGCAAAGCTTGACGGTCACTGAGGCAGCCAGTAGCCAGACGCTGCTGATTTGCAGGCTGCGGGACATCACCGGCATTTGTCTTCCTAGAGTCAAGAACTGGGACTTGTCAAGATTCTTTGTGATTTCCAGCATGTTTGTCCCGCATTTCAGTGAAAATACCAGTTTCATTTTACTTAATTCACTTTTGGTGGGGGACTATTTTTTTTTTTTTTTTAAAGATTTTATTTATTTGACAGAGAGAAACACAGAGAGGGAACACAAGCAGGGGAAGTGAGAGAGGGAGAAGCAGGCTTCCTGCCAAGCATCGGGAGCCCGATGTGGGACTCGATCCCAGGTCTCCGGGATCATGACCTGAGCCGGAGGCAGTCGCCCAACCAACTGAGCCACCCAGGCGCCCCAAGAGGACTATTTTTAATCATCAGAAATACTGGTACCACCTTTTTTTTTTTTTTTTTTAAAGATTTTATTTATTTATTTGACAGAGAGAGATCACAAGTAGGCAGAGAGGCAGGCAGAGAGAGAGGAGGAAGCAGGCTCCCGGCTGAGCAGAGAGCCCGATGCGGGCCTCGATCCCAAGACCCTGAGATCATGACCTGGGCCGAAGGCAGAGGCTTTAACCCACTGAGCCACCCAGGTGCCCCTGGTACCACACTTTAGAGGTAGACAGGAAACCTATCTTCTATTTCCTTACAAAGCAGAACTTGTAGTTAAAAGCCTCTCTCCGATGTTGCCCGATGCTTCCTAGTGCCACCGCCGCCACTCGGTGTGACTGTGGCCAGTGGAGGGGAGGCCGGGCCCGCTCCCCTGGTGCCTGGGACACTGCAGTGGCTGCGGCGAAGGGCCCCCACACTAGTCTGCCCGAGCCTGAGCCTGGCAATGCCGGGCACGAGATGACATGAGGAGGCAAGTGGCCTCTTCTTTCTGAGCTGGTTGGGGTTTTTTGCTTCTTGTCACAAGGGATAAGAGAAGAGCTGTGCCACGGGAAGTGGCTGAGATCAGGAAGTGAAGGCCTCCGGCAGTGGATCACCGGCCAGGATGCTGCGAATTCCCAGAGGGAGCACAGGAGGGTCCTGCGGGTGCCATGCATAGAGCCAGTCGGGATGGGACATGAGTCCTGCGTACCTAGTCCTCATGAGGTGCCGAGAGGGGAAAAAAAGGAGACCTCATAGCACAGGGCCATCCACAGCGGCAAACGTGGCAACTGGAGGGATGCTGGAGAGAGACCGGGGAGTTAGGGGAAGCTCTAAGGACACAGGGCCTCTGTGTCTCTTGCTTCCTGGCACCCAGCGCTGTGCTGGACACAGAGACGGGGGAATGATTTATCTGCTGTCAGATGGGGGAAGGGACAGGAACGGCAAGCAAGCAAGCAGATTTTCTCCTTGCTACTAGTTGCCTGGAGCTCTCACAAGCCCTCTAGATGCAGGAAGAACACAGGGTGCCTGCTCGGACAGCCCTGGGCTCCATCTGGATCCTGCAACAAGCAGCTGAATGCCTCCAGCCCACCTGTTTAGCTTCTCTCTCTGTAAACTACAACAGAACTGTGAGGACTGGAGACCACGTACGGGCCCAGCGCCTATTTGATGTTCAGTACACAGCAGCGGCAACTGACACTGTGTCCTCTAGTCCCGCAAGAGAAGGGCCCTGGAAGAGAGAAGAGCGGGTGGGGACTCAGGAATCCTGAGCTCTAATCCTGTCCCAGCTCCCCATACCATCTGGGCAGGTCACGGCACTCCCCCAGGTCTACACTCAGATCTCGTGAAAGGCAATGCCACCACCGGCCACCCTCTACCACTCAGGAAAGATTCCCAGGAGGTAACAGGCATGGGAGGGCATGAAGGTTTCAAGGAAAAGAGTAACATTCACTGAAGGTACTCCTGGCTTTTATGGTGTAATCACATGCAAACTAGGGCCAGGCATGTAAGACCCCGTCAGGAAGCCCCACCATAGCCCTTGCAAGAAAGAAGAGTCAGTCTAAGATGCTGTACGGAGAAAGGGATCTGCCAACTCAGTGTTGGGCACAACATCAAAGTGGGAGCCACCAGATCTGAACGCAATCTTCATGAGGCAGATGCAGACACACGAAGCTCCTCTAACGCCCCCCATCCCCGAATGGATCATGAGGGATTTTCCAATTGGAAGACAAGGGAAAACATTCGATGCTATCTGCCAGAGCCCATTTTCTTCTTCGTCTTGTAATGAAGTCTAGTGATTTAAGCTGAAAATTACACCGTGGTTGAACATCAGAGGGAGAAAGAGGGATGGCCCTGGCAGTGCCCGCACTGCGCTCCACACTGCAGCAGAGCTGGGGCAAAAGGTGGTCCTGCAGCAGAGGAGAGCCCTGGGGGTGGGGGGTGACACAAGAACCCTGGTGGGGGGAGGGGGAACACGAGAGCCCCAGGGGGAGGGGAGGACGTGGGGCTAACATGCTGTGCGGGCACATTTCAAAGCCTGCGACTCCCACGGGGGTGGAAAGGAGAGCTGTCATTCCAGCTGCTGGAAGGAAGAAAACCACCTAGGGCTTTCAGTATTCACAGACTCAAGCAGCACGTCAAGCTTCGAGGCCGGAAAGACACCAGCACCCACTGCAACCCAGGGGGCTGGAGTCTTAGGACCAGGGCTGATGACAGTAATGCCAGGGAGCCTGGATCCAAAGGCCCCCCCACACCATCCACGGAGTTAGGGCGATCGCAGAATCTCTACAATAGATAAGGTCCCGAAATCAAAACCCTGACATTTCTTTTCCTAACCGTCTTCCCACATGAGCATGAGCAGGCCAAACCTAGTCTGCCAGGGATGTGGGACACTGCATATAATTCTGCAACATAATTACTTGTCTTTCCCTGCATCTCAGGAACCTTCTACTGACATTTTTGTAATTTGCTGGTGGGGCTAGAGCTGGCGGTGGAGCGGGATGAGTGGAAGGAGAACCGTATTTTCCCACTTTTCTCCCTTCCTGCCATTGGCCTCCCTTTTAACTCTTTCCTTCTAGTTGGTACAGGCCTCAGTCAGACTTCTGTCACTACCTAAGCTGTTTCAAACCAGAGGGCCTTCATCTCTGGCCTAAAATGAAACCCTGGCTTCAGAGAGAAGAGGGAGGCAACCCTTCCTTCCTCCCTGCAAACAGAAACCCCCTTCCTAAAGTTCCCCTCCATGCACACTCTGCTCCAGACAGACCCGACCTCTCGCTCATGCTCATCTCGGAAGGCCTCTACTCTCTCCATAGCTCACAATTAATAACCAATTAGGTAATGAAAGGACAAAATAAGCAGGGATGTTGCTAAGAGACCTAAAGAGAGGAGGGAAACACCTGGCAGAACATCAGTTAGGGAGATTTCACTTGGCGCAGCAACGACAGCTCTGGAGTGAGCAGCCCTCGGGCACAGGGCACCGGAGGTGGGCGATGGAAAGGACAAGCATCTGACTAGAAAAGACCCATAAAAGCCGAGACCATTAGCACTACAATTAAAAAGGAACAGTGACTTCCTGGCAGCAGGAAGAACATGCTGGACTAAGTGGGCTAAGATGTGAAAGGGGTCACCGGCACCGCTCCGGAGCGAGCAACGCTTCCGCCCGGCCCCTGTTCTCGGCACCGTGAGTGCATCAGCTCATCTGATCGTCACAAAAACCCTGTGAGGGCCAGGCTTCGGCATCCTTGTTCCCCAGCTAAAGCAGCTAAGGTCCTGGGGTGCAGTGCTGAGCCCACGGTCACTCTGGCTGGTAGCAGAAGCAGGACCGGAATTTGCAGTCTAGTTCCAGAGGTTTCTTTCACTTGCCTTGTTCCTGGCATCAGTGTGGAAGAAGCCTGACAGAAAGTCACTTTTCAGGGACACAAAAGGTGGTCGTCAGGAGCAGAGCAGGACCTGCTGGGGTCAAGGCGCCTATGCCATGCTCCTGAAACACGGATGGCCTCTGAGCTCTAAGATCCTTCATGATGCCACTTTCTAGTTAAAGAAACTCATCCCATCAGGCCCATGGAGTCTTAAGAAAAGGCCTGGAGAAAGAACAATTGATGAAGTGAGCTCCAGTGATGAGTGTCATGCTTAAAAATACATTTTGGAGGACTGAGCTGTAGAAGCCCAGTGACAGACAAGGCTAAGGACTAAAGCTAAGTTTTTAGAACAAATATGGAACCACAAAAGACCCCCAAGAGCCAAAGCCATCCTAAAAAAAGACAAGAAAACTGGCAGTATCACAACCCCAGATTTCAATATAGACTACAAAGCTGTAGTCATCAAACAGTATTGACAAAAACAAACACACATATCAGTGGGACAGAACAGAGCTCAGAAATAAACCCATGATTATAAGGCCCATTAACCTTCGACAAAGGAGGTAAGAATATGCAACAGGAAAAAATACCGTCTCTTCAACAAACTGTGTTAGGAAAACTGGACACCTACGTGCCAAAGAATGAAACTAGAACACTGTCTTAACACCACACACAGAAATAAACCCAAAATGAATGAAAGACCTAAACATGAGACCTGAAACCATAGAAGAGAGCTCAGGCAGTAATTCCTCTGACACTGGTTGTAGCAACATTTTTTTAGATATGTCTCCTCAGGAAAGGGAACAAAAGCAAAAATAAACTATTGGGACTACATCAAAATAAAAAAGCTTCTATTCAGCAAAGGAAACAATAAACAAAACGAAAGGTGGGAGAAGATATTTGCAAATGACATATCTAATAAAGAGTTAGTATCCAAAATATATGAAGAATTTATACAACACCAAAAACCCAAATAATTCAATTAAAAAATGGGCAGAAGGCATGGACAGACATTTCCACAAAGACGACATCCACGTGGCCAACAGACCTGAAAAGATGCTCAGTGTCACTCATCATCAGGGAAATGCAAATCAACAGCCCAACAAGGTGTCACTTCACACCTGTTAGAAGGCTAAAATGAACTCAAGAAATGGCATGTGTTGGTGAGGATGGAGACAAAAAGGAACCTTAGTGTACTGTTGGTGGGAATGCAAACTGAGATAGCCACTGTGGAACCATGGAGGTTCCTTAAAAAACTAAAAATAGAACTACCATATGATTTAGTAATCTACCTCTACTACTGGGGTATTTGCCCAAAGAATATGAAAACACTAATTCAAAAAGATATATGCACCCCTATGTTTACTATAGTATTACTTATAATAGCCAAATTATGGAAGCAACTCAAATGTCTATTAATAGATGAGTGGATAAAGAAGATATGGGGTGTGAGTGTGCTCTTGTATCTGTATACACACACAATGGAATATCATTTAGCCATGAAAACAACAACAACAACAACAACAACAACAACGAAATCTTGCCATTTGCAACATGGATGGATCTAGAGGGTATAATGCTAAGTGAAATAAGTCAGAGGAGAACAAATAGCTATGATTTCATTCATATGTAAAATTTCAGAAACAAAACAAATGAACAAAGAAAAAAGGAGACAAACAAAAGCCAAACTGTTAAATACAGAGAACTGATGGTTCCCGGAAGGGAGGTGAGGGGGGATGGTGAAAAAGTTAAAGTGGATTAAAGAGTACAGTTATCATGTTGAGCACTGAGTTACGCACAGAACTGCTGAATCATTACACTGTACACCTGAAACTAACACAACACTGTATGTTAACTATACTGGGGGAACAAAAAAGAACTAAAGCTAACCTCGTCAGTGAGAGACCTCACACACAACAATGTGAAGACAGTTTTGTGTATACCCTAGGTGCTCATGAATATTTTCTGCCATCACAGAAGAAATTCTGAATGTGGCTCTGACATTAGTGACACTAATTAATTGTGTTGATATTCTTGATGTTAGTTAGTTGTCACCATTGTGGGAGAGTGGGCTATAGGATTAGACCTATCTAACAGGTCAGTTTTCTCATGTGTCAATTTGAGACAATAAAGGCTAATGCATACACTGGGCTAAAGTAACTAGAGTAAGCCAGAGACCACTCCAGTTCCCTCACAAGAGCCTCGCGAAGTAGGCTATGCAGGTCTTTTCTCTGCTGTCTAGATAAACGTAAGGTACTATGGATGTACAAGGGCTTATGGACTTCCCACCGGGCCACCTGAGCTGCTGAGTGTGCCGGGAGTGTGCGAACCCGAGTCCCCCACGGGTCCTCAGCGGGCCCATCCACAGAGTTAGTGCCACACCACACTGTGTCATTAAGGAACATAGTAATTTTTGTTTGGCTCTTCTACCCATTTTGCTCCCTCGCAAAAAATTGTCATCAGGTGGGTCCGAAGACTCTGAGACCTGTGTATTCTACCTTGCCTACCATGCTTGCCTACTCCTTGCCTAACCTGCTTTGAAAGGCAACAACCTGGGGAAGAAACTGTGGTGGCAAAATCTAATAATCTCATGATGCCTAAAAAAAAAATGGACTTTTAAAAACTTTTAGGCAACTGTAGAATGTAGTTTAAACTTTAAAAAATATTGCATTAAAACTTCCCTATTATCTTGACAGGGATTATTATTATTACAAGAGGTTGGTTATCAACTGCCTCATGGGTATGGGGAGCTCAAATTCTCAAACACCTCCAAAAATAACTGATGGATGTTGCTGCCTCCAGTGTTCGGGCAGCATTAGGAATAGAAATAAAAAATGGTAATCCTGGGAAGTAAAATGGAGGACAACTGGGCTGGGACGTCCACCTCCTTCCTTCCTGAGGGAACTGCCCAGGGCAAACTTAGGTTCCTGCACGGTGGTATATTATGGTCTTTCCTTTTTGTCAGGAAAGGAAGATCTAAAAAAAAATCTGGTAAGATTTATTTTTATGGCAAGTGGCGTTACAGAGAGGGCTTCTTGGTGGGGCAGCATTTCTCTTGCTAGTCAGAAATCCTTTGTCTTATCATTGGCCTTATTAAAAAAAACAAAAACAGGGAAAGCATTCATTTCATATATGTAATTAAGGCTTGCTACCCTTTGATTATCTGATTGTTGCCTACTTAAGAACAAAGTTGAACAATTATCTTGATGCATACCAGTGTGGGCTAGCAATTATGAAAAAGCGCTCTTCTGAGGGCAGAGTCCTTAATGATTTTCTATCACAGCCATGATTGCTGAAACATTTCCGTTCTAGTATTCCTGCCCATCTTAACTACACAGACCTAAAAATGGCTACCTGATAATGAGAGGAATATAGAATCAAATGGAAAAGCAAGCTTAACCCTGAAATTAGCAAAACCCAATACAAGTTAACAAGGTAATTACAAATTAAAAGAAAAAAGAATAGTGATGTACTGTGGTTGTACTCTATTTATATTAGATGTCACTTCCCTGTCTAAAACAGAGAAAAGCTTTTGAACCGTTTCTCTCTGTAGAATGTGGTAGGAAGGTAGAGGGCAGGAAAAGAAGTGATAATATGGAAAGTGAATGTAAGTAATAATTAAGCTTTTGTTTACTATACTTAAAAAAACTACCCCCAGGGGCGCCTACGTGGCTTAGTCAGTTGGGCGGCTGCCTTCAGCCCAGGTCATGATTCCGGGGTCCTGGGATTGAGCCCCACGTCGGGCTCTCTGCTTGGTGGAGAGCCTGCTTCTCCCTCTCCCTCTGCTTGCTGCTCTACCTACTTCTGCACTCTCTCCATCTCTCTGTATAAATAAGTAAATAAATAACGCCCCCAAACTAGAGACTTCAGATCTTGCCATTATAAAGTAATGGTACTGAACTAGAGTAGTTCTCCCATGGTAACATACAACCAGCCACAATATATATAGCCTTTGTTCCTACCTTTGGACAAAAGGCAGAGTGGGACTGTAATCCTTGACAGGAGGGAAACATTCAGAGTCCCATGATTTCCCTGGAATTCTATCAGATACTTTCTGGATGAGAGCCCAAGTAGAGCATGGCAGTCTTTTTTGTTGAAATTTTATTTATTTATTTGGGATTGAGCGAGAATGAGAGAGAGACAGAACACAAGCAGTGGGAGCAGCAGGAAGAGGGAGAAGCAGACTCTCCAGTGAGCAGGGAGGCCGATGCAGGGCTTAATCCCAGGACCCTGGAATCATGACCTGAGCTGAAGGTAGACACTTAACCGACGAAGCCACCCAGGCATCCTGGGTATGGCAGTCTTGATTAACTGAGGAATTAATGATAGGAGTTTGGGGTAAATCTGAAGAGGAGGAAGTTAAGCTGAAAATCTGTATAGAAGTCTCTTTGTTTGTGGCCTAATACTCAGTTGTGCATATGCCGGCAAGACTCCAGAAGCCTGACAGAGAATAGGTGCTGGGGAGCTGTGAGTGAAATGGAGTTTCCAGAGGTCGCCAAGCGCTGGAAGACATGGGCATGCTCACCAGCTAGAGTGCAAAGGCCCTGATCGACACCGTGGGTACCCAGTGAGATCAGCAAAAAGCTACCATGTATCAGGAACTGGGTGTCCTAGACATGCCTGAACACAGCTTAAAAATAAGCCTCAAAAATATGTACCTGACTTAACAGTAAATTAACAGCCTGCCTGAACAAAACTCAGAAGTCTCTCAAGGAAGACAACAAAACCCAGATACTCAACAACACAGCACCCACAATGCCTACCACACAATCAGAAGTTTCTAGAAAGATGGAGTAGAAAAACTGACTTACAACCAGGAGAGCAATTGATAAAAACAGACTAAGAGATGGCAGAGTGATACTGGGTTAGCAGAATTTAAAATATTTTATAAATGTTTAAAGATTTGAAGGATGGACCTAATAAATGAATACATGAGGGAATCCCAGTAGAAAAATGGAAACTATTAAAAAAACTAAATGATGAGAGGTTAGTAAATGGACCTATAGCACTGCAAGGTTCCTATATTTTATATTAGGTAGTAAAACATTAACTCTAATTAGATTGTGAAAAGGTAAAGATGTATTCTGTAATCCCCACAGCTACTACCAAAAAAAAAAAGTAGCAAAGAAATATAGCTAAAAAAAGCAATAGAAGAATCAAAATCAATATTAAAAAAGTAGTCAAATAACCCCAAAGAAGAAAGGGAAGCAGCAGCAGAGGAGACTCCAGGCGAGGATGGTTTCTGGGCCCTGCCCAGGACTCCGCGGCCCGGGAGTGAACGACACGGGTTTACTCACACAGCACACAGGCCTCCGGATGCTCGCGTCAGCAAGTTTCCTGGCAACCACTGCAGTCCTTACCAAGTACTTCTGACCTGACCGTGTAAACTGTTAAGGAGTAAGTATCCTGGGTACACACAAACATTCCTCCTAGGAACCAGGTGGATGTGGGGCACAAACACCGAGGTCATGCCGACCTGGGTTCCACTGGGACGCCACAGTAACCCTCTCCATGTACTCCAGCTTCAATAAATCATCCTGTCATAGGTTGTGGAGATTTCAAGAAGGTTTCCTTCAAGATTTCTCCTCCCCAAATACTTTAAGCTAGTATTGACTTCGACTCAGATATTTTTTCACTCTACCCTGACACCGTTAGTTATTCATTTTCGTCCTCTTCTGTGTGTATACTGAAAGCTGTCCCAGAGCAGCTGAGGAGCCCCGTGCGGTGGAGCCCGGTGTGGTAGAACACATTTACGAAAAACAACAAACAACAAGTTAGAAAGGCTGGACATTAAAAACATTAACAGAAGTAGTGTATGCCAAGTGTCAACTGAAGAACAAGCAAGAACGGCTACAAGAATTCAGAGTAAGAGGTGATCGGCTCAAAGGCCTTCAAATTCATGCTTACAAACCACAGGCAGCCTCGCTGAGACTTCCCTGGCCTATGCCCTCTGCTACGTGCTTACTTCCTATCTTCTACACTCCTCTCTTGAAACCTCCAACACTTCTCACCCTTCTCCACACTGTCAACCTAACGCCACAGACGTCTATTTCCTCGCTGACCTAGAACACAAGGATGAAGGGAACCTCCAAGCTGTGGGCCCATGCACAGGGCCCTCATTATTCCTGGGCCACATCGGGCCTTCTCCTGCTTCAAGACCTCTGCATTTGCTATTCCTTCTGCCTAGAACATTCACTGCCCTGAACTATGCCTTCACTTCTTTTTTTTTAGGCAGAAACTATTGCCTACTAACCTTCCATGATCACTCCACATAAAACAGCAATCTCCCTTTTTATCTCCCTCATAATGTTTTTCTACCAGGGTCTCATCAAAATCTGAAATACCGAGGGCACCTGGGAAGCTCAGCCGGCTAAGTATCTGACTCCTGATTTCAGCTCAGGTCATGACCTCAGGGTTGGGAGACTGAGCCTGATGTCAGGCTCCGAGCTCAGCAGGGAGTCTGCCTGAGATGCTTTCCCTCCCCTTGTGCTCCTCCCCAGACTGCATGCTCTCTCTCTCTCAAATAAATAAATCTTAAAAAAAAAAAATCCGAGTTATGGTACCTTCATTTGTTTAATATGAATTAACATATTAATGTCATATTAATGTCAGCCCCCCCTGACACCAGAACGGGGGCTCTGTGAAGGCAGAGACTGGTTTGGTTCCCTATAAGACCCCCTGCACTTAGACCCAGGCCTGCCACAAAGTAAGTACCCAGTACATGTTTTTTTTTAATGAATTAAAGCAGAATTCGAACTGGAGGCTAAAACCAAGGCATCACAAAAGCAGATATATGGACACGGGGCTGGTTATGTTTAGGAAATGAGAAATTTCCACTGATTAACGAAGGAAGGAAAGAAGATGAAGATGAAGAGTGGGCTGGTGACGCACCCAAAGCCTACACTGTCAATCTAAACCAATTCAGAGTTCGCTTTGTAGTGACACGGCTCCACTGACGTCTTCCAAGCATTAGAGGAGGTGGAGAATGGACTAGAACCCCGGAAGAGAGAGGCTGTGGAGCTGGTAAAGACTTTTGGGCAACAACACTGCCGAAGTAAACAGGAAGCAGAGAGGGCTTCTCAGAGCGAAGTGAAACACAGAGAGGACATGGAAATTAGAGAAGTTCTTCTTTCCAATGATTGCAGGGACATTTCTGTGTAATTTCACTGTTCTTTTATATTGCTGTGAAGTGGCCAGAGGCAGATGTGGGGTGCCCCATTTAGTACCTATAAAAAGGCAGTCTTAACTGATTTAGTCAATAAATGAAAAAGTTGGGTGACTTCATCATGTAGAGGAGTCTCTCCTTTTAAGAATATGCTGTATCTGGACCAGTGTTTACCATCAGTAGACACTTCACATGAAACAGGGAGCTGTAACTTATTTACGGCACAAGACAAGAACCAACGTAAACCCCAGCGGGAACGCCGCCACGAGAAGTGCGCAAAACAACAGAGCACGGGAGACCCACGGCAGTGGCTTTCATCAGAGAGAACAGATGAAAGCTCAGCACCAGCTCGCATCTCATCTTTTCCTTTCCTTCGACTTTACCCAAAGACTTCTCCTTGTTTCTTGAACAGACTCAACCCCCTGTTCTGTTCTATATGTGAGGTGGGAGCTTTTAGGGATGGCGCGCGGACCAATCAGGAAAGGAGTCTGGACAGAAGGCTCTGCTCTGAGTGACAGCAGCTCAACACATACATCAGAGGGGCTCAATCCTTGCAAAGCTCTGCTGTTCAGATTCCATGACCTTTACAAAGAGGTGATCCCTCAGTCCAGGGCAATTAAGAATGGCCTACTGAGCTGTTTTAATGCAAAATAATAGGCTGTTAGCTGTCTGTCCTACATACAGAAGAGAAGAAAAGACCCCTGCCATGTATTGTAGGAAGTGGCTAAGAGCTTTGTCAGGAAACTTTGCTGGAAGGGAAAAGCCCATTTCTAACTTGAGCGATACTCTTAACTTTAGCAGGGTCCAAAATTCCAAGGAAATGGTAGACATGAGGACATCACTTCTTTCGGTAAGGGAGCGCATTCCCATATACTGAGAGGGCACCAGGATGGAAGAGGGAGCAGCCACTGGCTGGGACACGGTCTCGCGTACAGTCCCACTGTGAGAAACTTATGATCTGACTCTGCTCTGAAAACCGTGTCAACTGTTCATGAAGAACAGTTCTATTAGAAGCAGAAAAATCACACCCAGTAGCTCCAATTAACATAGCCTGGTGACTAATAAGTAATGCTCTCTCGGTCTCTGTTAGGCTCTATCCCTGGCTCTGCTTTATACAAATACTTTGTCAGCTGGGTAAAGATAAAAGAGGCCAAAGCATGGAAAGAAAAAAACTCGATTCCCAAAGGGGTAATCTGAAACACTGCAAGAAAAGTCTTGCACCTGGCTCTAGAGACCAACAGCAGTGACACAAGATGGGATCAGTGGCGTGTGAGCAGAGTCAGGAGTTTGTGATCAACATGTTGAGTCAACCATGCAGAATGGCTGCTAAAGATCTAATGGGCTTTTGGTTTCATTTAGAGAACTGAGAATAAGGACAGGGATGATCCCATTGTGCTCTAAGGTGACCTGCCCTGAAGTAGCACGGGGTGGAGGTGAGTGAGGAGCAAACACGAGAGAAGACGAAGGGCTGGGGACTCAGGACTTCACCTACAGAAAGCACTGGAAGGCTGCTACATAAAAAAAGGAATGAGCTGTCTTTCTAATGGCTTCCAAAGGAAGGACCAGGATCAACGGGTAGAGAGGCGTCCACCAGAATAAGGAATGACTCTCAAAGATGGACAGTCCTGCCTCGGGAAGTGGTTTTCACTCAGAGGCAGGATACTGCTTGCTGGAAATGGATGAGGAGAGAGATCAACTCCTACTGGCATGACAGCATGAGATGACCTTTTCACCACTGAAACTACATACACACTCACCCGCACACATCCCCCTAAAACCAACCTTTTATAGACCTTGGAAATTGTCCTAAGGTCAAACAGCAAAGGAAGAAATAACTATTTATTTTTATAAATAAAATCAGTATAAAATCATTAAGAAAGGTGGGTGCGGGATTTCTGATGCAAGACTGCTCCTTCCTCCCACCCCAGCTTTGCAAGGTAGAGACACCCCCCCCCCCCCCCGACTGCTGTCGCCAAGGACACCAAGCTCCTTTCTCTCGCAAGCTCCTAGTTGGAGGGCTCTCTTTTCGGTAGAAGCAGGACTTCAGCATTTCTGCTCTTGCCTCCAGCAAGCACAGTCAAGAAGAGGTGGGGGCTCCCTTCTTGCACCCGGACTCTACTCATGGAATCCAGGCTCCCTCCTGGAAAAACCTGGCTCTCTGATCACCCCTGCTCCTGTCTGAGGCAGTGGCTCCATCACAGGAAAGGCCAAGAGGGCCTGAGAGGATGTTCCCTCTTCCAATAAGCATTCAACTCCTCAGTGGGGGTGTCTTTCAGAGAGAGGTCTGCCTTTGCACCTACCCCTGGCAACCGAGTCCTGGTTCAGAGATTACTCCTTGCAGGAGAAGCAGGCAGTAAAACAGACAGGTCCTAATCTCTTCTCAAAGGAACTGACTTCATTTGCAACTGAATTTGGAGAAGTTTGAACCTAAGAATATTTTTAAGAACAGTGAACACTATGGTAAAAGGCAACTGGGAGGAGATTCACGGATGTAATGTAGATACAACCTACACGAGACCAGCTACGCTATCGTTGAGAACAGAGGAAAATGATAGCTTGTGGGAGGCGGACCCCTAATAAGGAGGTCAAAACAAATGCTGAAAACAGACCTCAGAAACTATTCCTTCAAAGGAGTCCCAGTTTCACTAGATCAGTGTGTAGAACAATCCATGCGCCCCAGGCATTGCTGAAAACAACGGAGCAGTCAGTAAGAGTTTAACAGCTGGCTTGGCCAAGGAAAAAGAGAAAGCGCAGAGAGCCTACCACGGCCACCCCAGCTATCTGTGGGCACACCAGACCAGTAGGGGACAGGACCAGAGACTTCATTAAAATAACCCAGCCAGTCACTAAAAGTAATAGCAACAGCTTGGGCTGCAGCAGTCGAGTGGAGTGGAACAAATAAGAACTCTAGAGTGAGGGACCAACGCACAGAGTTGCTACATTACCTAAAATAACTAGTTTCTAACCAAAAATTACAAGGCATATAAAGAAATAGGAAAGTGTGATTGCATACTGGGGGGAAAAAGTAGGTAACACAACCCGCCTGAAGAGAGTAACCAGATGTTAGATTTAACAGATCAGCCATGATAAATATACTTACAGAACCAAAAAAACCCCACCACAAAATAAACAACAATTAAAAAAAACCCCAAAAAACAAAAAACACACACCCCACAGGAAGTGGATGAAATGTAAGAAAGCACGATTTTAAAAGTAAAGGAAGGTATGATGTCAATGTTGCATCCCCAATACGGAGTACCAATAAAGAGGGGCACCTTGGTGGCTCATTAGGTTGGGTGTCTGCCTTCAGCTCAAGTTGTGATCCCAGGATCATGGGATTGAGCCCCGTGTCCACTGGTTCCCTGTTCAGCGGGGAGCCGCTTCTCTGGCCCCCTCCCTGCTGCTTGCATGTGCAGGCAGTGCTCTGTCTTCAAAGTAATAAGTAAAATCTTAAACAACAACAACAAAAGAATATCAATAAAGAGAATCAAATTACAAAAAAGGATCACATGGAAATTCTAGAGTTGAAAGTATAATTACTAAAATCAATTCAGGAGAGAGGCTTAAAACTAGATCTGAACTGGTAGAAGAAATAATGAACTTGAAGATAAGTCAACAGACTATGCAAGTTGAAGACTGGGGGAGGGAGGAAGAGTGAAAAAAACCAAACAGAGAAATATAGGACACCATTAGTACCACAACAAATTAAGAAAATGAGAGAGAATGGAGAAGACAAAATATTTGAAGAAATTATGGCTGACAAGTCAAAAATTTATTGAAAAGCAGTAACCTAGGGGCACCTGGGTGGCTCAATCTGTTAAGCATCTGCCTTTGGCTCAGGTCATGATCCTGGAGTCCCAGGATCAAGACCCACAGCAGGCTTCCTGCTCAGTGGGGAGTCTGCTTCTCCCTCTGCTCCTCCCTTGCTCTCCCTACCCCTGCTCATGTTCTCTCTCCCTCTCTCAAATGGATAAATACAAGTCCTTAATAAAAAAAGAAAAGAAAAGCAGTAACCCATCCATCCAGAAAACTCAACAAACTCCAAGCAGGATTAAGGCCAAGAGATCCACAAATACCTCACAGTAGAAATGCTACAAGTCTTGGAGAAAATCTTTGCAAAGCAGTAACAGAAAAATGACTAGTCACTTATAAGGGAACCCCAATAAGATTAGTAACTGAATTCTAGGCAGAAACAAGAGAAGCCAGAAGACAAGAGGACAGCATATTCAGTGTTCCAAGAAAATACAAATAATCTTATATCTAACAAAGCCATCTTTCAAAAATGAAGATGAAAGAAACGCTTTCCCAAGTAAACAGAAACAGAGAAGTTGTTGCTAAGAGACCCACCTTATAAAAAAAAATACGAATATTAAGTTCATTAGACACTGTTCACAGTCATCAGTGGAAAGCTTCAAATCCACATAAGGAAAACCAAAAGAGAACTGGTAAAAAGAACTGGAAGGCAACTTATGTATATAATATAATGTTGGCTTATAACATGCAGAAATGAAATATATATATATATATATAAAATGTATTTGCACAAAGAAGATGGGTAGGGACAAAGCTTTACTGGGCTAAGAAACTGCCTACAGACAGGAAAGCAATAGTTAATCAAAATGTGTTGTTGGGTCTGTAAAGTTAATAGATATACCACGTATAAGAGCATCACAAAATGTGGGGAAAAAGTAATAGAGCGAAATAAGAGTGATACTTCTATACATAACTTGAATTAGGCTAGTTTAAATCAGAAGCTGAATCAGAAAAGTTAAGATGTATAGTGTAAACCCTAGAGCACCAATAAAATGAAAAACAAAAACCAGAGGAAAGCCCTCAAAATCATTTAAAGATCTCACCGAAGAAGATATACAAACGGAAAATAAGCATATGAAAAAATAGTCAACATCGAAGTCATTCAAGACACCACTACTAGAATGGCTAAAATCCAAAAAGCAGGTAACACCAAATGCTGGCAATGATGCAGGACAATAGGAATTCACATTCACTACGCGGGAGTGCCCAAAAGAGTACAGCTACTTTGGAAGCGAGGTTGGCAGCTTCTCAGAAAACTGAACGCTCTTACCATACAATCCAGCAGCTGCTCCTTGGTATTTGCCCAAATGAGCTGAAAACTCATGTCCATACAAAACCCTGCACATGGATGTTTACAGGAGCTTTACTGACAACTGCTGCAACCCGGAAGCAACCAAGCTGTCCTTCAGTACATGAACAGGTGAACAACAAACCGGTAACCGGTACATCCAGACAATGGCATTATTATTCAATGCTAGAATGAATGAGATATCAAGCCACAAGACATGGAGGAACCTTAAATGAGTATCACTGAGTAGGAGAAGCCAATCTACAAAGGCTACATGCTGTCCGACTACATGACACTCTGGAAAAGGCAAAACTATGGAGATAGTAAAAAGATGAGCAGCTGCCAGATGTCTGGGGGTGGGAGGGAAGGCTGAGTAAGCGACCCATGGGATTTTGGGGGCAGTGTAACTATTTACCACCATACTGTAATGGTGGCTATATTTCATTGTGCGTTTGTCAGAACCCACAGAATGCATTAACACAAGATGTGACCTCTGTTGTGAACTATGGACTTATATTAATTATAATGTATCTACATTAGCTCATCAGTTGTAATAAATGTACCACAGGAATGCAAGATGGTAAAAACAGGGGAAAATGGAGGGGGAGGTGTATGGGAACTACACTTTCTGCTCACTTTTTCTATAAACCTAAAACTGCTCTAAAAAAACAGTCTATTGGGGCACCTGGGTGGCTCAGTTGGTTAATTAAGCGACTGCCGTCGGCTCAGGTCATGATTGCGGAGATCCGGGATGAGTCCCATATCGGGTTCCCTGCTTGTCGGGAAGCCTCCTTCTCCCTCTTTCATTCCCCCTGCTTGTGTTCCCTCTCTAGCTGTGTTTCTCTCTGTCAAATAAATAAAAATAAAAATAAATAAAATAAAAAAACAGTCTATTAACACGGCACCTGGGTGGCTCAGTTGGACCAGCGTCTGACTCGATTTCAGCTTAGGTCATGATCAGGGTCATGAGACTAAGCCCTGCATCAGGCTTTGTGCTGAGCCTGGAGCCTACTTAAGATTCTGTCTCTCTCCCTCTCCCTCTGCCCCTTGGTTGTGTGCACTCTCTCTCTCTTTCTCTCTCAAAAAAACCCAAAAACCAAAAAACAAAAAAAACAGTCCATTAATTTAAAATATCGTTAAAGAAAGCCAAATGCTACATCAGAAAATATTCACTTAATACAAAAGAAATGGGTGAGGAGATTGGGTGAGAACTCTGAGATCCTTTGAAACCCTCAGCTACTCTCACTTTTTAGGCCAGAAGATTGGTCCAATCATCAGCAAGAGTGAATACCACAAGCGAGTGGTCACCATTGTCCTTCTCTGTAGCTCTTTCCAGCTAACATTCTTTTCCTCTACAAGAGGACTACAAAGCAGGCTTCAAAAAGGCCCCGGCTATGGAGCCTTCCGATCAGAATCACGGAGAGGAGTAAAGAAAGAACATGGCCAGGGCAGTCAGACCCACAACTACGTTATACTTTGCCTGTGCCCTGAGTTCCTGAAGAACAGCTGCAGTTAAGAACATCCCCAGACCCCATGGTGAGAAACGGCTTACTGCCACGACCACCCTTGCCCATAAGTCTGAAGCAAAATGCAGCATGCCACCAAGTTCATCTTTAACAAAGCCAGACACACACCCTCCCAATTTCTACTCTTGGCCTCTTAAAAGATGAGCAGAACTGTTCATCCTGATTCGATGGAACAGAATGCTTGTTAACTAATGACCAAACTTTAGTTAAACTTCTCTCCCTCCCCCAAGCCCCTGACCCCTCCTCAACCTGAGCCAGCCTACAATCCTTAAGGATCCGTTCTGAGAATCAGCTGACTGCATGAAAGACATTTCTAATCAACTATCTATCACCTACTCCCCCATATTTGGTTCTTTCTACTCCTGTTTACTGGCCCCTGTAAAAAAAAAATTCCTTTCCACCTGATCTTTTTTTTTTTTTCTTCAGTAACCTCTACGCCCAAGATCAAGAGTACGCTCTACTTACTGAGCCAGCCTGGTGCCCATGCCTGATTTTTTGACATCCCTGTGGATCTTAAAGTTGGAACATTCTCCTCATAGCAAAAGGCCCTCCTCTTTCTGCAATTGTTTTTCTGAATGAAGTCTCTCCTTCCCTAAGTCCAAATTTGTGGGTTTTTTTTTTTTTTTTAATAGCTCTACTTGTTCAGGTTAGATGACAGGGTGTAACTGAAGTCATCCAGCACATCGATGAGCACATCACTTGAATTTATTACGACTGTGGACTCATAAAATCTGAACTTACCAAGGGATCTAAAAATCAACGGGCCCACCTCTCACCTACGGCAGGAAAAGCTCAGCGACGCGCTATCTCACACGGCCACCTGTTCCGCTACTGGAAACTTCTCCTAACGAAGCCGACGTCTCGATCTACCCAGCAGCCACCGACGGGTAGCGCTTCCATCCTCCAAACTACAAAGAATGCGTATGTTTCCTTCCAAATCTTTGGGCTGTCTGAAGGCAACGGCACCCCAGCTACTTCATGTCTGCATAAAAGGGCACCTGGCCCGATCTTCCACCCTGTCTATGCAAAAACAAAGACTAAATCCTGTCCTTGGTTTCCTTTTTTCTTTTTAATCAGTAGAGGCCTGGAAGTCACATCTGGATACAAGTCCTGCTAAGAACATAAGGCCGGGGCAGCGTCCATCCATCCAGGGCTATCACTGTTTGTTCACGAGGGGCCAGGCAACTGAGACACTGCAGCCTTTTTTTGTTGTTATGGGAACTGTGGCTCTGTGAGGCCTTTTCCCTTAAAAACCTATCCTCCAGGCCCCCCTACCCTGCCAATGATTCCATAAAAATCAGAAATGAGTACAATTGTCTATTCCTAACATGAGTGGAAAGATCGGGAACCAACTATAAAAATTTTACCTCACCAGAACACTCGAACAAAACAAACAAGAAACTGCTCTGAATTCCTCTAATACACTTGAATACTTAAGGAACTGCCAATCAATCTCTGGGAGGCTTGGCAATTAAATCCAACACTTCAGTCACTATTCACTTGGAAATGTACTGACAGGAAGAACTATATTTCACTGACCTTGGTCTTTCCCAGATCTGGCATCTGGAAGTCTGTGGAATATTCACTGAATTTACCCCAAACTTATGAGAAAGCCTTTCCACTCTTCCTCTCCCAGTGCCTGTCCTTAGCTGGAGAAGTCACTCTGGGAAGATCATCAACTGTGGACTCTTCCAGTGGGTTTCACCAGCCTGAGAACACTCTTTAGTCAGAGCTCCTGACTCCTCAGGCTTCTGCAAACACACAGCAGAGAAAGTTCACCTAAAACAGGGGATGGCTTGGGGAGTGTAACTATGCTTCTGTGACTGAGCTGTAAGAAAAAATTGCTTTCTCTGGGTACCACGCACACAATAATCCCAGTCTTGCAAATTCCTGGTTGGTGTTTCTTCAGTAGTTGAGCAAAGACACATCAAAGCTGAGTGGTTTTTGTTTGTTTGTTTTTAAGATTTTATTTATTTATTTGAGGGAGGGAAGAGAGGGAACACAAGCAGGGGGAGTGTGAGGGAGAAGCAGGCTTCCCGCCGAGAAGGGAGCCCGATCCCAGGACTCCGGGATCATGACCTGAGCCAAAGGCAGGTGCCTAATGACTAAGCCATCCAGGCGCCCAAAGCTGAGTGGTTTTTGATGCTGCCTTCAACTAACTCTCTAAACTCATTTATCACCTTAAACATTATCAATACCTCCAATTTTGATCTCTTCTAGTAAGTTAATTGCAAGAGACTTTTATAGTAATTTTTATCTTAGGAAAATGCTTCCTGATTTTTAAATTCCCAGTCATCCATGATCAAACCCTAAACAAGCCCCAAAGTAGCATGTGTATCTTCTAACCTCACTGGTTATCAGAGTCACTTAGTATTTATACATATAAATATTACACACAAATTTTATATGCCAAATATATATGATATACAACAAGTACTTCTAATCCAGAGGTTTCTAAAAGAATACCTAAAATGCAAAATGCTTGTGCTGCAGAAAAAGTTACGTACGCAGACTCATAGAATTTGGTGGATTCTGACAGGTGGCGGCAGAGTGGAAGAGCGGCCCCTGCGTGAGACACCTTTCCCAGGAAGCCAGGCGGAACCCTGCAGGAAATGGCTGTTTCCTCAGCACTTGCGTCCAGCGCTGGCCAGAGCCAATGTTGACAACACAGTCGCCAAACACTTCCTTCGGTTACTGGCCAACAGAGAAGCTTTGGCTCAGATCAAGAACACTGCTGCTCCTTTGTGTTTCTTACACGTCCCTTTGGCAGCAAACTGTTCAACAGGCACTGCTGCCGCCTCCATCTGTCAGTGCAACTTTGACAATGGAGCTCAGAATATACAGGCAGACATCCATATACACGCGCGCACGTGCACACAGACACACACACAACAAGGGAAGTACCAACTAGGTGCTAAGTTTCACCCTGACCTCACTCCGAACACTGCTGACGTCGCTCCAACAGTAAGGGACTGAGCATGCTAGGAACAGAAGCCTGGGAGGGCAACAAGGTTTCATTCGTTCTTTCTCTATTTCTTCAGGCCCAGAAACTTCTTTTCCCTCCTTTCTTCCTGCAAACGGCTATGAAGTCCTGTGGAATCTCTTTCATGTATCTCTCATTCACTTGACGGCCACCGACTGACTGCTTGGTTGTACCAATGTGGATACAAGAGCAAGCCAGTCCGGGGCAGCGGCCGCCCTCCTGAGGCAGAGTCTCCAGTGGGGCAGACATCTAAGTAGTGAGGCGATTTCAGCACAGCCACTAAGCATGTTGGTAGGTGGGGACTAGTACAGGGGGCCACAAGAGAGAGCTCAAAACGGGAAGGACACGTGGCTCACACTTAAGGTGTCAGAAAGAGATTGGGGGAGAAAAAACAAGACTTGAATCTACCTTATCTCCTCATTTCATTAATACAGCACAGATTCAGGATCTTTTTCTTGCTCAGATGCTATCTGTTCTTCTGATCCATCTTTCTGCCTTTAATCTCACCTCTGGCAGAAACCCTCATCCTCAAGATAAAAAGCAAACTTCACAAAATGGGGCTCTTTTGTGATATGGATTCCCATTCATGTCACCAAGCTGCTGCATGCTCCCATATTTAAGACATACGAAACTCTCCCCTTTCTAAAGCATCCTGTACTCACCCATGTCTTCCTGGAGTAACTTTTCCCTTGTGCTTCAACACTAGATCAAGCTTTATCTTCTTTGAGAAGCCTCCCCTGACCACTCAGTCTGGGAGAGGCGCCTATTTCAATATGTATTTTAAAGTTGTTCTAGACATCGTAACACTGTGATAGTAAGTATGTGCCATTTAATTTAAGTTTCAACTTAGGGATGGTCAGTGATCCTAACCAAGCACCGTATTTCAGAGATGGCTAGCTAACATGAAGTCCCCAAGATGGCTACTCAAATCCTTTGGCTGTTCATTATTGACCAACAACTAAGCTTTTGCTCCTTAGCTCAAAAACCCAGGAATTTTTCTATTGGTGAAATGAATGGCTATTAATCTGAGTGGTAAATATGCGAGATGCGCTCTTGTCGCTAAAATAAAACATATTCCAGATACATATACTGAAAAAATCTTTTAGAGAGAGCCCCAATTCTCGCTGGTCAGTGAGTAAGTCTGCACTTGATCGCTTAGGAACGCCACCGGGGGCCAGCCACGGGCTTTGAGAGTTCGCCGGCCTACTGCTAACTACGAGAACAGGAGAACCTACTTACGTGACACTGCTACACGCCTGACAGGGCTCAGACACCTAACACGACAGACAGCTAGGCCACCACCAAGTTTAAAAAATATGTTACGTGAGGCTATTTCTAAATGAGTATTTAATGAACATCTTTAAGTATGGCAGGATTTGCTTTCATTATAATCAGTAACAAAGCTTTAGGGGAGCACCTAAGCATTTCTCCTGTACGGCCGCTGCCAGTTTACACATCCGCCTTCCCCAGTAAGTGCTGAGGTCCTTGAGAACAAAGAGACTGTGTTTTTCATCTCTGTAGTCCTTTGCTTAGCTCAGGGTCTATATACAGAAATACCTCCGAATGGACAATATAAAGTAGCAATAATAAAATAATAGGACATCTAACTAGGACTGGGGCATTTGTGTTTTAACACCCATCTCAGTAACACCTGAGTCCCTACTATGTGTCAATAATTTACCAGGGACTTACTGTGTGTCAAACACAGTGTTAGGCCCTTAAAGAGTATCTCATTTAGTTTTTGGGATACTTCTGGGAGGTAGCAACATCATTTGCAGCAGAGGAAGCAGAGAGGCTGACTAAGAGACTTATTCCACTAGGGACGCCTGGGTAGCTCATTTGGTTAAGAGTCTGACTCTTGATTTCGGCTTGGGTCAAGATCTCAGGTTTGTGAGATCGAGCCCTGTATTGGGCTCCATGCTGGGTGTGCAGCCTGCTTAAGATTCTCTCTCTCTCCCTCTTCTTTTGCCCCTCCTCTCTCTCTCTCAGGAAGAAAGGGAGGAAGGGAGGGAGGGAGGAAGGGAAGGAAAGATGAAAGAAAAAGGAAATTATTCAGATAAATAAGTGGAAGAGTCAATATTTGAACCCATCCATGTCTGCTTGAACTGAAAGCACATTTTTTAACCTCCACTTTAGAAGTATGTCCCATTGCTAACACTTGAAAGCTTAGGCAATTAGGGGGCGCCTGGGTGGCTCAGAGGGTTAAGCCTCTGCCTTCAGCTCTGATCATGATCTCAGGGTTCTAGGATCAAGCCCCGCATTGGGCTCTCTGCTCAGCAGGGAGCCTGCTTCTCCCCCCCCCCCCGCTTTCTCTGCCTGCCTCTCTGCCTATTTGTGGATCTCTCTGTCAAATAAATAGATAAAATCTTAAAAAACAAACAAACAAAAGGCATCTGAAAGCATAGGCAGTTTCCTCATTCCAATATCCTCCTCATCAGAGTGAGGAGTGAGGAGACTAGGTGTCCGTCCCCCTCCCCTCAGGTCACAGTGCGGGGGGGGGGGGGGCTCCAGGCAGTAGCAGTCATGCCTCAGTCCTCCTGCCCTTGCGCTCCTGACAAAAATGGAAGAGATGTTTTTGGGCGGCGTGAAATAGGGCTTTTCAGATAACATTTTTTTTTTTTCTTTTCCTCTTAAAAACGTCTCAGGGGATCCTACAGGCAGAGGAAAGGGACCCACTCTTGGCACACGGCTTTGAAGCTAGAACCTGCTGTTAGGCACCAGAGCCAGCAAGTTGTTATTTTTGTTCTACAATTCTTCACTGACATGGATGCTGGCTGAAATTATAAAAAGGGCAAGGAAAGAAAACCTACATCCAGGGACACTTCAGTTGTCAGCAAAATAAAAGTGGTAAAAGAAAACAGGACAAATGTCAGCTTGTTCACCACATTTCAACGGCGCTGCTGCAGCTGCTCACAGACAAGGATCCCAGCCCCGGCTCTCCTGACACCACCTGAGAACTGCTCAACGGAAGGACTCACACCCTTTCTGTGCTACAAAGTTCACAGTCTGGGACTGAAGTGGCATAGGTAAGAGTTCCATCCCCCAAATATTTATTGAGCACTTGCTTATGCAACATGAAATGCTAATATCTTGGGCCAGTTTTCTTTAGGCTCAGCTATCTGGAAGGAAGGCATGTTAGTAGAGAAAGAATACCACAGCCTACCCTCCTTAGAATATCTCTTATCTGCTACCACTCAGTGATCAGGATACCTGCCTGGTAAAGACAATGGGAATTCTAGAACAATGAAAGTTCTTAGTTGCCAGGAGGCCGATGCTAGGACCAACCCCACTTGGCTTCCCGGAAGAGCCAAAGAATTCGGGTGATATGTTATTTAAGCATCCAATCAGAAAGAACTTCGATAACACTGAGATGATTAAAAATCACTGTCATTTTGAGAAAGTTGTTCAAGAGAGGAGAATTAAAGGCATAGAAAGGGTAAAGGTGGGTTTGTGCCTTTAAGACTATCTTCTAGAAATGAGCAGAGGGAGGGGGGAAAGAGACAAAACAAGAAACAGACTCTGAACTATAGAGAACCAAGTGATGGTTAGCAGAGGGAAAGAGGGTGGGGGGTGGATAAAACAGCCATAGGGATTAAGGAGTGCACTGGTCATGATGGGCACTGGGTAATGGATGGAAGTGTGGAAGCACTACACTGTACACCTGAAACTAATATAACTGTATCTTAACTACACTGGAATTAAAATAAAAACTTAATAAATTAAAAACAACTCACCTTCTTAACAGCAGAATCTCCTTTGGATGGATGACAGGGAGGAGACATTTTTACCTAGAAAAAAAAGGCAAACACTTTAATATCCTTTCCGTTACAATCTAGTTTTATTTGATCTACACTCAAAATAACTCAACACGAATTGGTATAGGTATGACTGAGATAAAACAGACATTTTCAGAGGAACAGTGAATCGATTTTTTTTTGTTGCTGTTAAGTCCCTTTGAAACTTCTCTGGAGATCAAAAGTCAGTAGTTAGCCAAGATAAAAATATGATTAGGGTAAGAAAAGTAGAACAGATGGTCCAGACTGGTTTTAACCAAATGGTGAAGAACCGGACATACATATTGTTGACAATGCTAATCAACGGATGCAATCCGCACTGGTCAGCACTGCTTGCGGAGGCCAGCTCCAAGTACCCTTGGTGATATAACACACCCGAGGCAAGGCTTGTAAAAAAGAGTTTGATAAAATAGTGAAGGAGTAAGGGAAAGTATCCACCAAACCATAATAAAAAGATATTTAGCTCAAAGAAGAGAAGACTAATGGTGTAGGGTTATCTTGAGATATCTGAGGGTTGAAAGAGATTGCGCGATGAGAAAAAAAGAGCAAGACTCAACATATTATGTGCAAAACCGTATTTTAAATGTAAAGACACAAATAGGTTACAAGCAAAGGACTGCAAAGATATACCATGCTAGCACTAGATTTCAGAGCAAAGACTATTACCAGGGATAAAGAAGATCACTTCGTAATAATAAAGGGGCCAATTCATCAGGAAGACATAACAATCCCAGATACCAATGCATCTAATAGCTTAAAAATACATAAAATAAAAATTGATAGAACTGAAAGGAAAAAAAAATGTATAGTCCAAGATTTCCACACCATTTTCTCTCAGTATATTGAAGAACAAACAGGCAGCCATTTAGAAAGGATTCAGAAGATTTACAGGACACAGTAAACTGATCTAGTTGGACATTTATAGAACACTCCATCCAGCAAAAGCAGAATACACATTCTTTTCAGGTACACGTGGACCACCACACAGACTACTTCCTGTCAATAAAATAATTCTCAATAAATTTAAACAGATTCAGAAGGTTCTTTGATAACATTAGAAGTAACTTAGACTCAGTGACAAGAAAGAACTCTAAAAAAAATTCCCAAATATTTAGGAACTAAGTTACATTTCCAAATAGCCCACGAGGCAAAGAAAAAAATCAAAAGGAAATTAGACCCTAGAAACACACAACCTACCAAGAATGAATCATTAAGAAACAGAAGATCCGAACAGACAAGAGCTAGTAAGAAGATTGATTCAGTAATCCAAAACCTCCCGACTAAGAAAAGTGCAGGTCCAGGTAACTTCATTGGTGAATTCCATCAAACATTCAAAGCATTAGCACCAGTCCCTCACAAACTCCCCCCAAAAATTAAAGAAAAGGGAACACTTCCAATCTCATTATAGGAGGTCAGCATTACCCTGATATCAAAGCCAGACAAGGACACTACAAGAAAAGAAAATTACAGGCCAATATCCCTGGTGAACAAAGATGGAAAATCTTCAACAAAATACTAGCAAACAGAATTCAGCAGCATTTTAAAAGGATCACAAGTGGGATTTGTCCCTGGGATGCAAAGATGCTTCAACATATACAAACCAGTAAGTGTGGTACCCACATTAAAAGAATTAAGGGTAAAAAAACTATATGATCATCTCAGTCAATGCAGAAAAACTCTTTGCCTTTTAATGATAAGAACACCCAAAAAACTAGGATTAGAAGCAAAATACCTCAACATGATAAAGGCTGTGTATTTAAAAAAAACAAAACAAAACCCACAGCTAACATCACACTCAGTGTTGAAGACTAAAATCTCTTCCTCTGAAATCAGAAACAAGAATGCTTGTTTTCACCACTTCTACTGAACACAGTATTAGACATTCTAGCCAGGGCATTTGGGCAAGAAAAAGAAAAACCATTCAAATTGTTAAGGGGAAAAGTAAAATTATGTTTTCAGATGACAGGTTTTATGTAGAAAACTCCACAAAAGCAACTGTTAGAATAAACAAATTAAATAAAGTAGCAGGCTACAAAATCAGCATACAAAAATCAGTGTTTCTGTACATTAACAAGGAACAATCTGAAAAAGGCACTAAGAAAACAATTCCATTTACCACAGCACCAAAATGAACTTAGGGATAAACTGAGCCAAATAGGCAAAGATAAAAAGAAAATATCCTGTATTCCCAGATTGTAAGACTTGTTAAGATGTCCACACTACACAAAACAATCTGTAAATTCAAGGCAATCCCTATCAAAATCTCAGTGGAATTGCAGCAGATATAGAAAAATCCATCCTAAAATTCATATGGAACCTCATGGGACCCTAAATAGCCAAAACAATCTTGAAAAAGACCAAAGTTGGAGGTCTCACACTTCTTAATTTCTAAGCTTACTACAAAGCTACAGAAATCAAAATTGTGCTACTGGGATAAAGACAGACATGTAGATCAACAGAATGGAGAGACCAGAAATAAGTCTTCACATATAAGGTCAAATGATTTTTCTTTTTTAAAGATTTATTTATTTATTTATTTGACAGAGAGAAACACAGCTGAGTGAGGGAACGCAAGCAGGGGGAGTGAGAGAGGGAGAAGTGGGCTTTCCACTGAGCAGGGAGCCCGATCCGGGGCTCGATCCCGGGGCTCGATCCTGGGTCTCCGGGATCATGACCTGACCCGAAGGCAGTCGCTTAACCAACTGAGCCACCCACGCGCCCCAGGTCAAATGATTTTTGACAAGGGTACTGAGACCATTCAGTGGGAGAAAGAACAGTCTTTTCAGCAAATGCTGCCAGAAAACTAGATGTCCCCACACAAAAGAATAAATTTAGACTTTAACGTTCCACCATATATAAAAACAAATTCAGTGTGGATCAAAGACCTAAAAGCAAAAGCTAAAACGATAAAACTATTCTTTGGAAGGAAACACAGAGAAGTTTCGTGGCACTGGATTTAGCAATGATTTCTTAAAGACGACACCAAACCCACAAACAACAATCAAGAAAATAGACAAACTGGACTGCATCAAAATTAAAAACACGTGTATACCAAACACATAATACAAAGGCAGCTCACCAGATGGAAGAAAATATTTGCAAATGATAATGTATAAATATCCAAATAAGGAATTAATATCCAGAATATACAGAGATCTCTTAAAACTCAACAACAAAAAAACAAACAACCTGATAAGAAAAATGAGCAAAGGACTTGGACATTTCTGTAAAGGTGTATGGATAGCCAATAAGCACAAGAAAAGAGGCTCACGATCATTGGTCATTCACAAAGCACAAAGTAAACACAACGAGACACCATGATACACCTACTAGAGGAGCCAAAACTAGAAAAACTATACCAAGGACGTGGAGGAACTGGAACCCCCACACAATGCTGGTAGGAGACTAAACCGGTACAGCCACTTGGGAAAGCAGTTTGGTAGCTTCTTAAGATGACAAACACATCTCTGCCATATTTGTCAATCATTTCATTCCAAAGGTAGACCCCCAAGAGAAATAAAGTATATGTCCATACAAAGACTTGCACACAAGTCTTCAAAACAGCTTTATCTATAACAGCTAGAAACTGGACAACCAGAAACGCCTATCACCAACAGGTGCTGCCATAAACAAACCGGGGTGCACGCCTTACACGGAAATACTCCTCAGCAGCAAGAAGAAAGGAACTCTTATGATGAATGGATGAATCTTAAATAAGTCTGCTAAGTGAAAGAACTTACTTGATGGTTCCATTTATGTGAAATCTAGAAAATGCAAATTATTCTATTACAACAAAAAGCCAATTGGTGGCTTCTGGGGAACAGATGGGAGAAACTGAGTAAATTTTTAGCAGTGAGAGGGTCAGTATCTTGACTGTAGTGATGGATTCAAGGATATACATGTCATATTTGTATGCCTTTGTATATGTAAATTTATTTAGTATCAGTTGTACCTTAATAAAGCATTTAAAGTAATTTGTAGGATGCAACTAAAAACAGTGGTTAGTGGAAGAAACTTACAGCTTTTTATATCTACACTGGAAAATAAGAAAGGTTAAAATGAAGGACCTATGCTTCCAAATTAACAAGCTAGACAAGGAAAATCAAAGTAAAACCAAACTAAGTAGAAGGAAGGAAATAAGTAGCAGAAATCAATCAACAGAAATCAAACAAAACACTAGAGAAAATTAACAAAGCCAGAAGCTGGATCTTTGAAAATATCAATAAGACTGATAAACTATTATTCAGATTGAACAAGAGAATATAAACCAATAATATCACAGCAATGAAAGATATAGTACTACATACTGCAATACTTATACACATTTAAAAGAGGCTATTATGAAGAATCTTATGCCAATAAATTTGACAACTCTTTTATGGGGCAGGAGGGGCAGAGGAAGAGAGAGAGAATCTTAAGCAGGTTCCACATCCACTGGATCTGGGGTGTCCCGATCTCGAGACCCCGAGATCATGACCTGAGGAGAAATCAAGAGTCGGATACTTAACAGACTGAGCCACCCAGGCATCCCAAATATGACAGATTAAAAGGACACATTCCTTGAAAAACAGCTTATAAAAGATGGACCCAAGATGAAATAGGAAATAGGAATAACCCTCTGTTTATTAAAGAAACTGAATTTTCTCTAATTGTATCATAAAGAAAACTCCAAGTCCACGTGGTATCAGCAGTGAATTCTAGCAACTGTGAAGTACACAGGGATTAGTATCTGAAATTGGAATAGCAACGTGTTACGTTTACAAGGAAAAATACAAGCCTTACGGCAAGCAGCACAACAGAGAGCAGACAGGGTTGGTCCAGCAGGATGTAGCTGCGGTGTATTAGGCAAGCAATGGACTCGAGTCCTCCAGCCCCTTCAATTCTGACAGTCTAATTCTAAGAGCCTCCAGTACAGATCAGAAGACATTTCCTAGCACTGTGGCACAAGCTATTCAAAAAGGACTGTGTTGCGGCCCCCTCCTTCCCCCCTCTTTCCTCTCTTTCAGAGTAACTTCAGAAAACATACCTCATCTCAGGGGTCAAAATGGCTGGCTGTCCAGACTGCCCTTTTGGTTTTAGCAGGTCTGCAAAAATTAGACTTGACAGTCTTTGCTTTCACATACCATGACATTAATACTCTGGAATTCACTCCAGATGTATGATGTAGCTTGCTAAACACGATCCAATTTTAACTCCTGGTATGCTCTTTTTGAAAAGGGAGAAAACAGATTTTCAAAGCAAAGTAGATATTTAAGCTTAAAACATGACCTCATGAGAGAATTTGCAGATTTTTAAAAAACAAGCCAAGAACTAGATGTGATGCTGGACAATTTATCTGAGAAAGCTGTTCTCTGGAGATTAAGTTAGAGAGTGTTTGAAGTGGCAACAGAAATGGTTCAGCATCATCCATGAAAGGTCTTATTTTTCATTTAACAGGGCTCCTTCTGGAAATGCCTCAGGCAATGCAGCTTGAAGGAGACACTTTAAATCCAGGTATGTACCCACTTGATCTGGGGGTGTGGATGATATATTAAGCTATGGCTGTAAAAATGTTAAACTTTTGTGATCTTTGTTACTGATTTCTGACTTAGAGAAGCAATCTGATCTGAAGTTTAGGAGCAATAAGGATATCTTCCTTATCACTTTTTTTTTTTTTAAACTAGTTTTGATTACCAAAGGAATATATGTTCACAAATAGAAATACAGAAAATACCAGAAGACAAAACAAAGGAAATAAAAATCACAATCCGATCGCACAGCAATAATGACTATTAACATTTAGAATCACACCCTTTTGTGATCTTTCCATGTTCCCTATTGAAAATGTTTACTTCACCGTCTCTGTATTCTTCCACAGCATGATTTTTCTATTAAGAGTCCCCTCATTGCATAGATATACCATCACTAATTTCACCAACTACTGGAATGCTACTGGGACAGTTAGGTTGCTCTCAATTTTTTTCTATTAAAAAATGCTATCATAAACATCTTATATATACTTGGCACACACTCTCGATGTGTGTTATTTCCATTGTACACATATAAGTCCCTGCGTCAAAGGGTGAAGGACATTTAAAAATATGTATTGCCATTTTGCCTCCTGACAAGGAAGATGGACCCACACCCCTTTTCCTGTAACTCTGAAATCCCAAAAGCACTGAAACAAAAAAATATATTTTTTTAAACTTTTGGCACTGGCAGCAAAACCCCACCTGAAATGAAGATACTTAGAGTCTTTATTTATTCCACGTATTATGGGGTGCCGCCCTAGAGCCCATTAGGAATGTTCTGTAATAACAATGTATGAACTGTATTACCTTTTTTTTAGCACTTCAGATGTGCCTTTTCTTTTTTGAGAAGTCAGCCATCAGAAACTTCTGCTTGCTCTCTAAACAACATTTTTTCTTATTCTGTTTATAGCTTGTTAAGTGTTTAGCGGGAAGGCTGCCCAATATAGGTTGCTCTGCATTACTAGAATTGGAACTCTCTGTATTACATTTCAAATACTCCTTCTGTATGATCCCCACCCCTACTTTGTCCAGGACTCCAATTACAGGTGTATTTTGCCACCTGAAGTTGTTCCACAGTTCACTGCTGCTCTTCCAGTCTTTTTTCTGTGTTTGATTTGGCATAATTGTTGTGCTGTATATTCAAGTTCACTAATCGTTTCTTCTGCAATATCCATTATGCAGTTAATCCTATCCAGTGTGCTCTTCAACTCAGACACGGGAGTTTTAATCTTTAGGTCTTCTACTGACGTCACAACTTCCCATCTCTATTGAGCATGTCCAGTCTTGCCTCTAGCTTCTTGAACATATGGAATACAATTATGATAACTTCTAATGTTTTTGTTTACTCATTCTATCATCTGTGCTGTTATATCTGGGTTTGTTTCAATTGATTGCTTTTTTTTTAAAGACAATGTTGTACAGCAGTTTCAGGTTTGTAGCAAAACTGAGAGGAAGGTACAGAAATACTGCATACATCCTATGTTTCCAACCACGCACAGCCTCCCGTTATCCACAGGCCCCGTCAGAAGGCTACACTTGCTACAGCTGATGACACATTACACGGACACATCCTTATTACCTGAAGTCCACAGCTGACATTAGGGTTCACTTTTGGTACTGTGCCTTCTATGGGTTTGGACAAATGTGTAATGATACATGTCCACTGCAACAGTATTACACAGAGTATTTTCATTGCCCAAAAAGTCTGTGTTCCATTTATTCCTCATCTCCTACCCCCGCGAGCTCCTAGCAACCACTGATGTTTTTACTGCCTCCATAGTTTTGCCTTCTCCAGAATGTCATATAGTTGATTTTTTTCCCTCTGCTTTATGACTTACATTTTTCCTGCTTTCTTGATCAAATGCCAGACATTGTGAAGTTCAAATTATTGGGTAAAATACTTTTGTAATCCTTTATGTATTGAACTTTGTTCTGGGATGTGGTTGAAATATTTGTTAATAATTTGGGGTGCCTGGCTGGCTCAGCTGGAAGAGCAGGTAACCGTCTCAGGAAGTGAGTTCAAACCCCAAGCTGGATATACAGATTACTGCAAAAAAATAAAACTTAAAGGAATACTTGGAAGTAATTGGATCTTTTTTAGGTTTTGCATTTCGCTTTGTTAGATAACTGGATCTTTTTTAGGTTTTGCATTTCAGCTTTGTCAGGTGGGGTCAGAGCTGCGGTTAGTCTAGGGTTAACTTTCGCCCTAATATTAAGGTTCCAGCGGGCTTTGGTACTCAGTGTTGCCCCGTGAAGTATGCAGTGCCCCCCAGTGGCAGGCATTCCTGGCTCTGTATGAATCTGGGGGCACTGCTACTCTCATCCTTCTGCCTGGTTCTTGTGGCCTCGAGGGTACACTGATACCTCACACAGCAAGCAGTATTGAACCTAATACTCAAAGTTGTCTTCTGCACACCTCTGGGCAGCTCTCTGCTGTTGGTATCTGTTCTGCAAAGGCTAGCCACCTTGCTCCCCTGGACTCCAGCTCTGTCTCCTCAACTCTGACAGACTGGTGAGCTCTGCCTCAGTTTCCCCTCCCTGTGCCAGGGCGTGGAATCTTGCTCCTGGCAGTATACTAGGGACGAACCTAGGGCTCACATTATTTGTTTCTTGTCTCTCAGGGCTCACACTCCCTCACTGCTTGATGCCCACTGTCTTGAGAACCACTGTTTTATGTATGTTGTTCGTGTTCCCCCGAGTGAAATCTAAAATCAAAAAAATTCTCAATTCTGAAACTGATCCGGTCAGAGGGATTCGCATAAGGGACTGCAGACCTGGAGCACCGTGCACCCCTACTGGTAATGCAGGAAGTGTCTGTCTCTTCACATCCTTATCAGTGTAAATGCAGATGTATTTTGAAATGTATGACAGTCTACTGTGTATTTTTTTAAAAATGCAGCTTCAGTAAGTTTAAGAAATGGCATCATATTGCTGTTTTAATTTGTATTTCTTTGCTCACTGGTAGAGTTGAACATTTTTCACATTTCATTGAACAACACAATTTTTAAATGTCATTTGCCCAAATTCCCATCAAGGCTTCAGCTCTACACAAAGACTCAAACACTCTTTGGGTACTTTGTTATCCTCTGGTCTCCTGGACACAAGCTGTCTCTGGATCAAAGGGATGTGAGCCAATCTCCGAGACTTTAAGCATCTAATTTTCAAACCACACAGGTAGCGGTGATGATGGAGCTGCTCACCGCCATGTGACTGTCGATCCACTTTCCACAGTCACAGGAAATGGAGCACAGCAGTCCCCTGTTATAAACCTGTTGCTGTTGCCTACTCCTTTAAGAGTAAGAAGAAAACTCTTCACCAGAGCTGCCCAGCTCCTCAGGACATGGTCCTACCTCTTCAACCTCATTCCTTGCCGCACTCCCCTTTAGCTTCTCTGTTCTGGCCACTGAGCTTGTCAGTCCCTTGAACACACCATTCCTCCCCTCAGTTCCTCCATGCTGTTCTCCTGCTTGCGTGCTCTCCACATGGCTGGCACCTTCCTGTCTTTCAGAGCTTAGCTGAAATACCACCTCTGCAACGGAGAGTCCCTAACCGCCCTCCAAAGCAGGTTGCCCCTCATGTTATTCCTCCCACAACATTCTATTCTTTGCCCTGACAGCGCTCACAACCTATCACAAGTTGGAATGACAAATCTGATATAGTTTGTTTACAATTTAACTATTGTCTAGCTCTCTTCCTACATGGTAAGCTTCATGATGGCAGGAAAGATATTTTCGGGGTTTTTTGGAAGAGAGAGGACCGTTCAATAATGTATACTTAGTCCCAGGAATATAGCATTAGGTCCAAATGAAACACTAAATACTAGGGTATGAGAACAAGATTATTGGAAAATGGGCAAAAGTCTCCTCAAAGAGATTCATTTAAATTAGAATCATTTATCACCCCTCTGCACTTCTAAGATACATTAACTCTCATTTAACTTGTAAATTTAATTTATAGGATATTCTTTGGAGAAATGTTGCTATCACCAAATACTGAAATTTCACTGTTTAGCATTTAATTTTCATCTAATTTGTTTATAATGGGGAACTAACACTCTTTAAAAATGGACAAATGAACACAGGCATTAATACCAGTGTTCCAGTTTCATTAAACAGCCTCTAAACCAAATCTCTAATTTACTGTGGGGATTCAAACTAAATAAGCAATGGACAATAATTAATAGAAAACTATGACCAGTGAGCACAAATAAATGCCATTTATTGAATAATTTCTTGGAAGTTATAAATACTTCCCTCTGACATTATTTATAAATCTACTCCAAAAGATAAAACATTTTCTTAGATAACTCTAAAAATCAAGGGAAAAAAAAAACCAACTCCAAGTACCAAGAGAAATATCAGTGTGTTTCATTTAATTCTTTCCTATTCTGCTTACTAAATGATGATGAGGAGGCTATACATTTATTTCCAATCCCCCTTTCCTCAGATATTTCCCTCTTACTGGTGAGGGGAAAAAACCCAAAACAACAAAACTTTGATATTTGCCCAATGTACATGCCTTTCTACCAACCAGAGATGATTTATCCAGCTCTGTAAAGATATCAAGCAATAGGTTATAAAACTTTCCAATGAGACTTTAAACGCTCTTGTTTTTTTGAAGTTTGCAAAGGAACAATCTGAATGTTTCTGGCACATAAGATGTGTTAGCTTAGGGGTAACCTGAGTGGCTTAGCAGGCTGAGTGTCTGACTCTTGATTTTCGCTCAAGTCATGATCTCAGAGTCCTAGGATCAAGCCCCACATTGGGCTCCATGCTTGGTGGGGAGTCTGCTTGAGAATTCTCTCTCCCTTACCCTCCACCCTTTCTCCCACTCACGTGTTCTCTAAAATATATACCTAAAAAAAAAATAGTGTTAGCTTAATACCAGCTCTCAAGAATTCTAAGCCCTGTTAATAATATAATGTTGAAACTATGATTTAGTAAATCTTCAGTTATGTCTCCTTGAATTTACAGCATGTTGCCTGTTGATCAACAATCATTTTAAAAATGAATCACAAGTTAATTTCTTCTATTGCTCACTGGTGCCAATGAAGATGGTTATTTGCCACTATAAATTTAATAAAGGAATACGCAGAGAAGCCAAGAAAACTATTACATTACATAGTATATGGGAATAACAGTTGCTGAGAAAACACAGTAGAGTGATAAGTACTTCAACTGAAATTGTATTTTTCCAATGTAGTTCATCTGTGAGTAATATGTAACTGAAAGCAAACCAGAGAACCAGATAGAATTGCAAGATCTATTTATGGATCTAAACATTTCAGATTGAACTGTTGTAAACCTGAGGCAAGGAGAGGGGATAACAAGGAAAGAAGGACACTTGAGTCATTTTACCCACTCATAAAGAATAAAAGTAGTTATTCTAGAGAGAGTAGGCTTTCTGGAGGAAAAACTCCCTACCCTGTCTATGCAGACATGCTGCTGGGAGGCAACTACTGGGTCAGTTATTGCTTATACACACTGAACAGCTGTGCAAAACAGAAATGAGGTTAAGGAGCAGCAAGAAGACAGGCCCCATCCAGCAGAGCCACAGTTTTGAGGGTAACTCTTTCATCTCGTTGAGCTGGAGTCAGAAACTGAACAAGTGGAAGATCATCACAGGTCTTGGAAAAGAAGGAAACAAAAAGCGACTAGACCGAAGGATCGTGTTACAGAGGCAGTGAGAAGGTTCAGACGCACTCGTGTCTGCTGAGAGCAGAGAGCAACAGGTGGAGGCTGAGGCAGTCTCAGCTTGATTCCGGGGTCTCCGGGGCCCTCACTGCTGTTCTCCTCCACGTACTGCTTGGAACTTAATGACCAGGGCTGACAGATTTTTCAAAGGAAAGTAGTTGAACAAAGGAGAACTTTTCTTTCTTTTTCAGAGATTTTGTTTATGAGAGAGAAAGGAGAGAAAGAGAGGGAAAGGGGGGGGAGAGAGAGAGAGAGAGAGAGAGAGAGAGAGAGAGAGAGAACACAGGCAGGGTGGAGAGGAGCAGAGGGAGAGGGAGAGGCATCCCCAAGGAGAAACCCAACACCGGACTCAATCCCAAGACCGTGAAATCCCAACCCGAGCCAAAGGTAGATGCTTAACTCACTGAGCCACCCAAGTGTCCCAAAGTAGAACTTGCATTAAACAAAATTTAATAAAAGCCATCATATACAAAACTAGTATTTTCATTTAAAATTTTCTTATAATTAAAAATGGAATGGCTCACACATGGTAAGAAAGCTTAATGAGCACACCCAATATGGTATGCATGTATTTTAAAACTCAGTCTTACCAGGTTTCAATAAAACCAAAATGCTAAAAATAGAACAGGCTGGAGGCAGGAAAATTGGGGGTGATGATGGTCCTACACATTCTGAGTTCAAATACTGGCCTCCCTTCTCTGAGCTACACTTTCCTTCAGCTGTAAAACAGGGAATGTAATGTATCACCGCCTAAAACTGGGAAGATCAGCAGGAACACATCTACAGCATGTATTTGATAAATTTCATTTTCTCTTTCCTTCTTGTGTTACCAACCCACTAGATCTTTTTACACTGTCTTAGTAACAAAAATAAGAGACATAGATGACTAGGAGAAAATTTAAGAAATCCGTGTTACTTCACACTATTCAAGAATCACTGCTTCATTATTAGGAAGTATCGAACAAAGATTTCCAAAAGGATCTGACCAGTAATCTTACTGGAGTTGCCTAAATAATGAAAAGTTGAGTCATCTCTTCTCCCTTCCAGAATGGGAGAGCCTCAGATAGCTTCAGAAATAAAGCTGCCTTTGACTTAAAGGTCCGATTTGAAGATTCGTTCCCCCTTTCTAGATGCTCTGAGAGAAGGCAGGAAGAAAGTCAGTGAAAGAGATGACTGTCTTTCTTCACTGTGTGATGTATGTGGATGTGGATACAAGGCAGGCAGTGTAGGATATAAATGGCTTCCCAATCTGACACCTCCTTTGGAGCATATTCTCAGCCAAACATGGAATAAAAAAGAATTTCCTAAAACATGATATAAAGGTTACACACACAAAGTCTGTGATTAACATCACACTTGATGAAAAATTTGACATTTTCTCCCTCAGATCAGTAACAAGGTAAAGAGGTTTCTTCTCACCATTCCTATTCGACTCTATACCAAAGATCAAGGCAGTAAGGCAAGAAATAATAGGCGTAAGATTGAAAGGAGGAAATTAAAGTCTTTATTTGCATATGACATGATTGTCTATGTAGAAAATACCAAAGAACCTATTAAAAAAAATACTAGTACTAATAAGTAAGCTTTTTAAGGTCACTGGATACAAGGTCAATATACTGAAATAAGTTGCATTTCTATATTCTAGCAATGAATAATTAGAAAGCAAAATATAAAATACGAAGATACATACATCAAAGGTCATTACATACTTAGAAACAAATCTTAGAAACAAAACATGTAAGATTTACATGCCCCAAACTATAAAACACTGGTGACATAAATAATAAAAGATTTTAAAAAATTGATAGATACAGCATGTTGATGGACTGGAAGATTCGATATTGTTAAAGTATCAACTCTCCCCAAATTGGTCAATCAACAGATCTAATACAATCCCACTCAAATCCCAGCATGACTTTTTTTATGGAAATTGATAAGCTGATTTTAAATTTTACATGCAAAAGCAAAGGAATCAGAATAGTTAAATGTTAGTAAGAAGAACAAAACAGGAGGACTCATACTACCCGATATTCACATTTACTAGAAAACCACAGTACTGGAGAAAGGATAGATATATAGACCACTGGAAGAATACAAAATCAAGAAAAAGACCTATACATACATAGTCAATGGATTTTTGACTAAGGTACAAAGGGAGTTCAGTGGATATCCACATGCAAAAGAATAAACTCCAATCCTTATCTTGTACCCTAATAAAACTGAACTGAAAATGTATCTGTGGTTGTCAGGGATTGAGAGTGGGGGGAAGGTTGACTACAGAGAGATACGTAAGCCATCGGAGAGTAGGTGATAATACTATAGCTTGATTGTAAAGGTGACTGTCAAAACTCATGGAATGCAAATTTGATTTTGTGTAAATTATATATTAAATATGTAATTACATGCATAAAACATAATTTTACTTTTTTTAAAAAAGGAAAAAGGTTAACTTTAGTTGCTCAGGACTATCTAGAAAGAAATATTTACTTGGTAATATCCAAACAATCACAAATTGGTTTATGAACAGGATATAATTGAAAGAGGAAAAAAAAAAAAACACTAAAATGCCCCAAGATGTGACTTGGGCATTTGCATAAGAATTTGGATTCAGCTTGGAAACTAGCTGGAAATCACAAGGCCTGTTTTTCCTTCCCTAAATGCAAACAAGGAAGCATTCTGGATGACTAGTTAATAAAATTTTCAATCTGGAAACCACATTCAACATGTTTGCCTGTAATGTCCTGCCAAAGTCTCTAAATTCAACAATGAATTATTTTATTCCCAAGTCTGTTCTTTGTTTACTATTTCTTATCTCAGTAAAAAGTACCATCATCTATCAATTGTTCAAAGTAAGAAATCTGGGTACTATTTTTGACTCCTCCTTTTGTCTTACCTGCCCCATCCAGCACATTTATTTACCACCAAGTCCTGATAATTTCTCTCTCAATTAAATGCTGTGAAGTAGAAGAGAGCACAGAACTGGAAGGTGAATGTGACTGGATGAGAGGGTGAAAAGAGAGCAGCCTGAGATGCAGGTGGTGAGGTAAGCAGGAACCGTATTAATTATTATGATGTTTGTGCACATTTCAAACATGTCTCAAATTATAGTATTTTCTCCATGCCACCTTCTATCATTCTAGTACGTTATCACTTCTTTCCCCTAAATTACTTCAATATCCTTGGGTCTCTCTACAATGCGCTCTTTCCTCCCTTTCAAATCATTTTTAACACTGCAGTTAGAGTGCTCTAAGAATACTGCTCTGGGAAAGAATGCTATTCTGATCAGATATCATTCCTTCCTTAGAACCCCTCAAAATCCCCCCTATTTCTTTCTTTTTTTTTTTTTTTAAAGATTTTATTTATTTGAGAGAGAGAGCAAGCATAAGCAAAGGAAGCTGCAGAAGAAGAGGGAGAGCAGGGAGCCCTACGCAGGGCCTGATCCCAGGACCCTAGGGTCGGTCATGACCTGAGCTGAAGGCAAACACTTAACCGACTGAGCCACCCCGGTGCACCGTATCCTCCTTGTTTCTCTGGTACAATCATCAAAGTAATTAATATGATTCTTTTTTACCACAGCACCCTCACTTCATACCACTCACTCTCTCATACTTTTTTTTTTTTTTTTAAAGATTTTATTTATTTGAGAGAGAGAAACACAGCGAGAGAGGGAACACAAGCAGGGGGAGTGAGAGAGGGAGAAGCAGGCTTCCTGCTGAGCAGGAATCCCAATGTGGGACTTGATCCCGGGTCTCTAGGATCATGACCTGAGCCGAAACCCGTCACTTAACCAACTGAGCCACCCAGGCGCCCCTCACTCTCTCATATTCTTGATCCAATCATGTTCAATGTCTAGTTTCACAGCAGAGATGCTATGTTTGTTCTATCTATAGTTTCCTTGGCCTAGAGTATCCCTCACTCTACCTACCACTGCACCTAAATTTGTCTAGCATACTTCCCTTTTTTCCTTCGGGGCAGCTAACATGGCACTTCCAGGAAGGTTTCCATGATTTCCCATGTTGATTAAGTACACTTATTATCTGTTCTGACAGTACAGTTCATCTGCAAATACTTGTGGCATAATAAATATGCCACAAGTATTTGCAGATATATCTATATCTATATCTATATATCATCTTTTGTCCCTGGTTTCTGGCACATAGCTCCTTAAACTCTTGGAATCTCTGGAGTGATAAGAGCATCTTCTGTATGCTCCTGAGATGACTGGTATCTCTGGACCCCTAGATGGCTTCAGGTTGTGGGTTAGTCACTTGGGGGTGGGAACCTTCAGGTCTACCATCCCCTGTCCTGCCCTCCCATCCCTAACTTCTGGGGAGAGGAGAGAGGCTAAAGTTTCCGTTTAATCATCAATGGCCAACGATTTCATCAATTATTCCTATGTAATGAGACCTCTACAGAAACTCTGAAATGGCCAGGTTCAAGGAGATTTTGAGTTGGTGAATGTACTGAAGTATCGGGAAGGTAGTGTGATGGGAGAGGACACTGATGCACCCTTCTCTCCTCCATACCTTGTCCTGTGCATTTTTCCCATTCAGCTGTTCCTGAGTTGGATCCTTTCATAAACGGGTAAATGAAAAGCATTTTCCTAACTTCTAGGAGTTGCTCTAGTGAAGAATCCAACTACAGGAGGGTTGATCATGGGAACCTCTGAGTCTGCCAAGTCAGACAGGAGGGGGGGGTAAGTGGGACATTCCACTTGCAAGTGGTGTTTGAAGTAAGGGTAGTCTTATGTGAATGGATCCTTAAACCTGTGGAATCTGACGCTAACTCCTGGTTGTAGTGTCAGAAGTGAATTACTGGACGCCTAGCTGGTGTCTAGAGTATTGACAAGAATTAGTGTCAGGCCTGGTGTTGAAAGAGATACCACATATGTGGTGTCAGGAAGAACCTGCGAATACTAATTCAAAATCTGTCTGTAACTTCACTGGTTACATACTCCACCAGACAAAATGTCTTGTCTACCAGAATACTGTTCCATGCACACTGGATGACCAGAAATGAATGCCTGCCACCAGAGTATAAAAATTCTGAACTGTCATCTGGGAGAAGCTAAGCTGGAGTTTTTTTCCCCAGGTCTACTTCTGAAACAGCACTGAAAACCGATGAAACAAGAGAGAAAATCAACAGGTCCAGCTTTTTAGGAAGCCGACGTTAAGGCCAACTGCAGGGTAGGGGGCATAGAGGAAGGAGCAAGAAACAGCAAGTGTGACACCTGTTCTCACTCTGAAGAGGAACTAAATCGAGAATAATGATCAAGTCATAGCAGCTAGCAACTGCTCCTCCTCCACACTGGGCCCCTCGTGTTGTCAAGTTCTGTTCTCCCCCAAGTTAGTAAGCCGTGCAGTTCCACTGCACTACTGCCTGCTTAAGAAGAAAGACTGTGAATGAACAAAAGTTGTATCTACTCCATTAGTCAGACTCCAAAGGCTGACTTCTCAATGAACACACTGCATGACGTTCTTTGAAGAAAGGTACCGGGCTGCGGAAACCATGTCCCAAGCACGTGTGTGTTTACCCTGCCTGCTGGCCCAGCTTCGGAGTGCAAGGACTACAGCATTGGGACTTGCTGAACTCGTACTTGGTCAAAGGATCCTCAGCTGACTCATGGGGGTTCATCCCCTCTGCTCAACTAGCTCTTACATTTTTTAAGGGCAGAAAATGTCTTCTCTTGCTCCTAAGTCCCTGTTTGTCAGTGTGGAGAAAAGAGGAAAGAGAGGGTCTTCAAATACCAAGTAGGGCTGAACAGAAGACGTCAAGTACTGGACACCCATGAGGTAAGTCTGTGGAGCCTACGAGAAAAACAAGGCCGGGCCTGAAAGATCTTGGTAAAAAAAGACTAACTCCATCTTGTCATGAAAACAAGTCTTACCTGGGATGGGGCTGGCTTTCCCTTTTTAATTTCAGATGAGTTTTCACTTAATTTCCCTACTTTGTTACTCGAGCTGCATTTGTAGCACGTCCATCTCGACTGCCCTTCGGTCTCTATGGTGCACTCTTTGTTTTGCAGACAGAATGAGTGGTATAAATGGCCACAGCTGCAAAATGAAGGCAACCAATTTGTACTTTTCTCATCATAAAGTCCACAAACATATGCTATATTAAAAGTGTATTTATAAGTGATACAGATTTCCAATAAGCTGGAGTGCAATGATAGTGGAATAGTTAAGAAGAGAGGAAATTTACTTGTTGCTGTCTTCTCTTTTTTAAAATCTGGACTCACATATTTGTACACTTAAGTTGTGGGTAGCAACAGAATCACAATACGAGGACTACAAGCCACCTGGAAGAAGATTTGAACTTCTGTTCATTTCTCAAACTATGAAGTATTTTTAGATAGTATAAAAACTGTGATTGGGGAAAATCATAATGATTTAAGTAGCTTGATGACAACATGAGTGGTCTGCCTCAGCAAATCCAAGGCAACAGTTGTGATTTGATTATTTACAAAAATGTCAGCGCTACAGTGAATTCTTACACTATTCCTAAGAAGGAATTCCCTATTGATTACTAAACGAGCCTCCCAGAAGTGAGCACTAAATAGAACTCTCAGTCATCTAGACTGATTCCTCATCTCTCCAACCTGAAATGTTGGACCATCTCAGAAGTCAATTCTTTTTTGCAGTCTTTCTCTACTCTTTCTCTTCTATAGCTGTGCTTTGCTCCTTTGGTGATTACTTTGGGTTCCACCGCTTTAAGACACCACCTACATGCAGATGGGATGTCTTCTTATAGGCATCTTAACTTTAACACACGTCAAACCAAATTCTTGATTTCCACCCCACTCTTCCCCCACTACATGGCTCTCATCCAACTTCTGCATCTCAGTAAAAAGCAACTACATTCTTCCAGTTGCTCAGGCCACAAACTTTTTGTTTTTAAAAGATTTTTCATTTATTTGACAGAGACACAGTGAGAGATGGAACACAAGAAGGGGGAGTGGGAGAGGGAGAAGCAGGCTCCCCACCAGGCAGGGAGCCCGATGCAGGGCTCAATCCCAGGACCCCAGCATCATGACCTGAGCAGAAGGCAGACGCTTAACAACTGAGCCACCCAGGCGCCCCTCAGGCCAAAACCTTTGGCATCATCATTGACCATTCTCTTTCTTTCACACCTCACATCTAACCTATAAAGACATCTTATCAGCTCTACCTTCAAAATAGATCTAGAATCATACCACTTATTCATTACTATCACCCTGGGCCATCTCTCACTTGGATTACTCCAATACTTAACTGGTCTCCTGCTTTCACCCTTGACCTTCTATAATTCATTCTCAACATAGAAAATAATCTTTAAGACATAGGGCAGATTATGTCAAACCTCTCCTCAACTCTCCAATGGCTTCTCATCTCAGAGTAGAACTTTAACTCTTTGTAATGACCCAGTTCCTACATGTTTTGGCCTGCTCTTCCTCTGGCCATCTCTTACCATCTTTCCTTTCCTTCACTCTGCTCTGCCAACACAAGCCCACTCACTCACTACTCCTCCAGTTCACAGACTATGCTTGGGCCTCACCATGTCTGCACTTGCTGATTCTCTGCCTGGGGTACCCTCTCCCTGCTACGGCATGGCCACTTCCCTTAGGTCTTTATTCAAATGTCACTAAACTAGTGAGACTTTCCCTAATTCCTCTTTGGGACATCATCCAACATCCCTCCCAACATCCCTTGACCCTATATTTTATTTTATTCATGGAATTATTACATTTTTATTAATTTCTAAATTGTCTATTATTAAGTCACTGTATCTGTGCTGCTTTTCCTGATCATCCTCTATAACGTATCCTCCCCCACCAAACATTGTTCTCGCTTAACATATCTTATTGTTTTCCACCATAGTCACTAGCAGGCATTTTATCTGTTTGTCTGTCCCTGCCACTAGAACATAAACTCCATGAGAACAGATCCTTTGTTCTGTTCATGCTGTACCCTATCCCTTTGAACGTGCCTGGCAAGCAGTATGAGCTCAATAAATATGTGCTGAATGAATGGAATCCTTGTGTGATGAGAACTTCCCTTTCCAACCATTAAATCTACCAATCTTCCTGTATCTATAATAATAGAAGCTGTAACACTTATAGTACTTACTATATTTCAGCACAATTACAGGTGTCTTAAGTAATTTATCTCATTTAATTTTCACAAAACCCTAAGGAAAAAGTCATTATTATCCCAAGTTAAAGATGAGGAAACTAAGACGTAAAGAGATTAAATAACATGTTGAAGTCTCATGGGTAGGAAGTGGCAGAATCAGTGAACTCAAAAAGTTTGGGTTTCCAGAGTCCATCTTATATTGTCACCACCCATGTATTCTCCCTCAACCCTTACCCAGAATGTTAAGGTCAATGACAGGAACTTTGCCTTGTTTTGTTCACTGCTAGACTGATTGCCTAGGACTGTGTATCCATGTGTATCCCTGCTTGGTAATACCATATACAAGTCACACACCATACTGTATAACGTTTCCTTTCTCTTGCGTACCTAAAGACAATGATTTCATCAGCCATCTCTTGGCGTCTCTTGTACTGCTGCAAGCATATAGAGCAATAATCCTGCTTGGGATTCAGTCCTCTGGTGACTGAAGCTCTCAGGTTACACAACGACCAATGGAGATCTTGGTTTAGAAGGCTCGTAGTTGTTTCCAGCAGGGTCTATGAAACACCAAAACAACATACACACGACAAATGGTTTATTAGTTGAAAGAGAAAGAGGGGGTGAGGTAGGAATAGCACTGTTGAGTTTTCAACCACAAACAAGTGAAGTCAAAATATACTATGAAGGCATAACACTGATAAAACAAACACCAAATACCCCCAAACTTCAGTGGTTAACTTTGATCTGCAAGTAATGACAACAGCCTACATTAAGATTCTCAAAATACTTATTAAAAGGCTGGCATTAGTTTCTACTGAGAAAAATGTGTGCTCTGCCATTCTGTGGCTTAATTCAGTACTGATGGCTTTCGAATGACTAGATAAACCCAGCCCTATTTATTTATTACATTTCTATAATAAGTTCCCTCTGAATGACTCAAAGCGTTAACAAAGAACCAAAAAATTCCATTCTTTTTTTAATAGAAACTGCATCTGTGGCAGTATTTCAAATAACCTTTCAATGACAAAGCTAATGGCTATTACTCAGTTTTCATCTCCCTTGGGCAGAGAGATCACATTTTCCTGATCAGCACTTACAAGTCATTTGAATCTACTTAAGACTGTGACATCTGTCAGTAAGTCACATAAAGACACTTTCACAGCTTTCACATTAAGTCACTTTAAGACTCTGCATGCTTATAAAATATTGTTTTCATACTATCTAATTTTCAACATTCATATATATCATTTAGATGTGCAATCCCAGAGGGGAAGCCATACCGCCCATCCTCCTTGTTAGTTCTTTAATTTTATCTGCAATGCAGGATTTTTAGGTTTAATGCTCTTACCCTTCTAATTCTTTCCAATCAACCCCATCTTTTCCTCCTCTTCGAAGTCTGTAAAAAGCTTTCCTGCCTTGCCCTCAGCTTCCCTTCTGCCAACAACAGAGTCCACGCCTGAAGGGCTGTCTGTTTCACCAGGATCAGTGAGCAAAGCTGCAGTTCTTAAATACCCTAAGAAAAGCTCCATCACCCCCAATTTTTCTTTTCTTCTCTTGGGTTATTAAAAAAGCAGATACTGTATCTAACATGCCCAACTGGTGTTTTTCCTAGGTGGCTTCATGAGTCACTTTGTGGTATAATAAGGAAAAAAAAATCTGTATACCATGCTGGCTCCCACTGAGAATTAATGCTAGAGACAGTTCTGAGTTAAAAGAAAACTAATGACCAGGTGCCTGGGTGGCTGAGTGGGTTAAGCCTCTGCCTTTGGCTCAGGTCATGATTTCAGGGTCCTGGGATCAAGGCCTGCATCGGGCTCTCTGCTCAGCGGGGAGCCTGTTTCCTCTGCTCTCTCTGCCTGCCTCTCTGCGTACTTGTGATCTCTCTGTCAAATAAATAAATAAAATCTTTTTTAAAAAAGAATGTTTAAAAGATAAGAAATTTTTTTTTTAATTTTCTATACTCATGCTAACACTTTTCATGGGTTATATCTCTCCATTAGATTATCTTCCCAGAAAGTCTCTGAAACTTTTCACTTGGAAAAAGAAAAGAACTATTCCATTGCTAATGAACCAAATGAATAAAATGAGCCCAAGTTTGATGCATTTCCACATTCTAGTCTCTCTCTCTGTGTGTGTGTGTGTGTGTGTGTGTGTAAAATATATTATTTAAGGCCAAGAGATTTAAAAACGTTTTAAAAAGCATACACCTCAAGCTACCAAACTTCCACTAAATAGGAATTTTTAAAGAAAAAGTATTGGTGCAAAGAAAAAGAAATAGCTTCTTTATACCTTAGGACAGCCTTAGAAATAGAAAGTAGCTTACTTGTTCATAGTTAAACGTATCCAACATTCCCAGAATAAGTCCCTGGATTTCTCCAAGTTTTCCTTTTCCATAAACTGGATCCTAATTAGGAAAAAGTTCCAAAAATGTTTAATTCTGTTCTTGGTATTTTGTAAGATTAATATCGGTTATCTGAAAACGCTGAATACTCAAATACTTGTCCACAGTCACAAAGTATTTATTCGTCTATGAACCTTTCACTGGAAATGCATACTGGTTTCCCTCTGGCCATCACAAGTATTTTGAAAAGATAAACAAAATTTAAGTGATTCAAGCCCCTTACTTGACAATCTTTTTTGCAAGACCCTGGTTTTGTTTTGGCAAGAAGCTCCCTCTCCTTTCTATTAAACATCACCTGTCCCTCTCTGCGCCCTGATTTATTTGCTGCATTAAAACAACACTCACCTGAATACCAGAGCCTGTCCAACAAACCCTTCCTGTGACCTACATTTGGCCACCACCTGGCTCCCAGCAACTAAATCACTTCAGTTTGGGAGATAAGACTTGAGTTTAATAGATTCATTTCTGGATCCAAGGGGCAGCTTTCAGTTTTTCAAAAGCTTCTTTCAATACAGTCCCTACTGATAAACAACAGATACCTAGACACCCAATCTCTCCTCCACTGCTTTTCCTCTTATGACAAGTAACTTGCTTATTATGTACAATTTGGCAAACACTGAAGTGTACAGAATAAACAGACACAAAAAACTGAAATCCAGCCACACAGAGATAAACACTGCTGATACTCTGATGCACAAGTTTTCCAGTCTTGTTTCTGGGAAAGGAGAGAAAGAGTAAGAGAGTATTTCTTAGTGCACAGAATTTGAGTATTTTATATACTTCCATGATAGTATATTGTGAGCAGTATCAGCAAATATTTCATAACAACCACAGAGTGTGAATAATGTGAAAATACCACGTGTCGTTCAACCACTCTCTCTTGTTGGACATTTAAGTTTGCCTCCTCCTTCCCAAATCCCACTCATGACGGTTAAATGCTAGTCGCTGTAAATTTTGGTCTGAATCTCTGATTCCTTCTTTAGAGGAGACTATCTAGAAAGGGAATTATAGATTCAAAGAAGATTTTCATGGGTATTGATATATGCTGCCAAAGTGCTCTACCATGAAGTCATATTATGCAACTTTTATCTCCATCAGCATATTTGTGTACTCATTTTACTGTACCTTTGTCTAGGCTGAGAATTATAATTAAAACATTGCTAATAACTGAGTATGTCAAGTCTATTACTTTACTCTAATATGAGGTTATGTCTTACATAAATGACTCTCCCATGCCAACAAGTGGAGCCCAACTCTATAGCAATGATGAAAATAGCTGCTATTTATATGTGCCATATCATCACATTCCTTCCAGAACATTTATAAATGAAGAAATTCAAGCTCAGAAAGGCTAAGTAAAATTCTCTAAGATCACAGAACTAGTGAGCAGATAAATTGGGATTTGAATCTAGGTACTTCAGAAACCGTATTTTTTTTTTTGTTTAAAGATGAGAGAGAAAGCGAGCATGAACTGGGGAGAAGGAGAGAGAAATCCAAGCAGACTCTGTGCTGAGCCCTTCAACATGGGCCTCGATCCCACGACCCTGAGACCAAGAGCAAAGCTGAACTCAAAAGTTGGACCCCCAGGGGTGGCAGGGTGGCTCAGTCATTAAGCATCTGCCTTTGGCTCAGGTCATGACCCCGGAGTTCTGGGATCGAGCCCCACATGGGGCTCCCTCCTGGGCGGGAAGCCTGCTTCTCCCTCTCTCACTCCCCCTGCTTGTGTTCCCTCTCTAGCTGTGTTTCTCTCTGTGAAATCAATAAAATCTTAAAAAAAAAAAAAGGCAGGCACAAAAAAAACTATGTATTTGTATACTAAATAACACGTTTACAGGTTTGGAATAAACTGTCATGAAAGCCTGATGGGGCTCAGTTGGTTGGGCGACTGCCTTCAGCTCAGGTCATGATCCTGGAGACCCGGGATCGAGTCCCGCATCGGGCTCCCTGCTCGGCAGGAAGCCTGCTTCTCCCTCTCTCAGTCCCTCTGCTTGTGTTCCCTCTCTCGCTGTGTTTCTCTCTGTCAAATAAATAAAATCTTAAAAAAAAAAAAAGCATATTACAGTAGCTGCGCATTCATACAGCTCTAGCACAGAAAAGCTCTGTCATTTGTTTCTGACAAGGGTGGCTTGGAGAATAAAAAGGTCTTTAAAAGGTTAAATTCTGGGAAAAGGAAGGAATCTTTATAGGTCACGTCTATATTTGTATCAGTACATTTCACTTTAATATGCATAATTTAAAGGCAAAATCATGAAAATTACCTCATGCTGGGACAACATATAAATTATATAGTGCAAAAGGGAGCTCAAGGCTTCGGGCACAGCATGTACACAATCCAAGAGCTTTTCAAATTATTTTCCAAAGATGTCAGCTAGATGCTTCAGCAATGAATAACTGCTGGGGTTTGTCTTCAACTTATTTGTAAACCATAAAAGAAGAGTACACTTGGGTACTTTGCATAAACCTGGTTTTTAAAAAGCTTTTTTTTTTTTTAAGGTCTCTTATTTATTTGACAGAGAAAGACACGGCGAGAGAGGAAACACAAGCAGGGGGAGTGGGAGAGGGCAGTGGGAGAGGGAGAAGCAGGCTTCCCACCGAGCAGGGAGCCCAATGTGGGGCTCGATCCCAGGACACCGGGATCATGATCTGAGCTGAAGGCAGACGCTTAACGACTGAGCCACCCAGTCACCCCTTAAAAACTCTTTAGAAAAAGATGTGATGGCCACACACACACACACACACACACACACACACACACACACCGACCCCTCCCGCTTTCTGGGACCTGCTGTAGCATGTATGTGGCTTGTTTTGTAATTAAAATCTTTCCTAATCAAGCATTACTTTAAAATATGAATAATGCCCTCCGCCAGTTAGCATATAAATCATTTGTTTGCTTTAATTTCCTCAGTAAGACAGTCACAAACAGCTTCTCAGAAGCCAAGAATGACTTTCTGCCATAGAGTAAAGCTTGGTAAAAGCAAACTGTGAAGGCTGAGAATCTGTAGAACATGAATACGGTCCCTTCAAAACACTCCCAACTAACTTACCACCTACTGCCCTCCACAATTCAGGTTCCAAGCATCAGTTTGAAGAAATATTTAGAGGTCAAGAAGCTCTCTGAGAACCTCCCATCGTGAGAACATCTCTGGAGAAACAGTATCTACCTGAGCAACTGCTCATCTAAGTAACTGTCACTCCCTCTCGCCTCTCCAGGGGACCTGATAAAGAGAGGGGGATCTGAAATAGGCCACGGCTGATGAAGAAGGCCTCAACTTTGGAGCTGGAAGACCTAGGTTCAAGTTTCAGCTATGGCCACTTAATAACTAAGTAGACTGAGGAAAGGTATTTAATGTAGCACTTTCCTTACGAGCACCATGGGGACCTCACTACTTTCCCAGCTTAATGTACACAGAGGTCAAAGGCGATTAAGGACACAGAAGTCCTTTATGAACTGCTCAGAACTACTGCTGAGGTGATTGAGCCAGCTACTATTTATCAAATATATACTGTGTTCCATGCACCATGCTAGAACACAAGAAATAATCTAGAAAACCCAAAACACTGCATTTATGGACACTTGCTCTATAGCCCCGAGTATGGTCTATCTTAGTAAATAATCCACATACCACTTGAGAAGAATGTACCTTCTGCTGTTAGAACTGGAATGTAAATGTCAATTAGGTCAAAGTGCGACAGAAATGTGTTATCATCTTTATTTTTGTTCTTTTTTTCTTCCTCTGGCTGCCGTTAAGCTTTTCTGTTAATCCCCAATTTCAAACAATTATGATGGGCCTTGCAGTTTTCCTCATATTGCTCAGGTTTGGGATTATCGATCTGTGTGCTAATAGTTCTCAATACATCTGAAAAATATTCAGCCAATTTTTCTTTAAGAACTTTTTTTCTGACTCCCTGTTTTCAGGATTTCAAGGACACATATTTTGGGCTGCTTGAAATTGTCCCAGAGCTCACAGATTCTTGTTTTTTGTTTTGTTTTTTTTTTTTTTCAGTTCACTTTTCTCTGTTTCCTTTTGGATAGTTTGTATTGCTAGGTCTTCGCATTCACTTAACTTTTCTTCTGTTTTTGGTGTCCTTGTCTGCTCATTTTAATATTCAATGTCATATGTGGGTTTCATTTTCAAGCTTCTATGAATACAATTTTTTGTTTGATGTAATATACTGTAAATCTTACACCGTTGGGTCCTGGGTATTTTTCTATTCCTAAAAGTAGTATTAATCTTTGTTCTGAGATGCAGTTAAATTACTTGCAAAGTCTGATCCTTTAAGGTCTTGCAATTAAGATTTGCAAGGCATGACTGGAGCTACATGTGGTCTAGGGCTGTTTCTCACGATTGAGTACTTCTGTGCATTACGAGGTCTTCGTTCTAGTCTTGCTGCTGGCCCTGTGTAAATGCAAGTATTATTCCCTCTGATCCTTTCAGGTGGTTCTTTCCTTGGCCTAGCTAGCTTCCTCATACCATACACTTTTACCTGAGACAGGGGCCTTCTGCACATCTCGAAGGAGTTCTGTTGTCTGGTACTTGCCTGCAAACTCTGGCCACCTCAGTCTCTGGACTCTTAGCTCCATTGCCTCAAAGCAACAAATATACTGGAAACTGGCTGGGATCCCCCATGCTGCACTATGGCCTGGAAAGTCTCTAAAGACATTAAGGTGGGGCAAACAAACGGCTTACCTTGTCTGTTTCCTGTCTCTCAGTTAGCAGTGACCTTTATTGCCAGATATCCAGTTTTTTCAAAATGATTTCACATACTTTGTCCAATTTTCTTGTTGCTTCAAGCAAGTGGGTAAATCCAGTCTCTGTTACTCCATTTTGGTCAGAAGTGAAATTCCTCCACCCCCGACTTTTATTCACTCTAAAAATATTAAGTTCCTACTGTCTGTCGGGCACCTCTGGGCTAGGTCATGGTGACAGAGCACTAGGCGAAGTACAGTCTTATTCCAAAGGTCCTTGCGTTCGAATGGTAAATAAAAATTGGGAAACAGACCTGATCCTTAGATGTTTCCAAGAACTCCACTGTTAGCATTCTGCTTTTCTCGCTGATTCATTTCCTCCTAAAGTTCACCTGGTTTCAAGAACTGAACTATCACTTCCGTGCAGACAACTTCCAAGTCTATGTCTCTACTTTTACCTCTTCCCATAAAGTCTAGTCTCGTATTTCCTCACTGCTCATTGTCAGTCACTTGAAACATGAGTTCTGGTGTTTCCTTACCTCTAAACGTTAAAAAGTCAAGCAGATTCTACTAAGTGATCTCCAAATCCATCTTCTCCTTGCCACTCTATGCAACTCAATTAACAAACTCTGAGTACCTATTACATTCTGGGTATTTCTAGGCCTTCAGTCTTGACCCCTTCAAATTTATCCTGAAAAACATACTGGATGAATGATTTTTCCAAAGAGAAACATCATTCCATCATTCCTCTGCTTAAAATCCTTTGATGAGAATCTACCATTCGTTAAAATTGAATCCAAAGTCCTACCTTATGGTTCACAAAGCAATTAAGAACATAGTCCCTGCCAGTCTCTCAGATTTCAGCTCCGTGACTCACCTTTATTCTTGGTCCTATGTTCCAAGCATACTTAGCACTCGCAACTCCTCCAAATGTACCATGTTTTACCTCACAATCTTTGTATATATAGTTCACTCTGCTTAGAATAGCCCTATATCCTTTCTCCCTCTAATTACTTTTGGCTATTTAAGATTCAGTTCAGACATCTCCTCCTCCAGAAAATCTTCCCAAATTCCCCAGTCTGCTTCAGATATACTTTTATTGGTATTCCTTTGACTAGATATATTCAGAAACCCAACTCATTCCAACTTATTCAAGGAACATAACTAATGTAAAGATCCTGGGCTGTTTCAAGGGTCCAAGCAAGGAGGTGAGCCTTTAGAGGTACAATGAAGGATTCAAATGCCATCAGGATTTCTGTGGTCTCCTCTCCCTGTGTCTTGTATCCTCTCCTGGTGTCTTCTCTTCTTCATGCATCTTGTGTATTCTCCTCTTTGTGTGTCTGCTTTACTCTTCTCCTTCTCTCTGTAAGTTTTTTTTTTCACTCTTTCAGCCCACATGATGGAAAAGTAGTCACTGTTGGTTGCTGAACTTTGTACCTTATATAACGCAAAGACCTGAAGAGAGGCTCATTTGTCCTCTTCAAGTCCAGGTCTACAATTTCCTGGAAAAGGCATGACTGGCCCTGCTTAGGGCAGCTGCTCACCCTGAGTCAGTGTAGTGGAGTCAGGGTCCTGCAGTCACATGCCACTCCTGTTGTAATCACATGGACTAAAAATGTAGGGATGAAGTGGCAATTACCCTATGTGAGGTTCACAGCAGCTAAGCCTTCAGGTGGCCACCATGATTTGCTTAGGGCCCAAAGAACAGTTACAGCAAAATATTTCCTGTCTCTCCTAAAAGTTCTCTTAGAACAAGGGCTAAGCTTTTCATCTACAGGGTAGATGAACATCAACAGGGTAACATATAACTAATAAATTAGTTAACTCCTCAAAAGACCAGGCACTGAAACAACTAGAAAGCTTAACAGTATAATAGGGAACAGCAGAAATTAGGAGGTGAGACTTCTGTGGTGCCACTAACAGCAGACCAAGTACTAACTTTTCTATACTTCAGTTTCCTCCTTCATCAGTAGAAATTTCTGTAGTAGCTCCACCTACCTGAAGAGATTGTTGTGAGCTTCATATGAGATACTATCTGTGAAAGCACCTTGGAAAAAATAAAAATCTCTATACAAATATAAGGGAGAGTTATTATTACAGTAACACAAATATGCAAATAAGGAATTTAAGAAAGAGCATACCCTCCTGATTAGTGGGAAGAGAAGGTGGAAGGGACCTTTTCTACCACTAAAGGTAGAAAATGCTAAGAATACTATTAAAATGAATGCCAAAAAAATAAAAAAAAAAATAAATGCCAATATAACTCAAAATGTAGTAAATATTTTCTAATATCAAAAGCCTTCAAAGTCAGGAGCCATGAAAAACAAAAACTTTTTAAAGTGCATGCTTTCGCCAAGAGAAAAACTGATTTTTGTTTATTGTCTTTATGTATGAAACTGTGGTTAAAGCTCAACATAAAGCAAAACGAATACACTGAAAAAGAAGCCACTTTGACTTTAAGACTTCATTTTTTTCTAATTTACTTGGTAAATTAAAGTATTTCTGCCTTATGGAAGTACTACTTTATGGATGATTAAAAACATTATGACTAACGTATTCTAAAATAGACATAAGAGAAGTAGTTTATATCAAAGAATTTCCCACCACATGCTAAGGATCAAACGAGAGAGTGCGCGTACAGATACATAAACTGAGATGAGAGCCTACGGCCGCAGCAGGCTGTACCAGCAAGGCCCAGACACTTCATATCGGATGCAAGCTGAGCTTGGCAAGTCTTAAAAGAGAGCTGCCAGGGACATTCTTGATGGGAGAAAAATCATTTGAGAATTATAAAGACCAATGGCATCATCGTACTGCTTTTCGGTGGTGTGTGTGTGTGTGTGTGTGTGTGTGTGTGTGTGTGTGTGTGTCCATGCTGCATAAAATGAAGGAAGACAAAATGGATTCTAAGGATAATTCTTGCTGTTTCCCCAGGAATGTTCACAGATTTTCTGAAAAAAACATGTTAGGGTATTTTTAGTGTTCTTTTGATGATGTTGGGAACATTCAGGCTTTTCTGCTGAAGGAAATAGGCTGAAATGCTATTTCCTACAAAGGCTGTGGACACAAAGTTGGGTAGAATTTAGAACAGGGGATGAGTGTTGGACATAAAAAAATTTTTGATGAGGAGCTGGAAAAGCCAAGTTACAACCAATGATTAGGAAATGCCTATATTAATGTAATTTGTAGGTTATCTTTTTTTTAATCTAAAAAGCACAATTAGCTGGCAATATATGGTGATCGTCTCCCGATCAGCATATGGCTAGGAAGCCTGTACATCTGAATCCCCAGATGCCAGTAAACACGTGAAGGCTACATGCCGTCACAGAAGGTCGCCAGCGTGTTCCAGGCAAACCCATACTCCTAGAGGCAAGGAAAGGCTCAAGGATGACTGTCATTAGTTAGATAGGTAGCAAAGACAAAAATCAGCTGCATCACTCTAGGGACCCAATGAAACATTAGTTTAATTTGTTATTTAAACATAACTAGAATATTAGTTGAAACCCATCAACACTGAACTTTCTCCCCTTTTAACTCACCTGTAAGATCCTTTGCAAGATCGATGGAAGGGCAACAAATGCTGCCATGCTGTTTAGAACTTGCATGGTCAGAGATTTCAGAGCTGTTAGAATAATAAAATGTTAACATGAGGTTAGTTTGAAATAAGAGGCTTTGGTTTCTTCTACAAGTCAGTGGGAAAGAGCAGATTTATACAGCTTCCTGGAAACTCAGCTAACCAGGGCCAGTTGGAGATTTTAAAGGTAACTGCTAGTAAGTAACAAAGCTACCAGTATTCAAGACAAATGACAGAACTGGTGCCATGGAAAGAACTGAACACAGAAGATGAGAGTAACACTAGACAATGATTTCATTAAGAAAAACTGTAAGACTATGAGACCACAGAAAGGTATCATAATGAAAATTTTTCGCAGATAAAAACTGGATGGTACAGTTGGATTCTGAAGAACGTAGTTACCTTCAGGGTGTAGGTGAGGTGCGGCTGAACCAGACAGCTTCTGAGGGGCCATCATTGCCTCCAGTAAAGGAAACCAGAGTGCCTAAGTCAGAGGAAACCCAAGTGCTGTTATATTTAAGACTGACATCAGCATAGTGTTTTACAGGTTGAGATGTACCTCTCACATACAGTTGTTTATAAATATTTTATTTTTTTAAATTTTTTACAAATTTTATTTATTTGACAGACAGCGACACAGCCAGAGAGGGAACACAAGCAGGGGGAGTGAGAGAGGGAGAAGCAGGCTTCCCGCTGAGCAGGGAGCCCGAGGCGGGCCTCGATCCTAGGACCCTGGGATCATGACCTGAGCTGAAGGCAGATGCTTAACCGACTGAGCCCCCCAGGCGCCCTGTTTATAAACATTTTAAAAAGAAAAGATAGAACACTTGACTGGGAAGAGAAACGACAATAAGAAGCAAGAGGCATAGCTAGAACAGGTGGCTTTACCACGCACCTTGGGAATATAAAGAAAGTGAAGTAAGTCTAGACCTGGGAACTTCCATCTTGTGTTTCAGGAGAAGGCCTGTTCAAAGGAGACAGGGCAGAGCCGCCAGCCAGGTTCTTACATACAGTGCCATACACGCACCACTGACCATGTCTACGTGACCCTGTGTACTGCCGAAGAGGACAGAGGATGGCCCCTTCTGCTACTTCACCTCCCCTCATTTCTCTTCAGCCATGTCAAGCAAGAGAAATGAATAAAGGCTGTCCAAAGTTGTCCCCTCTCTAAAGTGTTGTTTTGTATTACCTTAATCATCATAGACCAAGAAGGAGAGGAGCTAACATTATTTCAATTAACATTTCCAACCACATCAGAGGATAAATTAACAGATCCACCATTTATTTATTCCTATTATATTGGGTCCTCAATTAAATGATTTACATACGCTTTCTCACTTCAGTCTCATAACAGCCTTATACGATAAGCACTATCTTCACTTGAAATAAGAAACTAAAGTTTAGAAAAGCAACTTGCCAAAGATCACACTACCAATAAACTGGTGCTGACTCCAAATTCTGTCCTCTTCCTTTTTTGCAGGGGAGAGGGGACAAGGATCTTTAATCAAAAATCATTTTAATGACTGAGCCACCCAGGCACCCCCAAACTCAACCATTTTAAGTTTTCAAACATGGTTTCTTGTTGGACAATCATTTACAAAGGCCTGAACTCTGTGTCCTGGGAGGAACATAATCCTGAAAACATCTGGGAGTCATGAAGATAGGTCAAAACAGAACAAGAGTGGTTATTTACAGAGAAGGGTACATTCGGTACCCCACCACCAGACCCCAAAGAAATTCTATGGCAGTGCAGATTTGGGAGCCTCTTAAGGCAAAGGGAACAGAACAGGCTGTACGTCCAGTAACTTTTCCACTGGCTGACCACCCAACTGAAGAGCTGGACTGGGAAGCCTTTATCTGCTCTCATTTAAGGTTTTGTAAGGCCAAGATTTTATACTGATAAATTTTGATGCATTTCTTCAAATTCTCAAGATGTCGTTTTTTTTGTTTTTTTTTTTTTAAAGATTTTATTTATTTATTTGACAGAGAGAAACACAGCGAGAGAGGGAACACAAGCAGAGGGACTGAGAGAGGGAGAAGCAGGCTTCCCGCAGAGCAGGGAGCCCGATGTGGGGCTCGATCCCGGGTCTCCAGGATCATGACCTGAGCCGAAGGCAGTTGCTTAACCAACTGAGCCACTCAGGCGCCCCGAGAGGTCGGTTTTAACTATATTGCATACTGGCAATTTTTTATTTTATTGAAATTTTAATTTATTTAGTACTCATGAACTTTTAGTGTTATATTTTATTCTTGGGTAGCTTTACTTGGCTTACCTTTTAGTTGCTTATTTTAACATGTTTTTTTAACCACATTATTTCTGTGTAGGTTATTTTCATTGTGCAATTTATCTTAATTATATATGGCACACGTTTTGTTTTTATAATTTATCATGTTTAGAAACTGCATTTTTAGGGGCGCCTGGGTGGCTCAGTTGGTTAAGCGACTGCCTTCAGCTCAGGTCATGATCCTGGAGACCCGGGATCGAGTCCCGCATTGGGCTCCCTGCTCAGCCGGAAACCTGCTTCTTCCTCTCTCACTCTTCCTGCTTGTGTTCCCTCTCTGGCTGTGTTTCTGTCAAATAAATAAAATCTTAAAAAAAAAAAAAAAAGAAATTGCATTTTTAAATTTTCTTACTTAATCCAGACAATTTAGAAGAATTGCCTTTGTAAAGATTAGCAGTTTCTTGGCTCTAAACAGTGGACCAGGGGAAGCACGTTGTAGAGGTACCAATTATGGGATACATTCATACTCTACACAGAGGAATTATTTTTTTTTAATTAAATCTCCACACGAACTATCCCCTGAGAGCAACACAACTAAACCTGAATTCCTTTCTTACGTTGTGTAATAAATAGCTTCCTTTTCAGGGAATTATATGCATAACCAAGCCAGCCTTTTCACTATATGCGATCACTGTGTATTAGGGCAGCCCCATAAACAGATAAACGGAATCAGGACAGGTAGAAATTCAACTTGAAAGGACTAACAGCCCAATTTCCTGTAGTCTGCTTTAAGTAAAAACTTGTAACATTAAATCTTGTGATGACAACTTCTGGAAAGAGATATTATAAACAGCCCACTGTCAAATTTTCGAATACTTCAAATCTTCTAGTTAGCTGACTGTCCATGGCCACAAGTTTTGTTCGTACTCTCTCCAAAACAAAGCAAAGAAAACCAAGACAAATCACCACCAGAGGCCCCCAAACCTCATGTTTGCTGTTATATAAAATCAGTCTAGCATTTTTCACATGAGAGAGTATTTGTGTAAAATTTACATTCAAATATTTTTGTTATTATGAAACTTGTTCAGAAAGAAGCAGATACCAGTTGTTGGAGGGTGGGGCCACAAAGAGAGAGGCCCTGTGTGTGTGTGTATGTGTGTGTGTGTGTGTGTGTCTAAGACAAGGAGAGACAGACAGACTTCTCTTACATGCAGCCACTGAATGGCATGATAGCCAGAGAAGTGAAAAAATTCCAAAGGATGGGAAGAAGTATAACATCTAATATTTTTACTAAAACAAATGTCAACTAGGACCAAAAAAAAAAAAGATCGAATGAGGTTTTCCTTTTGCCGCATCAAAAGAAACACTGTTCCCGTCTCTGATTAAGAGACACAGAGTTCACGGGGCGCCTGCATGGCTCAGTTGTTAAGTATCTGCCTTCCACTCGGGTCATGATCCCGAAGTCCCAGTATCGAGCCCCGCATGGGCCTCCCTGCTCGGCGGGAAGTCTGCCTCTCCCTCTTCCACTCCCACTGCTTGTGTTCCCTCTCTAGCTGTGTTTCCGTCAAATAAATAAATAAAATCTTTTAAAAAAAGAGAGAGAGTTCAAATATAGTCAGAATAATCCCTAGAGTTCTGGAGGCATGGATTTTTATAACTAATTCTACCATTAATACATGTGAATCACATATTTCAGCTTATGTGAACCTAAACAGACCAACTTATAAAACATAATTATCCTTTTTCCTTAAATTTTTCCATGAGAAGATGGAGGAGTATCCAATAGATATTGGAGAGAAGATGGAGGGGTTTGAAAAGCGAAAAAGACTTAGAACTAAGTATGTATGAACACAGCTTAAAGAATTCTACCTTTTCATGTTTCTCTATCAGAATATAACCATGTCCATATACAGCCAGTCAACCAAAAGATAAGTGAAAATAAAAACTTCGGAAGAGAAAAATCATGGCAAAAAGGACGCTGGAAAGCTCATAATCCATTTTCAAAAGATGAAACAATTTATGGGAATTGTGGACACAGAAACGAATGTATGTGTTATCAGTCTCAATGAGGTTCATTAAAATTAAGAGGGATGGAGAAGAAAGGTGGAAGCAAGCATGAGTTCACATAAGTTTCCTTACTGGCCTGGCATCACAGATATACAATGGAAATGTAATTATAAATAAATAATTCCAATCTACTACAGTCATTCAGATTTTTTTAAGCTGTAGTGATATTTATTAACAGTATGGTGAAGAAATATTTATTTGAAATTCAGAAAGCTTCCTGAGACTGAATACTATATTTATTTGTAAAAGTAAGCATTTCCCAGGGCGCCTGGGTGGCTCAGTTGGTTAAGCGACTGCCTTCGGCTCAGGTCATGATCCCGGAGACCCAGGATCGAGTCCCACATTGGGCTCCCTGCTTGGCGGGAGGCCTGCTTCTCCCTCTCTCACTCCCCCTGCTTGTGTTCCCTCTCTGGCTGTGTTTCTCTCTGTCAAATAAATAAATTAAAAAAAAAAAAGTAAGCATTTCCTGATATAGGCAGATAGAAAGTATTGAAGACTGATGGTTACCCAGTGACAAGGGGGTTATTTCTGGATGATAGGATCTTAAAAGGTAATTTTTAAAAAAAATTCTTCTGGGGGCGCCTGGGTGGCTCAGTTGGCTAAGCGACTGCCTTTGGATCAGGTCATGATCCCGAAGACCCAGGATCGAGTCCCACATCGGGCTCCCTGCTCGGCGGGAAGCCTGCTTCTCCCTCTCATTCCCCCTGCTTGTGTTCCCTCTCTGGCTGTGTTTGTCTCTGTCAAATAAATAAAATCTTTAAAAAAAAAATATTCTGTGTAACTTTCTGTATTGCAGGACTTAAAAGTATACCACACAAAATAGTTTTTTTTTTTTAAAATCACCTCTATTATGTAAATGTGCTTATTGTACACAAGTTATGTTCTGAAGGGTTTCTGAAATGTATGGCCTTAAAAAATCCTTGACAAAAACGTAAAGCTGCAATTTATCCAACTCAAAAGAACAGAAAAACAAACTAAGTTTCTAGTTCTCACTGTAACATGTATGGCTAAATACATATAAAAAAGTGTGCCTTACTTCCCATTTCAGAACCCGGGGAAGAGAAAGGGGCTAGGTGGTGTCAAGTCCAAAGTTGCAGCCTGGAGAGGCAGGCACCGAGGAGTTACAATGGTGCCCTATCACGCTGCAACTTTTCTTCTGAAAACTGCAGGGGAATGTGGCTGTCAAGTCCCATCCCGCCCCTAAGGCTCTGCTTCCCTGCTGTAACTCCCACCTGCACCAGGTGCTCAGCCATGCCTCCCGTTCAGTTCTGTGCTCTTCTTTTTGGCAATCTGGAGTCTGTTACAGCAGTGGTTCCAACCTTGGCTGTACAGCAGGATCATGTGGGAAGCTTTAGCACTGGGTAGCACTGGGTCCCAATACAGAGACTTTAATTTCATTGTTCTGGGGTGCAGCCCGAGTGCTGGGGTTTTCTCAAAGCTCCCCAAGGGACTGTAATGTGCAGCCAGGGTTGAGAAACTGCATCACAGCCTTCTTTGACCTTTTCCAGCTTTCTCTGTATCCCCTGAGGGTTTCCCTCCAACTCCTCGTGCTCATTTTCCTCCACAGAGGATAGAAGAGACGATGCATCCATAGAATCACTACATGGGATAGACAAAATTGCAGTCCAAAGAGAACAAGGACATCTAGTATTCATGCGCCTAAATTCTGCAGCATCGCCGGGTCTAGGAATATAAAGCCTTCTGTGAGAACAAAGAGGACAGGCACTCCTCACAATAACTTTAGGAGGCTTATATTCCCAGGAGTACTAAACAGTGATTAAAATCCAGCTGAATTAAACTCAGGTGGCTGAGAGGGCAGCAAAAACAGAATTAATTCCTAGTTTCAGATCAGAACCAACTTTGATATGCCTAGGTAATCATTCTCCTACCTCTCGTTGCTGCTGGTTCAAATTATGTGAATTTCTCTGGCAAAGGGCAATCGTCTCTACCATGGTATCTTCAACATCCTTTAATGAGAGCTTCTCGTTGGTCTCTAGATTCAGAAAAATTGTTAACAAGACTTAAGGGTAGCTTCTGTAAAAAAAATTAAGCTATTTTTTCTTGGCATACCATGGGTTTTCTGTTATGAAATCTTCCATAAGCATGATACCAATGCTTAGTAGATTAAGAACAGATAATTTTGTTTCCATGTAAATGCCTGACATTCAGAGGACATATAAAACACTTAGCATTTTAATATGCTTTAGCTATGGAACCGCCCTGATCGTCTGTTTCTGGGTTAGTCAGCAGAAAGATTACCTTTCACCTTTCTTGCTCTACCAGTTCTTCTTCCCTCTATTTCTTAGATGTAAGTATTCCTCCAAGATACGATCTTAGGCCCTCTCCTTTTCATTTTCCAATAATTGACTCTTCCTCTTGTGGTTTCAACCTCAGGTCCTTGCCAATAACTTCTGAATATACACCTGCAGCCCTCGTCCTTTTGATCATCTGCAGGGTCAACTTTCAACAGACTTGACCCATCTCTAACAGGGATGGCCCGTGAGCAGCTTGAGTTCATCTGCACAAAATTCAAATCACTTTTCTCACTTCCCAAACTAAGTTAATGAAAGCATCATCTCTAAGGCAGTTTATAAATCATCATCTCTGATGCTCCCTCCCTACTTCACATGTCCAAATAAACGGCCACTTCTGTTGATTCTACCTCTGTGCCCTCACATGCCCATGACTTTTACCCTGTGCTGCTTTTCACCTCCTGTGAACTGTAGCCACCTCTTAATTAAACTTCTGACTTCTAAATCTTGCCTCCCTCATTCTCTTTGACACTGACACAAGCAAACGTATCAGTCTCGTCCATAAAAATCATTAAAAGCTTCAAGGTTTCAGAAACCGATCATAAGCAAACCTCTGACCTTAAGTAAACACAGTAACCATCTGGCTCATGTTCTCACCCTCTGTGCTCTCACACCGCTGCGCTATCTCTTACTCCTGAGTTCCAGGCCAAGTACTCCCACACTCATGTTCTCCTCAGCCCATGGCCTTGCTTTTCCCTATCAAACTTCTATTCATCATTCTAGTCTTACTTCAAAGGCCACATCTTCCACATCCTTGACTCACCAGTTACAGATCATTCCCTAATTTTTCACAGTGATTTGCCACTCTCACTGCATCTCTTTTATAATACTTGATTCCTCCAGCATTCAAAGTTTTTATTTACATACCCATCTTTTTTACAAGACTCCAGTTCTTTGGGTAAGAGCTGTGTTTTAGCCATCTGTGTATAATCCACACTAGCACCACGGCTTGCAATTAACAAATCCTCCAAAATTCGTAGGCACACAGAAAAGATTAAATCTCAAAGTAAATAGTGGACATGAGATTATTACTGAAAAACCGATCTTCAAAGAAACTTAAATTCAAAGAACTGGCTTCTCTACACATATCACTTCAAATCATTGTAGTGCTTTTGGGGAAATAGTCTTCTTTTCCCTCAATCTCTCATGTAATGTGTGCAAAAATTATTCTAAGAAGAAGAAAAATATCATAAATGCAATAATCTAATATAAATGACAAGACAGAGACTAACAGTACAAAAATAATAATTAAACATTTAGCTGAATTAAATATGGAAAAGTCAACCAACTGTTTACTGAGATTCCAAAAAGATGCCATATAATACAAAATGATTCAGATACAACACAGATCCTATCACCTAAGACCTAGCCATAGAAAACAGAGGTGAATGTAATTTATAGAGAACTGGGGTAAAGGAGTTTAAGAACATGTGTAGGCCAAGGGGGTCTAAGAAATGAGCTGATGTGTTTAAAGAGGTAGGACAATCTAAAAATCACCTATTGAGTGAACTTCGGAAGAGCTATTTTGAAAATTTTAATAATGTGAGAAGAAATCATCCTATTCAGGGCACTTGGGTGGCTCAGTCAGTAGGCGGCTGCCTTTGGCTCAGGTCATGGTCCCGGAGTCCCGGGTTTGAGCCCCACATTGGGCTCCCTGCTTGGCGGGAAGCCTGCTTCTCCCTCTCTCACTTCACCTGCTTGTGTTTCCTTTCTAGCTGTATTTCTCTGTCAGATAAATAAAATCTTTAAAAAAAAAAAAGGGAAAGAAAGAAAGAAAAGAAATCATCCTATTCAAAAGCGGGCAAAGGATATGAATAAACACTTCACCCAAGAAGATACACAAATAACCCAATAAGTACGTGAAAAGATGCTGTCCATTACTGGTCAATGGGAAAATGCAGAGCAAAAGCCCATGAGGTTATCCCTTGGCACCCAGGAAGATGGCTACTCTCAAGAAAATAGAAAAGAACAAGTGTTGGTGAGGCCTTAGACAGACTGGAACCCTCATTGTTGGGCTGCCGACAGCCGGGCACACTGATGTGGCCACCGGAGAACACTGCGGGCACTCAAAAATTAACAAGAGAGTTCCTATTTAATCCAGCAGTAACACTTCGGGCGATCTACCCGAAGAAATGAAAGCAGGGTCTCAGAACGATACCTGCATGGCACATTCACCGCAGTATTCTTCACAATGGTTGGAAGAAACTGAAGTGTCCACTGACAGACCAAAGGATACAAGATGTGGTACGTACATCAACCCAAATATTATTCAGCCTTTTAAAAGAGGAATGAGATTCAGACATGTGCCATGGCGTGGATAAATTGTGAAGAATTATTATGCTAGGCCAACTCGCCAGATAGGGAAGGGCAAATGTGGGATGATTCCAGTTACAGAAAGCCCTTCATCAAACTCACGGAGTGGGAAAGCAGGGCAGTGCCAGGGACAGACTGGGGGCAGGGGATGGGAGGTGATTGTCTCAGGGGTACAAAATTTCAGTTTGGGAAGCTGAAGAACTTCTGGAGACGGACGGTGGCTGCATGACAATGTGAATGGACTCAATGCCAGTGAACTGGACCCTTACAAATGGTCAAAATGGTAAATTTTTTGTTATATACATTTTACAATTGAAAAAATGAATCTGTGTCCTAAAATGTCAAGGAAAATAATGGGAATTTTACATCTGTCTGTGACAAGGCCATCTAAGATTCTACACTGCCAAGTTTTACTGCTTCGTGCTAAAATTATAGAAACTCACTATAGAAACATGGGCTATTAGATGATTAGTAGCTCTGATTTGCTATTGCTCAGTACATCGTAGTAACTTTTTGGACATTAGTTATGTACCTCATTTATATATAACCAAAAAGTGGCACAGAACTATAACCGCCCCCCCCCAAAAATCGGTATCAGTGAAAAGTGCCTACTTTTCTGTATGTTGAACTCCACTGACAACTGGAATCACAAAGCCACAATGGTTTCTACGATTCTCCATTATGAGTTTTTAAAAATGAGCTAAAATTGGGATCAATGTTAAAGTATTTACACAGATCAATGTTATTATTACTTAGTAAATGCAGTTTGTTAGACAACATCTTCTAAAACGCAGGGTCTGTGAGAAGAAATAACTGTAAATTACAGTCAAGAACTTACTTTCATCTTGATGTGTTATCTCTTGAAGTTTGCTTTGTAGTCTCTAGGAGGTAAAAAAAATGCAGGAAGGAAAGGAACACAGTTATCTAATCCACAAATATTTGAACTAACATATTTTTATTATTTACTTATTTATTATTTAAAAAACTTTTTTTTTTTTAACACCCTGTGCTCATCACAACATGTGCCCTCCTTAATACTCATTACCCTGACTAACACATTCTAAAGGAAAAACCTGAAGAAAGAACAAGGTTAAACACTGGTTAGAGACTGATCCCTTACTGTCATTCAGAAGAGAATTTTTTTGCATGCATAAACAATAGCAAGCAGTATTGGAAGGGACCCAAAATACCAAGTGTCACTTATTGTGCCCCACTTCTGCTTCTGTTGTACCATCACACAGTCATCAATGACATTCTCTAGGCACAGTAATAAAGAGTAGATTTATCCAGACTTTGCATAAGGGAATAAAATTCATACTGGGCTATGAGAAAAAGGGGTGGGTAGGAATTAAAAAAGCACGTAAAGTCTGTCTCCAGAGCATAGGGCGTGTGATAGCTCTAAATATGCAATTCCAGTGTCCACTGCTATACCATATACTAGATCCTTAGAAAACCTTAACTGATGATATTCCAAAGGCTGCTTTAAAAAAAAAAAAAGATTTCTTTATTTTAGAGAAACAGCAAAAGAGAACACAGTGGAGAGCAGCTCAGGCAGACTCTCTGCTGAGTGAGAAGCCCCATGTGGTGCTCAATCCCATGACCCTAGAATCATGACCTGAGCTGAAACCAAGAGTCAGATGCTCCACTGACTACCCCATCCAGGTGCCCCTCAAAGGCTTCTTAATATACACTGAGGTTGACCTTCATATATCCTTTCTACTCCAAATTTGCTTCTTTTCCTGAGGTCCCTTATAGGCTAATAATGTAAGGCTAAAAATCACACAATTGTCATTAACCACTCTCTCTTATTCCTTCCATACCATATTCAAATGCTCAACAGTTCTCAATTCAGTCCTCTCCCTACTCCACCACCACTACCACTACCCCTAGCTCAAGCCTCATGGATTCATTACTTGTACTACACAGCCTCACAAATGCTCTCTGCTTCTTCTCCAAGTTTTACTTCTTCCTTCTCTATAGACCTCCCCCCCCATCCTCCTATAGTTACCAGAGCAACTTCATGAAACAACATCATGTCAGTTGTTTTGCTTAAAAACCTTTAAGTGATCCTGTGTGATAACAAATCAGTCCTAATTCTTTAGGGTGTCTTACAAAATCTTCCCAAATCTGAACCCAGCCTTTGCTTATAGCCTCACCTGTCTATACACTGATAACGGAGCCCTAGGAGAGCTGCTGGATTCCTCCTAGCAGTTCGTATTTCTCTGTATTCCCATGCCTTTGTAAATGATGGTCTTATTCCTTGCAAGACCCCTGCTTCTCTTTCCCCCATCCATGACAGAATAGTTTTAATTTACCCTTAGGAAGAGATTTGTGGGGGCACCTGGGTGGCCCAGTTGGTTAAGCCACTGCCTTCAGCTCAGGTCATGATCCAAAGTCCCGGATCAAGTCCCACATCAGGCTCCCAGCTCCACAGGGAGTCTGCTTCTCCTTCTGATCTTCTCCCCTCTCATGCTCTCTCTCACTCACTCTCTCTCTCTCAAATAAATAAATAAAATCATTTAAAAAAAAAGGGAGAGATTAGTGATATCTTCAACAAATAAACTGCAAGGAAAAAAGAGATGCAGGGGTAATTTACACATTAAAAGAGGTTGAGAGCCTACTCAAAGCCTCCCTGGAATATTCTTCCTGGCCTGTTTGGTGACTACATGGCTAGAAAAAAACTAGAAGCCAATATGGAACTTTTTTTTTTTTTAATATAAAGAGGATATCCCTAATCCTTAACTAGATGATGACATTTAAAATCACTGAGTTAATACTTCACATCCATTAAAATGGCTACTATCAAGAAAAGAGTGTTGGAGAAGATGTAGAGAAATTAAAACACTTGCGCATTGCTGAAAAGAATGTAAAATAGTACAGCCACTATAGAAACAGTACGGCCATTCCTTCAAAATTAAAAATATTATCATTGAATTCAGTAATTCCATTCTGGTTATATGCTAAGAAATGAAAATTGAGTCTTGAAAAGATATTTGTATACCCATGTTCATAGCAGTTTTATTCACAATGGTCAAAAGGGGTAAGCAATCCAAGGTCTATCGATGGATGAACGGAAAAAAAGTGGCATATACATAAAATGGTGTACCACTCAGCCTTAAAACTTAAATATTGGCACATGTTACAACATGGACAAATCTTGAAGACTTCATGATAAATGTACACAAAAAAGCAAATACTGTGTGATTGCATGTATATGAAGTAAACAAATTCATAGAGTCAGAAAGAATGGCAGTTACGTAGGGATGGGGGGAAGGGGGTGTTATTATTTAACGGGTACAGAGTTTCAGTTTGGAAAGCTGAAAAAGTTCTGGAGATGGATGGTGGTGATAACTGCACAACAGTGTGAATATACTTAATGGCACCCAAACGGTACCAATTTAAAAAGTGGATAAAAATTTTTATAAAAAATAGACAGAAGACCAACTGCTGGTGAGAATGTATAGCAACCAAAACTCTTACACATTATTGGAGGGGATGTAACATAGAATAACCACTTTGGAAAGAGGTCTGATCATTTCTCACAAAACTAAGCCCACAGCTATCCTGTGACCCAGCAATTCCAGCTCTTGGTACTGACTTTAGGAAAATAAATACATTCATGTACAAGAGTGATCATAGTGGATTAATTCTTAATAGCCAAAAACTAGAAATAGCCCAGGTGTCAACCATCAAGAGAATAAACTGTAGTATATTCATACACTTACTTAAATACTACTCAGTAATAAAAAAAAAAAAAAAAAAACTCCTGATACATCTCAAAATACTATGCTGAAAGAAGAATTATACAGGTGTACTGTTGGAGGACTCCATTAATGTAAGTGCATAAAATAGGTAAAACTAATTCACAATGAAAAAAACCAGCAAAGTGATTATGTGTGGGGATACAGGAATGGAAACTGAGTGTGAAGGAGCATGAGGAACTTTCCCTGGCGAAGGTAATGTTCTTTGTCTTGTTAGGGACTAGGGATACAGGTGTGTGCAAGTGTCAAAACTCAGTCCATGATACACTTCCTGAATGTAAATTTCACACACACACACAAAAAAACCCCAAAAAGACATGCTGAGCTCTAGTCAGTGACTAAACTCTAGTCATGATAAAAATATTCAGTGGTAAAAGGTACTACTGTCTGCAACTTACTCTGACACACAAGAGATTAAGATGGATGAAGACTCGCACAATGTTACATGTTAAGTATATCTCAATAAAAAATGGACGGCTGGAAAGAAACATGACAAAGCAAACATAGTAAAATATTACCTTTAGCATTATTAAGAAGGCACCATGAATATCTCCTTTCTTTTCTAATAGATAGGCAGTGACTTCATGAAGTTGATACTTCTGGGTAATCTAAGAAAGAGGAAAAGATAAAGATTTTTGTTAACAAATCTTGCTTGTGGACCCTATTAAGAATGAAAACAACATGACAATAAATAATAAATTCATACCTCAGTAGTACTCTACTGCCGGTAAAATATGAAATTTTTGACTTTCTAGTGCTGTAAGAGGCCCATCTTGGCAGTTCTAACTAAACCATGTTCATTCACTTTTTTCTTCACTGATTTAAGCCTGTCATTTACCTGAGTAAGTATATCCACTGAAGAAAAGGTAACACATACACATAAATAGGAACAATATAAACCAGAAAATGTTTAGAACAAAATGGCAATGAAACACGACAAAACAACTTGTGAGATCTTAATAAACATCAATAAACTGAGAGTTTCTAGTAAGTGAAGGAAATACCAAGTAAGCTCAGAAGAGAAATGAAAGACAGGAAGTGCAGAAAATAACGCTACTAAAAAGAAACAAAGGAAAAACAATACAGAAGTTTAACAAACTCCAAAATAGTCTTTGAAAAGACTAATAAAGTGGAATAAAACTTTCTTAGTGAGAAGAAAAAAGAGAGGCACAAAAAACACTATTAACAGGTTCAAAGGAGAAAAACCTATGATCCTCAATAAATACACAAAAAGGTATTTGATAAAATGCAGTACTCATTCTTAACAAAACCAAAACACTGTTGCCCAAACTGAGAATGGAACTTTAATAAAAAATTATCTATCAAAATCCTAAAATAAACACTACATTGAATGTAAGATGTCAGACACATTCCCTTCTAAATCAGAGACAAGGCAAGAATACATACTGTCACTGCTTCTATACAATAACATCCTAGAGCTTCCACATATCTGACAAGAGAGAAAACAGGGTAAGCTTGAAAAGGAAAAAGAAAACAAAACAAAACCAAAAAACAACTACCATTACTCTTGGAAAGCAGTATTGTCATAAAAAAAAAATATAGAAGCTATCTGAATAAAGAGTTCACATTCTTTTTGATACAAGACAATGTACAAAAATTAGTAGCATACAGCAGCAGTAATCAAAAAAGATGCCATTTCAAAAACTTTCACACTTAACAAAAAGTGTATTTAGGAGTAAATGTAAAAAGACACGTGCAAGAACCCTGTATATCATATAAAACTTACTGAAACCTCACTAGAGAGAATCAAAGGCTTTTTAAAAGACAATCAGGTTCCTGCATGTGAAGACTCTACATTGTGAAATGTCAGTCTTCCCTGACTGAACTCATCTAAAACTCAATGTACGTATTTCATAAAAATACTGGACTTTTTTTTTTTAAGGAACCTGACAAGGTGATTTCTAATTTGATGTGAAACAGTAAAGCTCAAGAGTGCACACAGAATTTTAAAGAAAAAGAACGAGGGAAGACTCTTCTTTCAAAGAAGAAGCCTTACTGTAAAGCTCTGTTCATTAAAACATGTGGTAACGGTGTAAGGAAAGACAGGACTGAAGGAGCAGAACAGATCGCACAGACAGATCGACGTTGGTCCGGGCGTCGGAACCCAGCAGAACAGCATGCTGAATCGGTGAGGCAAGACAACAAAATACCACATGGCCCCCTGCTTCTACACAGGGAAAAAATATCTCTCTCTTCATCTGTTTACAAAAATAAATTCCAGATGGATTAAAGGCCTAAATGTAAAAAGCCAAACCATAAAACTCATATAAGAGAATATCTTTTACACTATCAGAGTGGAAAAGGAAGTAAGACTCACACGCAAAAATTTAAACCTTCAAGGAAAAGACTGATAAATTAAAAGAGAGGTCGCTAAAACCCAAGTTAGAAGATCTGCCACAATAGGCTGGATGAAGGCCTCTCCAATACATAACATCAGCAAAGGATGAGAGATGCAGAAATGAGAATTTCTACAAATCAGGAAGGGCAAAAATTCAATAGAAAAAATAGGCAAATGATACAAAACAGATAATTCGGAGAAAAGAAAGTCAAAAGAATCGTTAAACATACGGAAAGATGTTTACTGTCACGAGTAATCAGATACCCATCACACTGGCAAAAATTAAGGAGTCTAAAAATGTTAGGAATCAGCAGGAAAGTGGAAAAACAGCAAGTAACAACCACACACGATGAGAAGAGAAACAAACAGGTCACCTTGGCAGTAACAGTAGAATAAAGCTTCTGTATTGTTGAAGAATTCCACCTCCAGATCATTACTTGGAGAGACCTCACATGAGCACACAAGATTGGTACAAAGATGGATAATGCAGCATTGTTTATTAATGGTAAAGGATTAAAAATAATACGAGTATCATAAGGAAATAAACTGCAGCACATTCAATTGATAATTATATGACTTAAATGAATTCGATCTACATGTATAAAACTGATAAATTAAAAAAACAAATGAAGAAAGCAATTTCTCAATGGGATAGGTACTGTACAATACCATTAGGGAAAATAAAAAACATGGAGGGGAAGGCTCCGCTCCCCATCTTCAGGTTGGTGGTGACCTCAAGGGAGAGAGGGGAACTGACAGATAAAGAGTGCTTTATTTCCAAAACAACAAAGATCTGAAGCCAGTATGGCAAAATATGAACATCTATAAAATTGGGTTGGTAGGCACCTAGAGAGTTGATATTCTGCATATTTCTATATATTTTCAATATTTCACAATGTAAATCTTGTAAAGTGTGTGAGCAGTTCAGGAGGTGGTACAGAGAACACGGGCTATGGCATCATGAGCACTGACAGTAACAGAAAGGAGAGACAATAGTAGCTTAAAATGAAATGTCAAGTAGGGAACATACTACCTCTTACAGATTAGAATGTGCATGTGTACATAAAACAAGGGAAGGGGGTCAAGGCGATGACTGGCCAAAGGCTACCAACCGCTGCTGGAGCCCAAGTCTTAAGCACGACGGGACTATTTAACCACTGGTACCTGCAAATAAGACCTTGGCTTTTCCTTTTAATATTTTTATTGTATTCCTTCCTCTAGGCTTACTGTGTTGGTTAGAATGTCTGTGAAACTTGATTAATAGCGATGACGGACATGTGCTGTTTCTGACTTCACTAGAATTAAGGGGCAGCACGATGGAGGGCACGTGCTATGGAGTCGGACTATCCAGGTTCAATCCCAGCAGCTATGTAATGTGACATGTGAGTCTCCTCCTGCCCACATTTCAACTGGTGAATTATCAGCACGAGTGTTGTGTTGTCTGCCCCACGACTGGTCTTACCTGGATGGTTTCTTCCAGGCGGTAGCACTCCAGGACTTGCAGTGTCTCTATAACCTGCTCTGGGCTGAACTGACACAGCAGCTCAATGAACTGCTCTGTAACACACGGGGACATCTGCAGCAATTCTTGATTTATGTGAATACCTTCCCTGAAAACATAAATGGCAAGAGAGAAGCATTACTTCACCACATCTGTAATTAAGGCTACAGGTAAGAAGGACATAAACCTTGAAACCAAGACTACCTCCTGGTGAGGTAAATCGTGAATTCAAAGCCTCACTGTTACTTAGGTTGTTAGGGTGAACCGTGTATTACATCAGAGACAATCTACCTCACAACAGTACTCAGTTTCCACTGAATAAGGAAATGGTATTCAGTGAAAGCTCCTCTAAATAAACACCAAAGTGCAGTAACTATATTAAATCATCTTCCAGCCTTAACAGGTGTCCCTACTGTACTTCCCTCATAGCACCAATCACACCATGGTGTAGTTACTTCTTTAATTATCTTTCTTACCTAAAGACTATCAAGTCTTGGAGGGCAGGTGCTGGATACGTTCTCATTAATGAATTCCTAAAGCCTGCAATAGTGCCCGGTGAGTTGTAAGAGCTAACTATTTAGGTATTATTAAAACAAATTTAAAAAGTGGATGAGTGGCAGGGTAGACAATATTTATGCATTCATTTGTCTTGTATGTCAGCTATTCACAATGCCCATCAAGTGCTAAAGATAACTGGGGCGCCTGGCAGGCTCAGTCGTTGGAGCGGGTGACTCTGGATTTCGGGTTGTGAGTTCAAGCCCCACCCTGAGCGTATAGCTTACTAAAAAAAAAAAAAAGCTAGAGAATGGAGTATTAATTTTATTACGATGGACACTCAATAACAGTGGCCAAAGGAACTATTTAGAGAATCAACTACTGCTCATTACAGAACAAGAATCATCTCTGTGCGCTTCAAGTGAAGTCAGTTGCTTCTGGGAGCCCTATCTTCTCTTCAACACTCAACTAAAGCTCCTTATATAAAGATATCAGAAGAGGGTTAATAAGATACAAAAACACTTGGGAAACTAGCTTTCTGAAGAACTGTTAAGGCAGATGGTTTAAAGCAACACCGGCCAACTTTTCTCACATCATGGCACACAGAGGAGGACAGTATTCGTATGGCCCATCTAAGTAAAGAAGTAAGACTGATCATAGAGGACCATGGGTGTTCCAAAAGCCGCCCCGAGAGCTGAGGGGATGGGTCTCCAGGCACACCCGTAACCCAGGCCAAGCACAGCAGCAGTCACAGGTGGGAATCTCTGGACTCCACTGAGATTAACCTGAGGTTATAAATACTCTACAAATGATGGTAAATAGCCTTCCTATTTTTACTAGTAAGAGACTTCAGTTACAGAAAGAGGAATTATATTTAGACATAGGAAATCTGTCCTAAATTATAGAGTCTTGTGACACTGTCTGGACCAGAGACTGAGTGATGAACTCATTAAGTCCTGCTGTGTAGGGCTGTCCATACTAGCTGATGGGCTCATTCACTGTGTCCTCAAATTGGCTGTAAATCTCTAAGATCAAGTTTGCTTTTTCTTCTCTTCTCTTTCTTTTGTATTTTACAACAGCCCCTGACATAGAATTTGGAAACTGGTTATTCCCTATGTAGACCATCACCTCAGTTCTTCCTGAAAATCATCTTTTGGGAAGGCAGAATTCGAAAATTAGCTTTTTAAGTGTCCATGTCCCAACTACACTTTAAACTCTTGAGAGCAAAGGCAGTGTGACTGGAATTTGAGGTCTCCCAGCATTCACATAATCTTGGCACATAGTAAAAAAGTTACTCAGTCAATGTACCCTGAATTAAACTGAATTGATTGGCAATAATGCACTGGACTGCCTTCAGAAAAAGGGAACCAGATACAAGATAGAAGGACGAGAATTACAAGGACCAGGGCTCTGAAGTCAGACTGAGCTAGGAACGAATCCTGTCAGAAAGTTCTACATGGAGAAAATAAAAAATGCACATGATAGGGGCAACTGGGTGGTTCAGTTAGTTAAGCCACTGCCTTCAGCTCAGGTCACGATCCTGGAGACCCCAGAGCGAGTCCCACACCGGGCTCTCAGCTCCACAGGGAGTCTGCTTCTCCCTCTGTCTCTCCTCTCATGCTCTCTCCCACTCACTCTCTCTCTCAAATAAATGAATAAAAATATTTTTTAAAAATGCACATGATAATGCAGGGAAATGTTAGTTCTTTTTTTTTTTTTTTTTTTTTTAAAGATTTTTATTTATTTGACAGAGAGAAACACAGCTAGAGAGGGAACACAAGCAGAGGGACTGAGAGAGGGAGAAGCAGGTTTCCCACCGAGCAGGAAGCCCGATGTGGGGCTCAATCCCAGGTCTCCAGGATCATGACCTGAGCTGAAGGCAGTCACTTAACCAACTGAGCCACCCAGGTGCCCCGAAATGTTAGTTCTTTATGTAGGATTAAGGTTTTGTCTCAACAGAATGCTCAGTAAAAGAAAAAGGAATGCTAATCAATGGTCCTTGAGGTTAAGGTGAGTCAGTGTTCTTTTCAGATGTTTATACTACATTGTAGGTAGTGTTAGTATTTTATCTACATCAGACTTCTGTTAATATATCTTACAAATGCAAAACTATGGAGCAAATTAAGAGTAGACGTAAGCCTCTGCCAATGAATCCCAGCATTTGATTCTTTCCAGAACATTTACTGATGAAACTGTTTACAAGTACTGAAGATGTGAATACACATCAAACCAAGTGAATCTCTCTGACAAAGAGACTTTGATGCATTCATTTGTGAGGGAAAGAAGATGTCTGCTGGGAGGTGATGGGGAAACATCAACATAATCAAAACTTCCATAAATAAGCTAACATTAATGAGTTTACACCCATTTCTGACTGTTGCTTATCAGTCTCGCACATACATACAATTTGTTACATCCATTTCTCAAAGCTACTTCTGTTACTCTTCTATTAGCTACCTGCTTTGCCACTGCTAACTTTACTGTATAGAAACTGTGTATTTTAGACCTAAAAACTATGTTTTAAATATTTTAATATTAATTTTAATATTTTAATAACAGCCCTGACTTACAGGATATGAACATTTAAGTATATATAAAAAGCAGAATTTTACAAGGCATATACAAGACTTTTCTCTTGTCAGCTTTAAAAGAAAGCAGGGTGCCTGGGTGGCTCAGTTGGTTAAGCAGCTGCCTTCGGCTCAGGTAATTATCCCTGAGTCGTGGGATCCAGTTCCACATCAGGCTCCCTGCTCGTCAGGGGCTCTGCTTCTCCCTCTGACCTCTCCCCTCTCATGCTCTCTCTCTCGAATAAATAAAATCTTAAAAAAATAAAAATAAAAATAAAAGCAAGCATATATATGCCTTGTCTCTCTCTCACACACACACACACACATACAACCATGCACCAAAATTCAGGTTATCCAACCTTACTCAGGCTGTGAAAATAATTCAAAATTATGATCTTGTACATTTGGCTATTTCTGGGGAAGGATAAGCTATGTATCAGTTTTGAATAAGTTATATCATTAAAATGGCTCAAATTCAAATTCTCTTAAAAAAATTTGACAGAGAAAATAAATGTTGCACGGGGATGAGGAAAGTCTAGCCTAGTCTTCCTCCTTCGCTCTAAATGTTGCACAAAAATAGGCCAGTCTAGGCTACTCGAGATTTCTGAGGAAGAGAATTTCAGTCTCCCTGTAACTTGTTTTTGACAATTTAGGGCCACCTCAGCATAGCCTAAATCCTACCGGCGTGAATTCCCTGTTCATTCCCATAAATCAGGGTGGTTGTGTATTGATGACTACGTGGTACCTTTTAGACTGAGAACTCAAATGCATCACTCAAACACACAAGAGTAACAACAATTATTCTTCCTGCGGTTTTCATTCTCATCCAGTTGTTTTACAAGGTTGTTAAGCTGAACTTGCAGCTTTCCATGTACATTCCATGTTAAAAATGCCACAGTTGTAGGGGCCCCTGGGTGGCTCAGTCGGTTAAGCATCCAAGTCTTGATTTCGGCTCAGGTAATATCAGGGTTTTGAGAATGAGTCCCGCGTTGGGCTCTCAGCTGAGTATGACACTGCCTGGGATTCTCTCTCTCCTTTTGCCTCTCCCTCCCCTCCAATTAAAAAAAAAAAAAAAGCCACAGTGTAATTCCACGTCATTCGGCAAAACATAAATGAATGTGCCAATCTGCCTGGGAAACACTGTTAAGTGTGATCATTAAAGGAAGCAAGGACAATACCTACAAAATGTGTATGGAATTGTACCAACAGTAATGTCCCACTAACTGGACAGGAGAGGCTTAGATGGAAAGCTGTTCTGTAGCAGTGTGTATCTCCAGGATGGTCCCCTACTCCGTGCAGAGCTGCCAGTATTCCTCACACGGAACGGCCACACTCCCTTGTCAGCTTGTGGGAGGCACAGACCAAAGCAGACAAATGCACCATTCTGTCTGATGGCAAACGTTCCGCCACATCAAATCAACCTGATAGCAGACGTAAGCAGGGGACTTGTTCACTTTCCATCACCCTTGTCTGACTACTAATCAAGTGTCAAAGTGTCCTCCCCAAATCTTAATCGAATTCTTGTTATCTCTGATATTCACAAGAAAGAAGGTACTGCTTTGAATGTTCTCCTGCACAAGCAGGAAAAATGGCTTTTATAAGCTAACAGAAATAAGAGCCTAATGGCTTTCATTGAAAATTAATTTAGCTCCCTAACCTTATCATGTATAAAGAGTACCTGGATCATTCCAATGCTATACAGACTTCAATTAAAAACTCAGAAGGTAAGCTCAAACAATTTTTCCAAAATACCACTATTAACAATGGTAGTAAGAAGAGAATGCTGGGATTATTTGCAATGTGTATTTTCTTGCCACTGCAAAGCTCTCCTTAACACTAAAATCCGCCAGTAACTCCCACTAGCAAGAACTGTTTCAATGTGGCCTAAGTCAAAGACAGACCGGAAAGGCATAGGTCCTGCCACCTCCACATAATAGCTAAATTGGGGCGTTCTCATGTCTGGATGAGATACGAGATGCCATTCTCTCCCCCAAAGCGAGAGATGCAATCGGAGACAAAAGAGATGCAGTTCTGTGACCCTGTCACAGGGACATTCTTTACACGGTTTTCAGAAACAGTTTTTCAACTGATCCTGTGTCAGACTACTATAAATCTACTGTGATACCCACATACAATTCTGAACATATAGAGAACAAAGACATTTCGTTTCTGGTCTGGCATGGAAAGAGCCTGAAAGTTAACACTTTCATCCTCACAGGAAAAGTGCTGAACAAATTGCAAATCAATACCTTTTCTTTGATCAACCTGAGGGCTGAGATCCTGGGGCCAACTGCCACCCCTAAATTAGATATAAAAAGGCAGAGCTCACTGGTGTAGAAGCCAGGAGCAGAGACCACCACTGCTGCGGCCAGTACTGGGGTAGGAAAACTTCAACTGGTAATGACAAAATGCCAGAGACGCACTGTGGACAAGAGAGTTAAATATTCTAGGGAGCCGAGTCTTGGGGGCAGTTCCCACACTGTCATGAACTTTATCTTGATGATAAAAGAAAAGTTCTCACTGTGAAGACTAGAGAAAAATCCAGTCATGCTTCCAGTAGAGAAGAAAAGCAGCCATTTAAAAATATATCCAGAGCATTCTGTTCTTAACAAGGCCTGTTGTTACGGACTTATGTCCCCTACAAATTCATAGGTTGAAGTCCTAACTCCGGTACAATATGACTTTATTTGGAAACAGCGACTTCATCAATGTAATTAATAATATTAGGATGAGGTTATGGTGGAGAAGGGTGGACTCATAATCTAACATAACTTGCGTCCTTAAAAGAAGGGGATATTTTGACACAAACATATGTACAAAGAGAATGCATGTGAAAATGAAGGCTGAAATCAATCAGGGCAATGTCTTCTGTGAGCTAAGGAATGACAAAGATTGCTAGCAAATCATCAGAAGCTAGAGGAGAAGCATGGAACAGGCTCCTCCCCACAGCTCTCAGAAGGACACAACCCTGCCAACACTTGATCTTGGATTTCTAGCCTCTAAAACTGAGACAATAAATTTCTGTTGTTTAAGTCACACAGTTGTGTGCTTTGTTAAGGCAGCCCTAGCAAGCTAATACAATCGCCTTCAAGGAAAACTATTTTACTAGAGCCTAAACAAGCTGAGGGAAGAGAAATAACCCAGCCCTCTCCAGCTTTCCTGTCTCACTTAAATGGCAGATGGAGGGACTACTGAGAAGTACTTGGGAGGGTGACTACCTAGAGACACAACGCACCAAGAGTGAACACTAATCACAGGACTACAGAATGCTTCTCCTTCACCATACCTCACCACCACATCAACACAGCAGGCCTAAATAATAGGGAAATACAACTGAAAGAACACACAGCTCAGACTTTAGGAAAAGTCTCTAGGGAAACCTAAAGACAACCAGGGAAACAAAACACGAGGAACTTTCACCCTCAGACAACTCTGGCTATAGCAAGCAGTAAGCACAGCCTCATTCCGAGCCAGATGAACTTTTATGGCCTATTTGTCTCAGTTCCTTTCATGCGGTACCTCATTTTGAGCTTTCGGTAAAAAGTTACAAAACATCCTAACAAACAAAAAAAGAATACAGTTTGAAGAGACTCAGCAAACATCAGACCAAACTCAAATATGGCTGAGACGCTGGACTTATGAGACAGGATTTAAAAAAGACAACTATGATTAATATGCTGAGGGCTGTAAAGGGAAAAGCCAACAACATGTAAGAACAGATGGGTAAAGTAAGTTGAGAAATGGAAACTCTAAGAAAGAATCAAAAGAAAATGCTAGAAATGAAAAACATTGAATAAAATGAAGAATTCCTTTGATGGCTTCATCAACAGCCTGGACACAGCTGAGCAAGGTGCATCAAGAGCATGTCAATATAAATTTCCAAACTGAAATACAAAGAAAAAAGCAAAGCAAAACAACAACTTGGGGGCAGGAGGGCTCAGAACAGAATATCCAGAAACTGTGGGACAAGTATAAAGGATAACAGCATAGGGAGAAGGGAAAATGGGACAGAAGAAATATCTGCAGCAATAATGACTAAGAAATTTCCCCCAAATTAGTAACAGATACCAAACTGACCATCAAGAAGCTCAGAGAATACCAAATAGGACAAATAGCAAAAAACATGTAACTGGGCATAGCATATTCACACTGCAGAAAATCAAAGACAAAGAGAAAATCTTAAAAGAAGTCAGAAGAAAGGAAAACACTTTACTTACAGAGGACCAAGGATAAGAATTACAGCAGACTTCTCTCCATAAACCATGCAAGCAAGAAGAGGAGAGGGAAGTATTTAAAGTGTTGAAAGAAAAAACCCATCAACCTAGAATTCTGTATCCAGCAAAATTATCTCTCAAAACTGAAGGAGAAAATACTTTCTGAGACAAACAAAAACTGTGAGAATATGTCATCAGGAGACCTGCCTTTCAAGGAATGTTAGAGGTTCTTCAAAAGGAAGAAAAACGATATAGGTCATAAATTTGGATCTACATAAAGAAAGAGCATTAGAGAAGGAATAAATGAAGGCAAAATAAAATGTTTTATTTTTCTTATTCTTAACTGATCTAACAGAAAACAGTCTTTACAAAACCATAATATTAACAACGTATCCAGTGATTATAACTTATGGATAAATGAGATGAATGACAGCAATGTTATATGGGACAAGAGGGAGGAATTAGGAATCCTCTCTCATAAGGCACTGATCCTATGCCTGAAGTACTATGGTATTGATACTGGACTTGGATTAGTTATAAATGTGCACTGCAAACTGAAGGAAAACCACTAAAATATACATATATATATACAATTGATATACTAAGAGAAGAGAAAAAAGTGGAATAATATAAAATGCTCAATTAAAACTAAAGGCAGAAAAGGTGGAATACAAGAAAAACAACAAAAAACCAGGGCAATAAACGCAGCGAATAAAAAATAGTAACTTAAAAGCTACACAGAACCTTAAAATTAGTTTTTCTCTGACTTATTTCACTTAGCATAATACATTCTAGTTTCATCCACATCACTGCAAATGGCATGATTTCATTCTTTCTGATGGTTGAGTAACATTCCATAGTGTATCTATACACCACATCTTCTTCACCCGTTCATCAGCCACTGGACATATGGGCTCTCTCCATAATCTGGCTATTGTTAACAGTGCTGCTACAAATATCAGGGACTGCATGTGTCCCTTCAAATCACTATTTTTGTATCCTTTGGGTAAATACCTAGAAGTGCAATTGCTGGATAACAGGGTAGTTCTATTTTTAACTTTTTGAGGCACCTCCATACTGTTTTCCAGAGTTGCTGCCAGTTTGCATTCCTACCAACAGTTAAGAGGGCTCCACTTTCTCTGCATCTTTGCCAACATCTGTTATTTCCTGAGTTAATTTTTAGCCAGTCTGACTGGTGTGAGGTGGTGTCTCATTGTGGTTTTGATTTGTAGTTCCCCGATGATAAGGGATCTTGAGCATTTTTCATGTGTCTTTTGGCCATTTGTATGTCTTTGTAGAAATGTCTGTTCATGTCTTTGGACCATTTTAAACTGGATTATTTATTTTTGGGGTGTTGAGTTAAAGAAGTTCTTTATAGATTTTATCCAGTATGTCATTTGCAAATAACTTCTCCCATTCTGTAGGTTGCCTTTTAGTTCTGTTGGTTGTTTCCACTGCTGTGCAGAAATTTTTTATCTTGATGAAGTCCAGCAGTTCATTTTTGCTTCTGTTTTCCCTTTCCTTCAGAGATGTATCTAGTAAGAAGTTGCTATAGCCAAGGTCAAAGAGGTTGCTGCCTGTGTTCTCTTCCAGGATTTTGATTTCCTATCTCACATTTAGGTCTTTCATCTACTTTAAATTTATTTTTTGTGTATGGTATAAGAAGTGGTCTAGTTTCATCTTTTGCAAGTGGCCATCCAGTCTTCCCAACACCATTTGTTGAAGAGAAGTCTTTCTTCTATTAGATATTCTTTCCTGCTTTGTCAAAGATTAGTTGACCATATGGTTGTGGGTCCATTTCAGAGTTCTCTATTCTGTTCCATTGACCTGGTACGTGTTTTTGTGCCAGTAACATACTGTTCTGATAATTAAAACTTCCTAATACAACTTCAAGTCTGGAATTGTGACAGCTCCAGCTTTGCTTTTCTCTTTCAACATTCCTTTGGCTATTCAGGGTCTTTTCTGGTTCCATACAAATTTTAGAATTACTTGTTCTAACCCTGTGAAAAATGCTGGTGTTATTTTGACAGGGATTTCATTCAATGTACGAATTGCTTTGGGTAGTAGAGCCATTTTAACAATACCAATTCTTTCGGATCCATGAGCATAGAATGTTTTTCCACTTCTTTGTGTCTTCCTCAATTTCCATCATAAGTGTTCCATAGTTTTCAGAGTATAGATATTTTACTTCTTTGGTTAGGCTTATTCCTAGATATCTTATGGGTTTCGGTGCAACTGTAGGTGGATCAATTCCCTGATTTCTCCTTCTGCTGCTTCATTATTGGTATATAGATGTCAACAGATTTGTTGATTTTATATCCTGCAACTTTGCTGAACTCATGTATCAGTTCTAGCAATTTTTTTGGGTGGAGTCTTTCAGGCTTTCTACAGAGAATATTACATCTGAGAGGAGTGAAAATTTGACTTCTTCCTTGTTGATATGGATGCCTTTTATTTCTTTTTGATGTCTGATTACGGAGGCTAGGACTTCCAACACTATGTTGAACAACAGTGGAAAGAGCTGTCATCCCTACCGTGTTCCTGACCTTAGAGGAAAAGCTCTCAGTTTCTTCCCATGAGGATGATATTAGCTGTGGGTCTTTCATAGATGGCCTTTACTCCCCCATCTTTTTTTTAAAATAGCTTTTTTACTATGTCAGTGTTAACACGGGTATCTTAATATTAGCTACATTTTCTTTCACACTATCTTCTTAAAAAAATATTTTCCAAAACTGAATCACTGGATCAAAGCATATGTATAACTTGAGAGCCCTTAATAACAAATACGAATTACACACACACACACACACACACAATGCATATATTAAATTGGTCTCGAGAAAACAAAGTAGACTAACAGGGAGGTACACAGAGGCAAAGAGAGGAAAGATAACATGTGGTGCTTCCTCTGAACAAACAGGCCAGTACTGCCGAGAATACAGGGGCAAAGAGAAACAGGAACAAGGAAGAAAATGAAGCTAGACAGATATGCCTTAATCACATCAAAGGGGGCCATGAGGAGTCTATATTTTGCCTTGGATAAGGGAACGGAAAGAACTTTGAGAAGCAGAACTTCGCCTGTTTAAGAATGGAAGGAGAATTACAAGGCTGGTTAGGAGGCCAGCAGGAGGGATCAGGAGAGAGCTACTGCACAGCCACACCAGGGCAGCGGGGGGCAGAACGGAGGCGCCACGTATATACAAGAGGTACCCAAGAGCTTGATGTCATGACTAGTTCTATGTGGTGTGGCTGAGAAGGTGGAGCGCAGTGGGTAAAGCAAAGTGAAGAATCTGTCATCACTCTCAGAATTTTATTTAAGACACTTAAAGATAATTGCCTGCTTACTTATCTATTTCCTCCTTTAGAATGTAAATTCCCTTAAGGCAGGGCCCCATCTTATTCCCTATTTCATCTTCCATGCCTGTCAAAATGCTCAGCATGCTGCAGTTACTCAGTAAATTGTTAAATGAAATAAATGGGCAGATAATACCATTTGCTAGGAGAGAGAATAAGAAAAGCAGGTTTGGATTGAGAAAAAGTGAGTATAATTTCGAGCCATTTCAATCTCTAGTGTAGTAGTTAGCAGACAGCAATTTCACTATAAAGAAGTCTTGAATAAAGGAATAAAAAATAAACACATGTCTGCTATTTTCTTTCTTGCTTGCTTACTACCATCCATCCACAAGGTCTGGAGATCAGTAAATATGTTATGACTTAAAAGGTTGAACTTGAGCTGCTGGCAAAGTACTAACCAAAGATACTGAACAGTTTAGAACAAGTCTCCTCAAAATTTGTTACTCTGGCATATGGACTATTTTGAGTTAAAGGCAATCAAGACCCTGTAAGCTAAAGAGAAATTTTGTTCATCAACTACCTAAAAGAATCTAAATTGGGAGCCTTTTCCAAGGTAAGAGTTATTATCAGAGATAACTTTTATCTGAGTGACCCATCTGTATGGCAGGGCAAATATCTAAATACTAAATAAACATCTGCTCTTCTTCTTGCCCTGTGAACTGCCCTCCCTGCAACCCCCGAAGCCCTAGGTCCCTATATCCCATTCCTTAGCTCATGATGGCATATATATATCTATATAGATATATATATCTCATTTTACCTTTTTGTCTTTGAAACTCCCATGTATGTGGGGTTTTCATACATATAAAATTAATTTTTTTCTCCTGTTAATCTGACTCATGTCAATTTGATTCTTAGTCCAGCCAGAGGAACCTCTGAAGTGTAAAACAAAATTTATCATAACAATATGATATCTGGTGGTAAGCCTGGACAAACTGATAGGAAGTCACTTGAGTAGAAATGCATTTTCCTATGTCAAAGTTCATGAATATAATAGTCTAGTTTTTTCTTTTTTAAGATTTATTTATTTTAGAGAGTGTTTGTGTGCTTGTGTACACACTGCGGAGGTGGGGGACTGGGCAAGAACCTGAAGCAGATTCCCTGCAGAGCAGGGGTCCCAATGTGGGGGCTCAATGTCATGTGAGCTGAAATCAAGAGTCCGGTGCTTAACTTACTGAACTACCCAAGTGCCCCCCATAACATTCTATTTTTTTAATTTTAATTTTGAAATAGGCTATTTAAACAATTGAGTGTCAATATGTTAAAATATCCTTTTAAAATTATCCACAGAAACACAGGTTCAACTTAAAACCAATATGTAACTATTTCTGTACTCTACGTTTTGCTCCTTGCCAAAGCCACTCATTTTCTTTTTTTTTTTTTTTAATTTTTTTTTTTAATAAGATTTTATTTATTTGACAGAGAGAAACACAGCGAGAGAGGGAATACAAGCAGGGGGAGTAAGAAAGGGAGAAGCAGGCTTCCCGCCTAGCAGGGAGCCCGATGTGGGACTCGATCACAGGTCTCCGGGACCATGACCTGAGCCGAAGGCAGTCACTTAACCAAATGAGCCACCCAGGCGCCCAATGCCACTCATTTTCTTAGCAATGCTCAATTTTTACTTCGATTAAAAATTAGAAAAACAATGTGACTTTTATGTGTGTGTGTGTGTGTGTGTGTGTGTGTGTGTTTCCTACAAGAAAACCATAGGACATGTTTCAGAGGTCTCCAGGACAAGATAAACAAAAGCTAAATCAACATTACCAAGAGAAGTGTACTGAAGAAAATACTGTGAATATAAATATACTCATACATTCTTTATTCCTTATGCAGCCCATAACCCCACCAAAACCATCAATGTCCTTTTGTATTATCTTTCAAGCATCCCCACTGCACAAAAGACCTACATCTGGATGTAAATCTATCAGGAGAACTCCCATGAGAATTCTTGGCCTGGCAGAAGTGCACGCAGGAGTGGGGGTGGGGTGAGCTTTATGTAGCAGCTGTCCCAAAGAAGAGAATTGGAAGAGAATGCAAATCCGTTCTCTCCCAAGCTATTGGCCTCAATTCAGGCAAGTAACTTGTTTCTGTAGGATTAACTCCCTCGCCAAAAACTATCTAATCCTTCTATGTACAGATGCCACCAACATCTTTGTAGGTCAATTAATTCTACTGAGAACATTATACACATAGTAAAGATAACATAAAAAAACTGAATAAAGACAATCGAGAAATATACATAAGAACTCAAACAAATGATCTGTCCCTTTAAAGACGCTTTGGACAAGATAAAAGGCAACCCGCTCAAAAATAACTCAAGGAATGCTTGTAAATGTTAAATCAAAGAAACACACAGGAGGATCCTATTAACTCAGGTTTTGTGGGCAAAAGAATATATATAAAAAAAAGGCAATATTCTGACATGACACACATACCCAAGCACATATCCAGTCTCCACCTGAAAATGACTGTTTTCTTTCATTTTCCTTACCTGCCACAATGCTACTAAAAGAGCTTCTCGAGTGGTGGGGGGAGAAACTAGTTCTTTAAAAAAAAAGAAAAAAAAAAAAGAAAATCTAATTGCTTAAGGACAGAAAGGGAAGAATCAAATGCAAAAACAGTCTCCACTCTGCCAGTGAAAACTGCTGGGCAGTTTACCTAATTTTGCTGTTCTTTTTTCCTCTAAGTATCTTCATACTCCCTTGTTTTCCAGAACTTGACAAAGCTCCAATCCCTTTTTCAGATTAGTCAAAAAGCATATTTATTTCCAAAAGCTAAAATGTGGTGGAAAATCAGTCATTCAGAGTAACAGCTGTATTGACATTTACATAACCTAATACTGGTATTTTTTTTATTTATAAAAAGATTTGGTCAATATCACCTTCTATATTTTATTACATATGAGAAAAGGACAAGCACAAAAAGCTGAACTTCCTCTGTCCTTCTAGCTTGAGTCTCTCCAGGCAGAACAGTTGGGGAAAAAGGACTTGATCAAATAAATTATTCTGAGGGAAGAGGTTCCAGGTCCTAGTGAGGTGGGGAACAAGGGGAAGAAGGGCAGAAAGTAACAGTCTTCCAGGAACTCCCAATCTTAACGTTACTGTCTGCTAGAGGGAAAAACCACCTTAGCTTGACAATAGCTGGGTTGCCAGCGTCCTGGGAGTCCTCTTCAGCATATGAAAGTCCTTTTGGAAACTTCCCAGTATTTCCCTCCCCCAACTCCACAGTATACAATCGGTTAGCTGCACCTCACAATCTCAGGACAGCCCTTTCTGCTTATGGGTCCTGTCCAATCTAGAAAAACACCTTTTTGCACCAAAGACGTCCCAAGAAAGAATTCTTGGAGGCTCCGAACCCCAACATTTCCACATCCCTAGGAGAATGGATGTGCCACTAGAGGGGAACAGAAGGAACTGTGCCACGGGGAAAAGGGGTGCACACGATCTGAAGAAAGGGCTGGGGCTGGAGTTGGGTCCTTCCTCTGCCTGCCTAAAACCTCCACCCTTCTTTCCCATCTTTTTCCCACCTCCCCCCAACTGGTCTAAGATGTTTCTATCCATTCATTATAGCAGTAAACACTGACCCAAACTGGCTCTGAGAGCCAAATGATTAATAGAAATAAAAATAAAGGTATCTAGCTGCATCTGATAATCTGAGAACAGGGAATTGAAACACTGGTAATCTGAAGACATGTTGAACAGGGGGACGCGGTGTGGGGTCTGTAGTCAGACTGCTTTTCTGAACATCTGCATAGGCACATCTGGATGACTGAATTTAATGCAGCATGTCTGCTCTAGATTCAAATGATGGAGATTTCAAAAAATTATTACAATCAACAGAACCACTGGTATTTTGGTGTGTAAAAATAGCACAAAATATTGACTGGAATAACCCAAACTGAGATTATCACTAAAGTAACTAAATGACTGTTTTTAACGGCTGGTGCACGTTATAACACAACATAAAAGTTTGGATGTCTGACGTAAAAGCTCTGTCATACTGGAATATTACACTTACACCACTGAGGCTGAACTCTGAGTATACATCAAAAATATTCCCGCCCACGATTCTGTGGGTTTGGGCCCAGATGTCTGTATTTTTACAAGTTTCTACAGTGATTCTGGCACATACTTTCAGTTAAGACAGAGCGACTGTGTCAGAGGATGTTAAATATTATTCCACTCAACTCCCAATTAGTCCACTTAGTCACAGCAAAATGTTAAGATCTCTCACACAGAGCTGCTCTGCTTATAAATCCATTACTAATCTCATCATCTCCCTGGGTTAGTTTTAGTTGATGAGTACCACAGTAGCACTTAAAAAAAAATTAAACTTTGCTTCTCACACCACCACGAGAAGTTATTTAAAACACTTCAAATGAGGATTTAAGAGGGAATAAATTTAGAGGTGAGCTGGGGACTAGGTGTTTACTTTGAAAGTAAAGCTATCAATCCGCAGCACGGAATAAAGTACAGGAAGGAGTGAAGTTAGGATAGAAAGGGGGAAGCTATAGGGTCATCAGATTCTTCCTAAAACGTGTCTTTATGGCACGGCTTTTGTTTTTTACAATGATAACAACTCAACATGTATGCTCATGTTCAAATGCAAAGAAAAGTATTACCTCATGGTATAATCTACTTTCATCATATATTTCGCTATATTTGAAACTTTTTTACTCAAACTAAAGCTATAAATCAAAAGTTGATTATACTATTTGGATACAATGGACCAGTTTCTTTTTTTGGGGAGGTGGGGCAGAGAGAGAACCTTTAGCAAGCTCCACGACCCTGAGATCATGACCTGAGCTGAAATCAAGAGTTGGACACTTAACCGACTGAACCACCCAGGTGCTCCACAACAGGCCAGTACTCTTAACCTCAATTTATTTGACTTTTCATCTGTGTATAATGAAACTTTTATTAACATACCTTGGGTCAAGAAGACTCCTCAAAAATTTGAAAAGCAAAACCTGGTTCTGAATAGAAAAACAATTAAAAACACAATTATATACTAAAAAACAAATTCTTCAAACTATGCCAAACTAGAAAATCCCTTTGAAGTGCCCAAATTTCCATTAAGTCCTCTGTACAGATCTAAGAAATTCTAAAAAATCATTTGGAGGTCATTTCCTCCCAGTAATTCAAATCACTGTCACACATCCTATTTTGAGTGCAAAGAAACATGAATGCCTTGTTACTGCCCCCCCTTGCCGCCCCAGAAAAAGGCCCTCTATTGATATACAGCCCTTAGTGGTTCTTGGCACCAGGACCCTGGGAACGGCAGGTGCTCTGAACTGCCTGCTGACAATGCGTTCCAGCTACACGGAGGGGTCTGCACTGCCTCACCTGGTGCTCTTCTTGTGAAGAGAGCCTATTGTGAGATAATCTAAGCAGAGTGTGAGTTGGAGGACAGAACAGCCAGCAGCACCAAAAAAGTTCATTCACTCCCCAATGTAATCAACTACAGAAGAGACAACACACCAACATGTTAGCAGTTAATAGGCCATGAAATCTGGGTTCTGTTTCTTCCACTTAATTGTTATGTGACTTGGTATAAATCACTGACTCTTAGCAATTCTGCTTACTTATATGAAAAAGAGAACAGGAGTATCTTCTCTGCCTTCTGCACTGGGTAGAGGTGAGAATGAAATGAGATACACCTTAAAATACTCTATAAATAATGTTTTTAAGTTCTTAGGAGAGCTATACAAAAATTATAGCTTAGTTTTGCTTTTTTCTTTATTTTTGGATACATTGAAACTTTACCTATATAAAGCACGGAACTCAAAACTGGAAAGGATTAATGTAATTTAGAAGATGACATTTGAATACATTTATCAGTCTTGATTTTCCATCTTTTCCCCAACCATTTTGTGTTATTTAATATGACTTTTCTTCTGGTTATAATTTAATACTCTTTTTTTTTTTTTCATTTCAAGAATTCTAAAAACAATTGGTCAGAAGCATATTTCTTGCCAACAAGGAAGGTACTTTATAAAATTTGTGTGGGATTCTCTCATATTCAGTAAATCTCTGCAATAAATAAACACTTCATTTCTTTAAAAGCAATGTGTGCAACTCTCTAAGCAGTCCACAAAGAGCCAGTTTAAAAGAAAAAAAAATCCATGGCACTACAGCTTCTTTATGTTTGTCTGAAGAGTGCCATTATATTCATTTATTTGTCTTCTGTCTAAGGATCTTTAGAGACTAAGGAAAACAGAAAACCCTGCATTGGAGAGCCTTACATTTTAAATGGCAATAACAGTGCTAAAGATGAAGAGATATTTGAAACTGCTGACTTTTTTAAAGAGGGGAGAGGCTCTGTGGACTGAGAGTAGTTTTAGCAGAAGTGTCCTCTTATCCTCATCACTAGGCTGGACTGGATGACTCTCCATGCACTTCCCCAGCATCCTTGGCAATGCTCTATCATCATTCAAGTCCAGTTATTCTCCAACTGTCTTTTGGCTTCTCTGTCTTCTTCTTCGAGCACAGGGACACACGTGTATGTTTTTTTTATCCTTGGCATATGACAGTGTTTCTGGTTCACAGATGGTACAAAATATTTATTGAACCCACAGATGTGTCTTTATCTTGAGTTCATGGACTTCATCATGCTGCACAGCCAAGCCTGATGTCTGGGAGTCACTTTTAACCTCTCCCACTACCTTCAACTCAATTCTAAGCCCTACAGGGTTTACTTCACAAATACATCCTGAACCCGTCCACATCACTGCCACTTAGTCCCCAGCCTCGCCATCTTTGCCGAGACCCTTCACCTTCTAACTGGTCTACATGGTCTCTGTTCTCCATATGCTCTCTTTGCCAGTCCACTCCCTACACAACAGAGTTAATTTTCTATAAATCAATCCAATGGTGTCCTTTTGCTGAAAAACTTTAGTAATTCTCTAGGTTATCTAGAAGATATGGTATAATTTCTTAGCACTACACATAAGACAGTTCAGTATCAGAGCGCAAACTCTAGTTTCTAGTCCTTATACCTTCAACTCCTCCCTCCATCAGACCTTTTCTGGCTTACGTGAATGCTCTTCCCACCACTGCCCCCAGCACGTCATGCTTCACAGACCTGGCCATTCTCTGCATGTTGTCTCATGCCTTCAAGTCTTTACATACTCAAGATTCTCTATTTAGAAAGTGATTCTCAATTCTGTGCCTAGAAAACTGATGCCAGTCACTCAGGACCCAGCCCAAGTCACGTCTGGGAACTGTCGCCTGGCCTCAGTCAGTCACTCTCCCTCTCTCTCCTCTTGCTTCTATAATACTTTCTCCAAGTGTCTGGTGTAGCGCTTATAACCTTGCCTGTTATGTAAGTGCTTCTTTTTTCCACAGGGAAAATAAAAGAAAAGGCTGCATTCTTATTTGCAACCCAAGACCCAACCACATTGTGGTACAGGGTGAGGTCAAGGTAAGTGTTTAAATTAATAGATTCCATATCTTTGTCTCTCATGCCAGCTGCCCTGCACTCACTGCTTTGGCTTTGCTCTTGCATAGTTATCCCCTCCTACAATTACAGGCACTTGAGGACTCAAGGTCATGCTTTATGTTGCTGTCATTGTCCTATTCCCTACCTCTATCACTTGTGGCCCTAACAACAGTGAGCAAAACACACTATCAGCACTGCAATGATAGTGACAAGTAGGGTACTAGGTTCACTAAATAATACTTCAAACTCAGCATCGCAATAGGCAACATTAATATAACTGTATTCTAGTTAAGATTTTCCAAGAAAAACTCTAAATAGTCAGCATTAACCCAATTTGAGGATGACAAAAGTCTGAGTAAAGAATAAGTAACACCAACCTCAAAGAGAATAGAGCTATAGTTCCTACAGCAAAAAACAAACAAAAAGCAACAAAAAAGTGGGAGGTGGGGTGGGGGAATCTTCTATGGATTACTAATTCTAGATTAGGTACAGGGCACAGTTCTGAAAATGTTTCTGTCATGTTGCTATTTATTATGCAGAAAGATGAACTCTTTCCTTTCCAGATGCAGAGATCATCACACAATTGCTCCCAAAACACACACACACACACACACACACACACACACTATAGAAAATGCTTACATGGCAACTTATCTGTTGAAGAAATTACTACAATTGAAGTTCTTAGGTGGATATTCAATAACTGTTTCCCCACTAGATGCTTCCTCCAATATATTTTTGCAGTATTTACCTGTAGCTTTTTAATGACTGTTTCCATCTGTTCAGAAAAGTGAATAGCAACCAGCTCTGCAGCTTTACAAGGCCTCAGGGATACAAGTTCCTAAAGTGAAAGGAAAAGATAAAATGATCTTTTATGTTAAGTTTAAATAGAATTTCCATAGATGTGAAGCATAATGACCTACTTCAGTATTTTTGTGAGCTTCTACACTACACTTCAGAAAACCTCAATATAAGGTCCCAAATAAAGGCACATTGCAGGTGAATAAAATTAGGAATATGCCAGGTAAAACATTAGATTTTGATATAAAAGGTAATTCATGCTTAGAAAATGAAAGCACTAAAACTCTGGAGTTAAGCCTTTATATCTACAGGATGAACAGAAGGAACAAGAGCTTTTCCAAATTTCCTCTCAGTGAATTTCACCCTTGGGCTTAAAGTAATAACCTGAAGCAATGAAAAAAAAAAAAAAAAGAAAAAGTATAGCTCAATTTTTCCAGCTAAGAATTTGAAAACTTTACTCCTGATGCTTGGTAGATTTTGAAACAAGGAGTGTCTTAAAACATTTTAAGGTCACAAATCTTAAATGAGACAAAGAGGTTGACCACTGTTAATAAGATCTATTTCTATCAAATTTAAGACTTCTAATCTGCCCTCTCCTTGAACTTTCCTAGACATTACTGGCTACTTTTTTGAAACTCTCTTCTAACTTGGTTTCTGGGACCTACTCTTCTACCCTTCTAACTGCATGTTTACATGGCTAAAATGCAAAGACCAACAAGAGACGTGGTATATTCTCAAATAAAATAAAACACATTATTGTGACTGCAACATTCATGGTGTATCTAATATTTTTGTGTTAGTACATGCTCTTTAATAATAATGAGCAGGCAAGTAACTGTAGTTTATACTACTTTTATATAAAACATATCAAAACACAGAATGCACAACTAATGAACATCACAAATGCAAAGGGGACACTACTATTGATTTAAAGGTATTAAAAATAAATTATTATGAATTTATGTCAAGAATTTGAAAATTCAGACAAAATGGATAAAAGTTCCTAGAAAATATTATTTAATAAACTGACTTAACAATTAGAAAAACCTGCACTGATTTTTAATCATTAAGGAAATTGAATGAATACTCAAAAATCATTTCATATGGAAAACTCCAGGCCCAAAGGGCTTTACTGGAAGTTCTAGCAACCATTTAAGGAAGAAATAATGCCAACATTAATTAACCTTTTATAGAGAACAGGAAACAAAACAAAAACTTCAGCTCACTTTATGAGAGTAGCAAAATTTTTGATACCTAAACTCAACAGGACAAAAAGGAGAACTACAGATAAGTCTTAAGCATAACATTGATACAAACATCCTAAATAAAAAAAAAGTCCAACAATATTTTACAAGGATAATATCAGGATCAAGTTACATTTATCCATAGAATTCAAGGCTAGTTTAATATCGGTAAGATTCACCGTTACTATAGAATAAGAAAGAAAAGGTGAAAAAACTCATTTATGAAAAAACTGTTAACATAACAAAAATGGAAGACTTCCATAAAAATCCTTATACTAAACATTGTACTTATGTTGAAAATAAAAAAAAATTTTTTTGGAAATAAAAATTTTAAAAATACCATTAAAAATAGCACTGTTATGATAAAAATATGAAGTTGTCGGTGCCTGGGTGGCTCAGTGCATTAAAGCTTCTGCCTTCGGCTCAGGTCATGATCTCAGGGTCCTGTGATCAAGGCCCACATCAGGCTCTCTGCTCAGCAGGGAGCCTGGTTCCTCCTCTCTCTCTGCCTGCCTCTCTGCCTACTTCTGACCTCTCTCTGTCAAATAAATAAATCAAATCTTTATTTTTTTTAAAGATTTTATTTATTTGACAGAGAGAAACACAGCCAGAGAGGGAACACAAGCAGGGAGACTGAGAGAGAGAGAAGCAGGGTTCCCGCCGAGCAGGGAGCCCGATGTGGCACTCGATCCCGGGTCTCCAGGAACATGACCTGAGCCGAAGGCAGTCGCTTAACCAACTGAGCCACCCAGGTGCCCCTCAAATCTTTAAAAAAAATATATGAAATTGTGACAGTTAATCTAATGAAGAATGGGAAATCTCTACAGAGAAAATTGTAAACCTTTACAGAAGCTCTTGAATAAAGGTTTATATCACATGGATATAGACTGGAAGACTCACTATTGTACAAGATGCCAACTAAATTTAAAATCACTGAGAGATACGGTACAATCCCTGTCACTATCATAAGGATAAAAGAATGTTCTTTTGGTTGAACCTGACCAGCTGACAATAAAACATACTTAAAAGTACAGAAGGTCGACTGGCAGGGAGGAAGGAAGAGTATGAGGACCTACTAAGCTCACCACTTCCCATCAATACAACTAGACCATACCTATACCTACATTAGTGTAAATTACCTGGAAAATGACCTAAAGACTGGCAGAACAAACTCTCTACAGCTAAATATAGAGAAGAGATCCCACTGAAGCTGGTAGGAAGGGTGGAGACACGGCAGGGTGCTAAATGGACTGTCCACAGGAGGGATATACACCTGAGGCATGCAGAGAGCAGAAAAACAGATTCTTGCATCAGGGAGCCTGCACAGGAAGATGAGTCCCCATAACACGGCTTTGAAAACCAGAGAGGCTGAATTTGTGAATTCTTATAATTGGTGGGATTTTAAACCAGAACTTTGAAAATCAGCATACTACTGACAGAGCATGGAGGGTAGAGGTGACTGAGTCTCCATCCTTGAAGAGACAGTACAACAAAAAGTCCTGAGGAGACAGATGGAACACAGCAGCACTAGTCTGAAGAATACGGAGGACTTGGGGGAGGGAGCTTTGTTTGCTAATCTCAGAGCACGTGCTAGAGGGCCAGGGATCTCTGGGAGACCTCTTTAGGAACAAAGGAGCTGGTGGGCTGGATCCATTCGCTTCCCCTGCCCCACCCCCAACATAAACACACAGCCACCTGCAAGAAACAACACAGCACCCATGTTCTCTAACTAACTTCCCACTGCACCCCAGCTCTCCGGTAGACATGCCTCCTTCAGCCAGGTCTCCATTCCAAGTCCCCTCCCAGAGAAAACCCACACAAACCTTGCTAACAGCATGCATCCTGCCCCAGGGCACTTCAAAGAGTCTGACCCTTCCAACTCAGCCAGCCTGCATCTCTAGCAGCTGCAAGTTCCTGCTTGCCAGTGTGGGCCTTGCTAGCACTGTATGCCCCACTTCCGTAGTCTCCTGCAGTTCAGTGCTACCATATCTCTGGCAAACACATGGTCTAACTCACCTTAAGATCAAGGTGGCCCCAGAATGGCCCACTAACAATACAGGGAAGAAACCCTGATCACAAAGGGCAAAGAGCTACTGCAGATAACTGGACTGAAAGCAAAGGCAGCTCAACCACAACAGTAGGATGCAGGCAATAGCCATAGAAGACCCACTGAAGCACCAAGTTCTGGTGAACAGGGGATATCACACTACATGGCACTACAGGACCTCTTCTTCATAAGGCCACTACTTTCAACAGCAGGAGACACAGCTGACTCCCCTAACACAGAGAAGTAGACACAGAGAGTTCAACAAAATGAAGAGACAAAGGCATTATGTCCCAAATGAAAGAACAGGACAAAATCACAGCAAGAGAGCTAAATGAAAGCGATAACATGCCCAATATAAAGAATTTAGATTGTGGTCATTAGATACTCAGACTTGAGAAGAGATTGAGGACCTCAGTAAGACTCTTTAACAAAGAGACAGAAAATATAAAAAAGAACCAAACAGAGATGAAGAACTCAATTACTGAACTTAAAAATGTATTACAGGAAATAAATAGTAGACTAGAAGAAGCAGAAGAATGGACAAGGGACTGGGAAGACAGAGTAATGGAAAGCAATCAAGCTGAACAGGACAGAGGGGGGGCAAAAAAAAAAAAGGAAATAAACTTAGGGAATTCAGACATGCCATCAGGTATAACATTCACATTATGGGGCTTCCAGAAGAGAGACAAAGGGTACAGATAATTTATTTGAAGAAATAATAGCCAAAACTTCCTGATTCTGGGGAAGGAAACAGAAGTCCAGATCCAGGAGGCAAGAGAGTCCCCAACATAATCAACCTAAAGAGGTCCTCACCAAGACACACAGTATTTCAAATGGCAAAAAGTACTGATAAAGAGAGAATTTTGCAAGCAGCAAGAGGAGACAGTTATGTATGAGGGAAACCACATAGCGGTATCACTGATTTTTCAGTAGAAACATTGACAGTCAAAAGACAGTGGCAAGATATATTCAAAGGCTAAAAGAAAAAAAAAATGTGCAGCCAAGAATACTCTATCCGGCAAGGCTACCATTCAGAATAAGAGGACAGATAAAGAGTTTCTCAGACAAACAAAAGTTTGTCTTCAATTCATTTGAATTTAGTGGAATTCATCACCACTAAAACAGTTCCTCAAGAAATGTTCTTTGGGTGAAAAGAAAGAGAATAAGTAAGGGTAAGAAAGGTAGGAAACACAAAAGGAAATAGCGGCTTTGAGTATGATTATATAATATATGCATAAGATGTTATATATAAACCTAAAGTAACCACAAATCAAAAACCAGGAAAAGATATGCAAAAAATAAAGAACAAAGAATTCAATTATACCACTAAACAAAGCCAACAAACCATGAAAGAGAGCATGAGAGAAAGGAATAGAGGAAAACTACAAAAACAACCAAGAGATTAGTAACAAAACGGCAGTAAGTTCATACCTATCAATAATTACTTTGAATGCAAATGGACTAAATGCTCCAATCAAAAGACACAGGGTGACAGAATGGATTAAAAAAAAAACAAGACCGGGGGCGCCTGGGTGGCTCAGTTGGTTAAGCGACTGCCTTTGGCTCAGGTCATGATCCCGGAGACCCGGGATCAAGTCCCACATCGGGCTACCTGCTCGGCGGAAAGCCAGCTTCTCCCTCTCTCACTCCCTCTACTTGTGTTCCCTCTCTGGCTTTGTTTCTCTCTGTCAAATAAATAAAATCTTTAAAAAAAAAAGCAAAAAAAAAAAAAACAAGACCGATCTATATGCTGCCTACAAGAGACTCATTTCAGACCTAAAGACACATGCAGATCAAAAGTGAAGGGACAAAAAGCATTTACCATGCAAATGGAAGTGAAAAGAAAGCCAGGGTAGCAATACTTATATTTGAGAGCTAGACTTTAAAACAAAGAGTGTAACAAGAGACAAAAAAAGGTACTATATAATTATAAAGGGAACCATCCAACAATAAGATATAACAACTGTAAATATTTATAAACCCAACACGAGAGCACCCAAATACATAAAGCGGTTAATAGCAAACAAAAAGGAAGTGACTGATAATAACACCTCACTTACATTAATGTACAGGATCATCCAAACAGAAAGTCAACAAGGAAATAGTGGCTTTGAATGAAACACTGTACCAGATGGAAATCCATAGATCCATCCAGATATATTCAAAACGTTCTATCCTAAAACAGCAGAAACCATTTTCTTTTCAAGTGCATTTGGAACATTATTCAAAACGGATCATAAGTTAGGCCACAAGAAGTCCAAACAAATTCGGAAAGACTGAAATCATACCCTGTATCTTTTCTAACCACAATGTTATGAACCTAGATCTCAACCAAAAGAGTCTGGAAGGACAACAAACACATGGAGGTTAAATAACATGCTACTAAACAATAAATGGGTCAACTAAGGAATCAAAGAATAAATAAAAAAATAAATGCAAACAGGGGCGCCTGGGCAGCTCAGTTGGTTAAACGTCTTCTTCTTCCTCCTTCTCTCTGTCCTACCTCTGGCTCATGCTCCCTCTCCTTGTGCTCTCTCAGATGAATAGATAAAATCTCTTAAAAATTTAAAAAATACAAATAAATGGAAACAAGTGAAAATGAAAATACAATGGTCCAAATCTTTAGGATGGAGCAAAATTGCTCTAAAAGGGAAGTTTGTAGCAATACAGGCCTACCTCAAGAAGTAAGAACAATCTCAAATAAACAACCTAACCTTATACCTAAAGGAGTTCGAAAAAGAACAAACAAAACCCCAAACAGTAGAAAGACATAAAGATCAGAGCAGAAATAAAGGATACAGAAACTAAAAAAATAGAACAGAACAATGAAACCATGAGCTGGTTCTTTGAAACAAATCAAAAAAATTGATAAACCATAAGCCAAACTCATCAAAAACAAAACAGCAGGCTCAAATAAACAAAATCAAAAATGAAACAGGAGAATTAACAACTGACACCACAGAAATACAAACAATTACAAGAGAGTATTATGAAAAATTGTATGACAACAAACTGGACAGAAGAAATGGATAAATTCCTAGAAACATATAATTTCTCAAAAATGAATCCAGAATAAATGGAAAATTTGAATAGACTGATAACCACCAAAGAAACTGAATCAGTAATCAAAAAACTCCCAGCAGGGCGCCTGGGTGGCTCAGTGGGTTAAAGCCTCTACCTTCGGCTCAGGTCATGATCTCAGGGTCCTGGGATCGAGGCCCGCATCGGGCTCTCTGCTCAGCAGGGAGCCTGCTTCCTTCTCTTTCTCTGCCTGCCTCTCTGCCTATTTGTGATCAGCTCTCTGTCAAATAAATAAATAAAATCTTAAAAAAACCACAAAAAACAAAAAACAACTCCTAGCAAACAAAAGTCCCAGACCAGATGGCCTCCAGGTGATTTCTACCAAACATTTAAAGAAGAGTTAACACTTATTCTTCTCAAACTACTCCAAAAAATAGAAGAGAAAGAAAAGCTTCCAAATAAAATCTATGAGTGTATGCCACATATCTCAAAATAACAAAGGTCGCACATGAAAGATCTGCAGATAATGTCACACTCGATGAAAAACTGAGAGGTTTACCCCTAAAAATCAAGACAACAACAAGAATGTCCACTCTTATCAGTTTTATTCAAAATAGTACTACAAGCTCGAGCCACAGCAATTAGACAAGAAAAACAGATAAAAGCGATCCAAAATGGTAATGAAAAAGCAGAACTTTCACTACGCGCAGATGACATGATATACATGATACCCTCTATAGAAAACCCTAAAGACTACTAGAATTGATAAATGAATTCAGGAAGGTCACAGGGTACAAAATCAATATAGAGAAATCTACTGTATTTCTTCACACTAATAATGAAGTGGCAGAAGGAGAAATAAACAAAACAAGCTCATTTACAACTGCACTCAAAATAATACAATAGCTAGGAATAAATTTAACCAAGGAGGTAGAAGACCTGTACTCTGAAAACTTTAATACACTGATAAAAGAAACTGAAGATGACAAAAACAGATGGAAATATATTCCACATCAACAGACTGGAAGAACCAGTATTGTTAAAACATCCATACTACCCAAAGCAATCCATAGATTAAATGCAATCCCTATCAAAATACCAACAGCATTGTTCACAGAACTACAATAGAAAATCCTAAAATTTGTATGAAAGCACAAAAGACCTGAAGAAGAACAAAACTGGAGGTATCACATATGCCAGATTTCAAGGCATATTACAAAGCTATGGTCATCAAAACAGTATTGTACTGGCAAACAAACAGACACAGAGTAGAGATCCTAGAAATAAACCCATAATTATATGGTCAATTAATCTTAGACAAAGGAGGTAAGACTATGCAATGGGAAAAAGCCCCTTTAACAAATGGTGCTGGAAAACTGGACAGCAATATGCAAAAGAAAAAAAACTAGGCCACTTTCTTACATCACACACAAAAATAAACTCAAAATGGATTAAGGACCTAACTATGAGACCTGAAACCATAAAAATCCTAAAGGGAGCCCAGGTGGTAATTTCTCTGACATCAGCTAGCGTTAACATTTTCCCAGATATGACTCCTGAGGCAAGGGAAATGAAAACATAAAACAAGCTACTGGGAGTACATCAAAATAAAAAGCTTCTGTACAGCAAGGGAATCAATCAAAACTAAAAGACATCCTATGGAATGGGAGAAGATATTTCCAAATGACCTATCCAATAAAGGATTAGTACCAAAAAATGCATTAAGAATTATATAACTCAACAATTACAAAAAGTTAATAATCCAATTAAAAATGGGCAGAAGACTGGAACAGACATTTCTATAAAGATGACACACAGATGGCCAACAGACACATGAAAAGATGCTCAACATCACTTATCATTAGGAAAATGCAAATCAAAATTACAACTTGTCAGAATGGCTAAAATCAAAATACACAAGAAACAAGTAGGGGTGAGGATGTGAAGAAAAAGGAACCCTCGTGCCCTGTGACTGTGAATGCAAACTAATGCAGAAAACAGTGTGTAAGTTCCTCAAAAAATTAAAAATAGGCGCGCCTGGGTGGCTCAGGTCATGATCTCCAGGTCCTGGGATTGAGCGTCGCATTGGGCTCTCCACTCACTGGCAAATCCACTTCTCTCTCACCTTCTTCCTCTGTGATCCCTCTCACTCTTGTTCGCTCTCTCAAATAAATAAAATCTTTAAAAAATATATTAGGGGCGCTTGGGTGGCTCAGTTGGTTAAGCGACTGCCTTTGGCTCAGGTCATGATCCCGGAGACCCGGGATCAAGTCCCATATTGGGCTCCCTGCTCGGCAGGAAGCCTGCTTCTACCTCTCTCAGTCCCTCTGCTTGTGTTCCCTCTCTGGCTGTGTTTCTCTCTGTCAAATAAATTAAATAAATAAATAAATAAATAAAATCTTAAAAAAAAATTAAAATTAAAAATATATTAAATAAAAAAAAAAATAGAGCTACCATATGATCCAGTAATTCCATTACTGGGTATTTACCCAAAGAATATGAAAATACTAATTTGAAAAGGTATATGCACCCCATGTTTATTGCAACATTTACAATAGTCAAGTTACGGAAGCAGTCCAAGTGTCCACTGACAGATGAATGGATTAAAGAAGATGTGGTATATACACATAATGGAATATTACTCAGTTATACAAAGAAAGAAAGAAAAAGAAATCTTGCCATTTGCAACAACATGGATGGAGCTAGAGAGTATTAAAGTGAAATAAGTAAGTCAGAGAAGGACAAATACCATATGATACTCACTCCTGGGATCGAGTCCCGCATCGGGCTCTCTGCTCAGTGGGGAGCCTACTTCCCCCTCTCTCTGCCTGCCTCTCTGCCTACTTGTGATCTCTCTCTCCATCAAATAAATAAATAAAATCTTAAAAAAAAATGGAATAGCTAATACTCTCTTAAAGATGTCAAGATTTATTATAAAACAACAATATTTAATAGTGTGGCACTAATGCAGAGAGACAGAGCAGTGAAGCAGAATAGAGCCCTGAAGAACAGATCAAACATATAGATCCTTGACATGCTTATGACAAAGTATTACTGCTGAGCAATTGGGAAAGGCAACTTTTTAAAATAACTGTTTCTGAGAAAACTGGTGATGCATACTTTCCAAATTAACTGGACACCACCACTACACCACATACAAAAACTGCTTTCAAGAGGACCTAAGATTCAAAGACAAAACTAACAAGTTAGCTTTGAGAAAATAATATAGGAGAATTTCTCCTTTATAAGAGAAGGGAAAAAATTAATGATTTGACTACTTAAAAAAAAAAAAAGAACTTTTCTTCAAAGAACCATAGAAAAAAGCCACAGAGTGGAAGATATTTACAACATACATCACTGAAAAAAGATTAACATCCAGGATACGTGATAAACTCCTATAAATCAACAAGTACAAGAAACATTCTAATCGAGGGGTGCCTGGGTGGTTCAGTTGGTTAAGTGTCTGCCTTTGGTTCAGGTCATGATCCCAGAGTCCTGGGATCAAGCCCTGCATTGGGCTCCCTGCTCAGCAGGAAGTCTGCTTCTCCACTTGCTTGCTGCAACCCCCTGCTTGTGCTCTCTTTCACTCACTCTATCGCAAATAAATGAAATCTTAAAAAAAGAGAGATATTCTAATAAAAAAATGGGCAAAAGACTTCAATAAGCACATCACAGGGAATTTAAATGGCCAATAAACAAGAAAAGACTATCTATCTCATCAGTAATTAAGGGTATATAAATTTCAAACATAATAAAATATTATACATGCACTAGATTGGCAAAATTTTAAAGTCTAGCAAGGATGCAGAATTAATGGAAAATTTCATACAAAGCAGGCATCTGGTGAAGTCCCCCCCCCCCCCAATTAACTGGCAATTATTCAGGCCTTAGAGCAGACTATCAAATGTTAACATGCATCAAAATCACCTGGAGGGACCTACTGAACCATACTGCTAGGCCCACCTCCAGAGTTTCAGATTCACTAGGTCTGAGGCAAAGACTGAAACTGCCTATCAAGTTCTCCACTGATGCTATAATGCTAGACTGCCCTCAGGAAATGCTACACTTAAGATGCATGAGTAGAATGATCATGGATGGGGACGCCGGGGTGGCTCAGTTGGTTAAACATCTGCCTTTGGCTTAGGTCGTGACCCCAGGGTCCTGCGATCAAGTCCTGCATCAGGCTCCCTGCTGAGCACTCCCTGCCACTCCCTTTCCTTGCTCAGTCTCTCTCTCTCTGACAATCCTAAAAAAAAAAAAAAAAAAGATCAGGGATGGACTTCTTTTAATAGTCAAAAACTAGAAATAGAAATGTTCACTAACAGTAGAAATGAATAAATTTTAATATAATTACAAAATGGAATACTATACAAGAATTAAAATGAACCACAACTACCAACAACAAAACGTACAAACTTCAAAGAATAGAATTTCATTTATGTAAGGTTCAGAAAAAGGTAAAACAAACACAGGTCTTTTTAGAGCTATAAGCATGTGCAGCAGCAGTATATAAAGGCAGGAATTAACAGAAAAGCCAGGATCCTGGGCATGCTAGGGAAGGCAAGAGAATGTGATCAGGAAAGGATAAACAAAAAGAGTCTGGGGTATTAGAAATAACTCAATTGGTGGGGCGCCTGGGTGGCTCAGTTGGTTGGGCGACTGCCTTCAGCTCAGGTCATGATCCCGGAGACCCGGGATCGAGCCCCGCATCGGGCTCCCTGCTCGGCGGGAAGCCTGCTTCTCCCCCTCTCACTCCCCCTGCTTGTGTTCCCTCTCTGACTATGTTTCTCTCTGTCAAATAATTAAATAAAATCTTTAAAAAAAAAAAAAAAAAGAAAAAGAAAAAGAAATAACTCAATTGGGTGGCTCAGTTGGTTAAGTGACTGCCTTGGGCTCAGGTCATGATCCCGGAGACCTGGGATCGAGTCCCACATCGGTCTCCCTGCTTGGCAGGAAGCCTGCTTCTCCCTCTCTCCCTGCTTGTGTTCCCTCTCTGACTGTGTTTCTCTCTGTCAAATAAATAAAATTAAAAAAAAAAAGAAAGAACGAACTCAATTTCTTGATTGGGCCTGGGGTGTTTTGCTTTTTTAAATGTGTTATTAAACTGCACAAGTTTTAATGCACTTTTAGGAATGTTTTCTGTATTTCAAAATGAAAAATATTTTAAACATTTATTTATTAGAGACAGCATGCACATGTGCATGAGTAGGGTGGGCAAGGAGGAGGGAGGGAGAGAATCTTAAGCAGATTCCCTATTGAGCGCAGAGCCCAGCACAGGGGTCGATCTCAGAACCTGAGACCATGGCCTGAGCCAAGATCCAGAGTCAGACACTCAACTGACTGAGCCACCCAGGTGCCGCAAAATGAAAAATATTTTTTAAAATCTAATGAAACATGCTTTGTCTGTATTGGAAAAACCACTGAAACTAGAGATTTTACCTGGAATCCACAGACCCAATCTAAGAATAGCTTTTAGGTGGTCTGCGGATCCCTGAAATTATAAACAAAACTCTGTAGATTGTGTACATGCACAGTATATGCACCATGGGTCCAAATCTTTCATCAGATTCTCATAAGAGGTCTAGAACCCCCCAAGTGTTAAAGAACCACTAATGTACACACTGTGTCTACTGTCAGAAAATTCTGAGGACTTTTCCTCCTACACACTGAATGTTGATTTTATTCACATTACTGAAGCCACAGAAGTTCTTCAACAAAAGTCTATATATTTGTAATTGTGGCCTTAAGAGAGAGTAAAAAGTTCAAGGTGAAAATATGTGCAGATATGGGAAAAACAATCAGCAAAAATAATTGTTGTGCAGCGAAAACACTTCTTATTTCTCCAGTGTGAGTTTTTTCTTTTTTTTTTTTTTAAGATTTTATTTATTTGACAGAGAGAAACATAGCCAGAGAGGGAACACAAGCAGGGGGAGTGAGAGGGAGAAGCAGGCTTCCCACCGAGCAGGGAGCCCGATGTGAGGCTTGATCCCGAGTTCCTTCCACCAAGACGTATTCATCTTCTTGTTAGCAGGAACAGGGTAACATTAAATAACATGTATGTTTGCAATCCTACAGATGAAAAAGCATAGCAATTATTTCAGGCCACATATCTGGTGACTGACTGCCCCACCTTTCACACCACATGTTTCACATAAGGTACTGTGCACATTTCTGATCTCTCTAAACTTTACAACCATCAGGAACTAGAACAAAGAATTCACATCACAAGCAATGTTTCCTCAAAGTTTCAGAGCTCATCCTTTTTTATCATTTTCCAAATGTATAACATTTTTTTAAAGATACTGAATAATCATGTATCTTTCACTACATCTCTAAAGCCATCAACAGAAGTTCCCAACCAGCTGATCCTTGCTACAAGGAGAACAACTGTGTAGATTTGTTATCTTCAAAACTAGTATTCCCTCAGCATCTTTCATTATGCTTTTTTTTTTTCAATTATCAGCAACCCATAAAACAGAATAGATTATAAAAAAAAAAACACCTGCTAACTCTGTTGATTTGAGATGCAGTGTATGTGATGATTCTAAGGAAACTAAAATAAGGATGGATTTGGGGGCACCTCTTAAGAACGAATGCACTGGGATCACATGTTCATCACACATGCATTAGTCTCTCCTTTTAGGTATCTATAAGCTTGTTTCTTAAAAAGTTCTTGCTCCAAAGTCAACTCCTGTATTCTTGTAACACAACATGCATAAATAAGAATCATCACTCTGTTACATGAGAGAGAAATACATCAGAGAGAACAATGCATTAGAGTACTACTTGTAAAATTCCATTGGGTGATTGGAGGGGGGAATGGCTCCCTATCACATTTTAGGGGGGAAGAACAATACTACTCTCAGAGGCATTCTAAGGTTCTAAAAACCCACTAATATTCCAGTCTGTCATTCAGCTGATCAAATATCAGTTATTTTCAAAAGTCATGATATAATACATTGTATATGCCATGGACTTTATGAATATAAATATGAGATACAAATATGAAATAAATAATCGGAAAAAGATGTTAATCCTCAAGAAGATCAACTTAATATGACACTGGCCATTACTTAGGATACACTTAATTTAGGAGCTATCCATACAAATGGGGAAGTTTCAAAAGTTTCATTGAATCCGTACCTCTATATGATCCATTGCCTTCTGCCATACAGACTGCTTCTCCTCTGCACTGTGCCCAGGAATGGATAAGATATTGTGGATGTAGTTAAAGACTTCTTCCTGAAGAACACAAGACAATACAACTTATTCATTCATTCACTCAAGCAATCATCAGTCACTATCCACTACCTGTAACAGTCTTGGTAAGTATCTATTATTTGGAGATGGTAAACCACTTGTAGATAGTTGAACTGCTGGAACATTGACACTAAAGAAAATGAGTTTAATGTTTAGGGTAGACTCTTAGAAGTTGTAAATCCATTCCAATTAATTTTGGTTTCAATTTCATCAACTAATGAGGGAATATCATATACTTTTACCTTTGGTGACCTTATCCACATTCCTAATTTCATCTCACCTCACTCTTGACTTTCTCTATTATCCTGTCCCCATCCTGCAATACTTTTCTGCTGGCTCTTTGCTTGACTGACTTCACCTCAAACTCTAAAACCCAGTCTCTGTGACCTCCTCAGATTCCTTCCCTGGCTGCTCTGCAGAAGTCAGTTTCCCCAATATCTTCTCCAGTTGCACCCATTTTTTCCTTTCAAGCACTCTTCACATCTGTAACTAAGTATTTGGTTTCCTGTCAGTCTCTATCACTAAACTATAAGTTCTAAATAGGCACTCAATAAAAACCTGGCAAATAAATGAAAAAAAAAAACCCTGAATCAGCAAACACAAGTCCCAACATTTCTCCTGAGTAGTTATATCTACTTAGTAGCTATTTCTACTCAATAAATGGAGGGAAGGACTGAGTAAGATAAAAAGGGTAAAGGAGTCTCACAACTCACCTCCCTTAGCGGGTCACGTAAATAGCAATCAATTATTTTGTCATATTGGTGTTCTCGTTCATACATAAACTCGCAAATTTGATAGCTAGAACATAAAAAGAAAAACTTCAGAGTACCAAACAGGCAGGTGGTTATTAGCTTATTGTTTCAAGAAGTGTACTCACAGAGGCTAATATCTAGAAAACTGAATATATAGTAGATATGATTTCTGTGAAATGAAGTTTTAGTATTTAAGGAAGGAGTACCTGCCATTCTTCTAATACACATTTAAAATGCTGCTGAATATGAATACTATGTTTATAAGAAATTTCAAAGCTGGGTACAAAATAAATGTTAAAGCAACAATGTGTCACATAAAAATAGTTAATACATTAGTCATCAATTAAACTATACCAAGTTTCTCTGTTTAAATACAGCAAATGAAATTTTCAACAAATGAGATAAATAATAGTGTTAACATATTGTATCTTATTTGCTATGTTAAGTTCTGGACTGTTTAAGAGTATTTTTGAATAAGGTGACTCAAAAATCTATAAAATAGTGGAAATTTTAAGTAAACAAAACTAAAATAATAAATCATAAAACATCTCATTTTCATACTAAAACAAATACACAAACACATCAAATTTACTCGGTGTTAACTTCTGCAAATGTTATTTAATTTCTAGACTTGAAAGAAACTTTTGCATTCAGGTTTTTTGTTGCTATTTGTATATAGCTTTCTTAATTAAAAACTGGCAACACATCAACTGGACTTCCAGGTAGAGAAGTGTAACTTAGGATACGGGCACTGACGTACACCTTAAACACAACTTACAATTCTGCTTTTTCTGCCATCCGGATGAGCCGACTCTCTTCAAACTGAACTATGCCTCCAGCCTGCAGCAATTCTAAAAGGACCTGAACATTTAAAATAAGTGAGTAAAAACACTTGGAATCTACTTTTATTGCCAGTTCCATAAGAATCCATTCAGCCACACAAACTGTAACTTTGGGGGGGGGGTCATATTACTTGAAGTTTTCGCTTGGCTTTCCCATGTATGAGGTACCAGAAGACTACCATTATAATGTTGGTGATGTTGTAATTAAGTCTTATAAAATGATAAAGGGCTCTATTTTTCAAATATGGAAGGAATGCCATAGTGTTTGTAAATAAAGTCTTATTAGAATATCTAATTAATCCTCCACTCAGTCAAAAATGTCCATATATTTATCTGGTGCTTTTATGTCTCATGGTTCTTTAAAACCCACTGTCCACAGGCAGTATCCATGTTTACATGTTAATTTCTCTAATCAAACGTTGGGGTTTCTCAAAGCAGCATTATTCACAAGAGGGAAAAGTGGAAACAACCCAAATGCCCATTAATGGACAAATGGATGTACAAAATATGGTATATGCATATAACAGAATACTGTTTAGTCTTAAAAGGGAATGAAATCTGACACACTCTATAACATGGATGAACCTGAAAAACATGCTAAGTAAAATAAGCCAGGCACAAAAGGGCAAATATTGTGTGATTCCACTCATATGAAGTACCCAAAGTCGTCAAATTCAAATTCATACAGAGAGTAGAATGGTAGTTGGCAAGAGCTGAAGAAGGTGGTAATGGGGAGTTACTGTTTAATGGGTACAGTTTCAGTTCAGGAAGATAAAGTTCTGAAGATGGATGGTGATGATGGTTGTATTACCACGAGATATACTTAAAGTCACTGAAGTATACACAAAGTGGTTAAAATAAATTTTATGGCATATATATTTTACCATAAAAACAAACACACACTGGGGTTTATATAATTAATCTTTACCACACCAAGCAGATGAATAAAAAAGTGACTAGGATGTTGAGATTGAATCACCAACGTTTTTAAATAAACCTCAACATAGAACAGAATCACTACATAGTCACTAGAACAATATGAGAAAGCTTTCTCTTATATTTAAGTTCAGGATCCAAAGTAACATGACCCTTCCAGACCTCTAGGAGACCATTTAACAAAGTATTTTTCTAACACAGGGAACTGAGTACTTTAAAGAAAGATAAAAAAGGAGGAGAAGAAATGAAACCTATCTCTACTTTACTTTTCAGAACCCTAATTTGGTCCATTTTGAGTGCTATAGTGTACTGTTATACAGAACTATGAAGTGAACTCATCCACTGGGAGCCTCAATTGGAATAACATAATAGAAATGCCCTTGCTGGACCCAGTCTTAGCAACTCAACAGAGCTGACTGTTACATTTTCAGGAATTGTGTAAGCCAGCTATTAAGCATAGCAACTGTTAAAAAATTCAATTATATAAACTTATAATACATTGAATTAAAACAAGTAATTAACACTCAAAACTCGCCACTTCCTAATTATTTTACTACATTTTACTATGTATGCTCCTGGGGTTACTGTATCTGTATGGTGGAAAAATTATATAAGGGTGTGGTACTGTGCATCTCTTCCCAGTTCTGTGTTTAGTAACATCATCTTGGTAGGCTGAAATCAGCCATGAGGGGAGTACTTACACTACGGAAATTAGCAAATGCTGTAAAAATTAGGGGTTGTTGTATCTTTTTTTTTTTTTTTAAAGACTTTATTTATTTGATAGAGAGAAACACAACCAGAGAGGGTACATAAGCAGGGGGAGTGAGAGAGGGAGAAGCAGGCCTCCCGCCGAGCAGGGAGCCCGATGTGGGACTCGATCCCGGGTCGCCGGGATCATGACCTGACCCGAAGGCAGTCGCTTAACCAACTGAGCCACCCAGGTGCCCCGGGTTGTTGTATCTTTAAAGGGGTGTCAAACAAACAAAAACAAGAGCTCACATGCCCTACAAAGCCTAAAATATTTACAAATATTTACTCTTTGGCCCTTTACAAAAAAAAAAAAAAAAAAAAAGGCCAATCCCTGGGTAAGAGAGTGACAAAAATAAGGCAATCAAATTTAAAAGGGTACATGTCAGAGTCATTATACTGTGGATAGCACAAACAACTAGGTTATTATTTTTCCAGTATTCAGGAACTAAGCACAGAAGTTACTTCACTGATGAATACATGAGGTTCTGTCACGCTTTCGTCTTAATCATTTAAATATTGAAAATATGAACCAACATTCATATCAGAACTATACCTGGGGAATGGGTTTTCAAAATTCTATCAGTGTACCACCAGAAAACACTAAAAAATACTGCAGACCCCTATTTTTATATATAACATATGATACAAGAGTACTGGGTTAGAAGGGGCAGGAGTGAGTTCTAATCTTTATTCTGAACTTGAGCAGTTTACTGTGACAGCTTTCTATACTCCTCAAATGAGTTGAGAAAAAACCTAGAGGGTCTCAAAGGGGACTTCTAAAAATAGAGCATTACTAAATGAGGATTACTTTTCAAAGTTTGAGTTTTACATTTAGATTTTTTACTTCGATTTAATTTATTTATATTAAAAGTGCTTATCATTTTTTATAGCAACACCATGCATACTGTAATTCAATTTTCCTGCCAAGAGAGAAATAGGGCCAAAGTGAGAGGTCTACATTATTATCTGTATTCAATATAATTTGAGGTAACCAAAATTTTAGCTGCCATTCTTTCCCTTAAGCAGCAGTCACCCGGCCACAGCTGTGCAGAGAAAAGGGTCACTGTTCCTATCCTATGTTCTTTATCTGAGTCTCAACCTTCCAGCTGTTGAGCACTATTACCATAAAAAAAAAAAAAAAAAAAAAAAAAAAAAAAAAAAAAAAAGACCAGCAGAGCTCTCCAAGTACTTATATTTGGTAGCCTGCTTACCTGACAGACTCTGGCCATCAATTTTAAATAGGCTTTCTTAAAAAATAATAATTAATGAAAGAAAGGAAGGAAGGAAGGAAGGAAGGAAGGAAGGAAGGAAGGAAGGAAGGAAGGAAAGAAGAAAGAAAAAGAGAAAGAAAGAAAGAGGCTTTCTTCATGCTCACAGTTACAGTGGGGGTAAGCTTTGAAAGAATCCTACTACTGAAAGAGACACTTAGGAAAGTGGCCCAAGTACAAAAAAGTGGTAATCAAACAGTTAAAATCGCACAGTGATTACTGGAGAGATAGATGGATTGCAGTTTCCAGAAATGTTCACCCCTAATGCAGAGGGGCTACGGGGCACTCCCTAAAGTTGGGTTTCCTGGTACTCAGGAGCCTGCAGCTTTTCTGGTTCACAGCCACAGCAGTTAGGAGTGGCTATCAGAAAAATGGTCCAGCTAGAAAGCAGGATACAGCAGGGGCCAATGGCTGCGACCTCATGGACAAGGATGAGTAACTCTCTTTGGTGTCATGCTGAATGCAGGCAGACAGGTCCAGTCTGCCTAGGAATTTGGTTTGCTATAAATTCTTTACAAATGCATCTCTAACAACCACCCACACTATTTTCTGGTTGCCACTATCTAGCATAGTATTAGGGTTTGGCACATGCTCCTTTCTGGTACGTTTCATGATGTCTAGCACAGAAGGTTCTTCCCAGCTAATTCTGTCCTCTTTCCCATCCTTTAGCAAAAAGAGTTCCAGCAGTTCATACCTGCTGTCTTTCAGAGTGTCGGGAATCATCATCAGGACTACAGAGGAATTCAAGGACCTGGTCAAAGAAAAGACATTTTCTTTATTGGATACTCACATGATGCCATGATACTGTAGCAATGAAAATAACAATAAGTGTCCTTTCTGTATCATCAGTTCCTTCACACTTGGCCATAACAAACACCACAGCTACAGCGCAGCTTCCTGACTGGCCTGCTCTGTGGCATGGCAGGCTCAAGGGTGTTACCAGGCATCTATCTTATCTTTACTGTTCAGAATCATGGCAGGAAGACAGCACCACCTGCACACCTTAACCTTAAGATCCCTGAATACCATGGACTTTATAGAGTCAGGCCACCTGAACTTGAGTCTTAACCTCATTAACAGTTAATAACAACACTTACTGCTAATAATAACACTAAGTATGGACTGAGATGAGTAACATAACCTCTCCAGGCTTCTGTTTCCTCATCTTCAGAATAGAGGGTAACAACTACACCAATCTCAGGCCTACCACTACAATGGCCATGAGTTAACACGTACACATAAAACACTGGAACAGGGGCACCTGGGTGGTCAGTCGGTTAAGCGTCTGACTTTGGCTCAGGTCAGGAACCCCTGATCCTGGGATCAAGTCCCCAGTCAGGCTCCCTGCTCAGCCAGGAGCCTGTCTCTACCTCTTTTTCTGTCACTTCCCCTTGTTTGTGCTTTCTCTCAAATGAATAAACAAAATCTTTATAAACAAAACAAAACCCCTCAAACAGAGCCTGGTACTATAAAGTGCTCAATAAATGCTTGCCATTACTGGTAACTTTCTCCAGAATAAAAAGTGTTTTGGGGTATCTGGGTGGCTCAGTGGGTTACCTCTGCCTTCAGCTCAGGTCATGATCTCAGGGTCCTGGGATCAAGGCCCATGTCAGGCTCTTTGTTCAGGAGGGAGCCTGTTTCCTCCACTCTCTCTGCCTGCCTCTCTGCCTACTTGTAATCTCTCTCTGTGTCAAATAAATAAATAAAATATTTATTTTATTTTTATTTTTAAAGATTTTATTTATTTGACAGAGAGAAACATAGCCAGAGAGGGAACACAAGCAGGGGGAGTAAGAGAGGGAAAAGCAGGCTTCCAGGATCATGACCTGAGCTGAAGGCAGTCGCTTAACCAACTGAGCCACCCAGGTGCCCCTCTAATAGTGATCTCTTTTCCAGAGATCAACATCACAGACGTGCTACCAACGAGATGTGTAAATTCTTAAAATGAAAAATTCTTGAGCAAAGAATTCTAGGGAATTTAGAGCAACAGAATAACAGTGAACAAAGCTTCTAATCAACGACGCTCCACAAGCCATACTCCGAAGATAGCAAGGTACTAGGTAAAGTCATACTATCCAGACACAACATTAAAAAAACACACAACTAATTTAATCCAAATTAAAAACCAGAACAGGTTCCTACCTGATAAGACATTTATGCACTAGGCTAGTATACTAAGAAAGTGTATAGTCCAGTCAATTTTTCTATGAGCAGTACACAGAATAAAACCAATCCTCATCCTTACAGACACTCACCTGATCAAAAAGGGTTCTGTTTACAAACAAGGTATTGTCAGGCTTTGCAAGCTGCCGGGCGAGGAATGTAAAGAGACACCCTACTTGTGAGGGCGTGAAATCGGAATTCTCCACCATAACCTGGTGAACAAAACAGACCATTTATTCAACATATCATCTGGTTTGACACAAAATTATACCATTAGAAAGGTGGCAGGAAGCCCTATTACTGAAGACTCATGAAAAGATTCTTTTATAGGCTGTGAACAACTGAGTTCAGTGACATTTTAGAGAAGGAGCACAAACTACTTTCATATTCTGAAAGGAAGACATTTTAGTGATTTTTGGCATACTTCTAGGCACAATTTGGATGAAAACTGAATTGTTAGAGGTGGCTTTCGAAGAAATATTAAACATGTTTCCCTCTGGGATCCTTAAAAGGGAATCCTTCTAAAGTTAAACTTAAATTTAAGTAACCCTACCAAAAAGCTGCCTACCAACAGAAAGAAGGGAGTAGTTATGGGATTTAAAAACTTATATACCCGAAGGTACGGGAAAAGATATTCAACATCAGTAATCGTTGGGGAAATGCAAGTCAAGACCACAGTGAGGTACAACCTCACGTCTGTGAGAATGGCTAGTATCAGAAAGACAAGAAAGAGCAAGGATTAAGCAAGGATGTGGATAAAAGGGAAGACTCATGCACTCAGGTCGTATGACAGAAACTAGTAATTGTGCTCCAATATCTGCTCTTCCCTCCTAACTTAGAACTCCTCATTTTAGGCTAAACACATGGTCACCCGTAACACAGAGTACATTTCTCAGTCTCTCTTAGCAGCTGAGAAGCTATATATCGAAGTTCTGATCAATATGTTATAAGCTGGACTGTAGTATACAACTTCTAAAAAGTCTTCTTAGAGAGATGATTTCATCTCTTTCTGCATTCAGACTGGCGAGAATGTTGAGGTGATGGCTAGAGCCCAAGCAGGTGCGCTGGACCAAAAGACAGAAACCATGTACTAAGAATAACAACAGTTAAAGCAGAAGACATCTACATCCCTGATAAGTCTATGAAGTCACTCTACTAGAACAGGGTGCTGACCTCCAGACTTTTAGGAGAAAAATAAATTCCCATCACAATTAAACTATTATTATTTTGATTTTCTCTCACAGCAGAACTTAATTCCAACTGATCCAATAGGGAGCCACAGAAGAATTAAAAAAAAGGCAAGATCACAAATTAGAGGAGGACAAGATTAGGTATAGAGAGACCATTTAGGAAATCCAAAAAAAAAATTCTCCTCACCACCTACCTGGATCAAACCGGCATTATTTGGGGGCTTAGCGAATCCTATTTTCATATACATCAGTGCCTATCTCACTAGGTCAATAAACAGCTCAAGTAAGAATGTATATAAATGTGCTCTGAAGAGTATAAACAATATTATAAATCTAATGCATTAGTGTCATACATAATTAGAGATCATTTTAATTTTGCTCTCTTGCCCAAAATAATCTAAAGCTCACTAAGAGGAAGAAATCTCCATTTTATAGCCAATGAACAGGACAAAAATTCTGAGATTTCAACTCCAAGAAGAAACTGGCCTGGTTTAAGCTGTGCAGATGGAAAGGAAAAGAATCTGTCTCTGCATTCATTCAGTAACAGAGCATGGATCTCAAAATAGCTTTGGACAGAATCTAGTTAGATTTAAACTGAGATGATCATCTCTGTGTGCCTCTAATATTCTGAAGTTGTGCCCATCATCGCAGTGCCACAGTCAGACGACAGTACCACCTAAGCAACACAGCAATGCTGGTCGGAGATGGAAGAAGATTCTTCACGTGAATTACCTTCTCAAAGCATTCTGAAGTTAGTCACCATTATTTCACATAATCAGACTCATATAGCAATTACCACAATATGCATTTCACAGTAGTATCCTATATCCTGTATCAGGTCTACAGCTGAGATACATTAAATTTTTTTTTTGAAAGAATGATTAGTATTTCATTTAGGTTTGGAAGACAAAGATACCACAAAAAAAGTTTTAAATGATTTGAACACACTGCTTTATTAAATAGGATCATTTTAGAACTTGCTATAAAACAATTCACCTTTCTTAAAATAAACATCAATATGGGGCAGCTGGTGTCTCAGTTGGTTAAGTATATGACTCTTGATTTTGGCTCAGTTCATGACCTCAGGGTCATGAGATTGAGCCCTGCGTCGGGATCCGCACTGGGCATGGAGCCTGCCTAAGATTTTCTCCATCCTTCTTCCTATGCCCCTCCCCTTCAATAAATAAATAAATACATAAATAAACAAACATCAATACAAAGACATTTATTCTCAAAATACTTACTTTCAACAAAATATCCACAATTCGCTGCTGGTATTCTACAGCTTGCTTATCATTTTTAAAATCTTCAAAAGTCTAACAGGAGGAAAATTTAAAAAATAATTATTTGCAAATTTTAGAAGGAAACAAGATATTGAATCCTTATTAATAGTCAGGTAAAATTCCAAATAAGGTAACCTTATATACCTTTAAATAATAAGTTGCTTTTAGCAAGTTAGGTAGAAAGCTATAGCATTTAGTATTGCATGGTATCCTGGGACTTTAAAAGCGAATAGTAAGAATAAAAATATAGCAACTATTATACAAACCAAAGAGTGATTTGAGTTCACAGGCAATGAAAACAGTAATGACAAAAGGCAACTTGTGAACAAGGGTTTGAGAAGATGAGCTACACGTTACATGCTCTGCCATCATTCCCACTGTGCTATTTGGAAATAATAGCTGAAGTACAGTTCATTAACTTTCCTAAAAAATAACTTTCATCATTTCCATGACAACTAAAAAAAGAAAATGAGGTTCGATGATAGATATTTTCTAAAAATTATGGTAAAACCGTCACAATGTTAAAATCCTCCAGCCTACACACACAAAGACTAGGTAGTTTATTTTCAAAACACTGCCAAATATAGCACTTTTATATCACTATGCAAGTAGAGCCAAATACATTTTCAAAGAACATGCACCAAAGTAAATGATGGCATCAGATTCTGAAAATGCCTAATACCTACAAAATGCATATATGAGAATAAGAATTGTGTTCACTACTCAAAATCTGAAATGAAATTATTTATTAAATAATAAAAATGGTAAAAGACTTGAAGATCTTTCCCATGGTTTTCACTTAGCACATGTGGGTCTTAGAAATGCTGGAATCCATACAGCAATGACTTACTGCTTGTTTTCCTAAAAAAATAAACCATATATTGTCCCGTTTAAAAATTAAATTATTAGATTTAAAAAAAGGAATTTCAGCTGTGAACTTTCAAGACTACGTCATGGTTACAGTCCACCAAAATACTGATACTCTGTAAATGGGCCCTGAATTTCCCCAACTTCTCCCAAGTACCTCTGCTTGTGATGTTCTCCAGTTAGCATGCCCTTCCTTCTACTTTCCTGACACACACCAAGTGCTTTAACAAATGGATGCTTGTTTGTCTACTTAATGACAGAGAAAAACACAACCTTTTCTTTTTTTAAAACTCTTTCTTCAACTAGACTACTTTGCTGCCAGTTAGTTGAAAATGCTGACATGAGTTACCAAGGAGACTATAGGAACTCTCAATCTGGGAACTCAAACAGAAGAAATTTAATGTTTAAGTGGGTTAAATATTACCCTGTCTAAAGACAAAAAGATGAACCAGAAAGTCTCTCAGTTCTATCCGCAGGTTTACAAAAACAACAAACATGATCACACTAACACAAATACATACCTCTACCCCCACCCCATCTTGTCAAAGTGAGATGTCACTTTGCAGTTACAAACAGAAGGTATTACCCACTAATACAAATGCTATTCAACTGAAACACAAAATGATGGAGAACTAATGTATGTACTAAAAAGCAACAGCAGTAACAGCCCGGTAAAAAAAGACTTTATCTTTTTTCCTTTTCAGCAGCATGTATTCACTGCTTTGAAACAGATACTGAAAGTTTACTACTATAAACACAATTAAGTGGTGATATATCACAGTGTGAATATTATGATATACATAATGACATACTTTGGTTGAAGTTAACAGCTTCCACTAACATGGCATGTCACTGTTAAAACACTATCATTCCACAATGATGCTTCTACTTATACGATGCTTGGTAAGAGGAATAACATACGAAGAGGTCCTAATGGAGAATGACACAAGTTTGTGAAGGACAAAGGCACACAAGCCACCCATGGGAGAAAAGACATGACCAAAAGTAAAGTAAGAGAACTAGAAAACATAAATGAAAAGTACTAGGAAAATGAAATTTAAATTAAAAAAGTAAAAGAGATGAGAGAAAAGTTGACAAATATAAAAGATAAAGAAAATACAATACACAAATAATTGCAGTTTAAGACAAAATACAAAATAATGAAGTAGGAAAAGCACTTAAATTTATAATTCAAGAAAGCTTTCTTGAAATAAAGACTTGAATTGACACACTGAAAACACCAAAGGTATATATGGTAAAAATTCTGAGTAATACCTCAGATATTACTGAGTCAATTCTGAGTAATATCTCAGAACAAAACTATTAGTCTTTAAAGACAAACTGGACTGGTAGAAAACATCTGCTAAGCTTATGTAATCTGACAAAGAATATGAGTTTAAAATTTGTAAAGAACTTTCAAAACCAAACAAAAAAATAAACACAATTAAAAAAAACAAACAGATATTTCACCAAAGAGAATATATGGATGACAAACATATCTTCTCTACCAATCTATTTTAATGAAAAGATGCTTAATATCGTTAGAAGGAAAATATAAATAAAAACCACAAGATACCACTATACACCTTTTAGAATGGTCAATTTAAAAAGATCAACTACAGCCAAGTGTCGATGAGATGAAGGAACTCATTGATACTCATCTATACTTCCAGTAGGAAAGTAAAATGGTAGAATCACTTTAGAAAACAATATGTCAGTTTCTGACAAAGTAAGAGAATACATTTAATAAATGACCCAGCAATTCTATCCCTTGGTATTTACTCAAGAGAAACAGAAATATATGTCCACACAGAGGCTTCTATGTAAATGTTCATAACAGCTCTATTCATAAGAGCCTAAAACACAGAACAACTCCAAGGGCCATCTACTGGTGAACATATCAGCAAAATGTAAATCCATAAAATAGAAAATTACACAGCCATCAAAAGGGAAAACCTGGTTTGGGAGAAGATGGCAGCAGAGTAGAAGAACCCTAGGCTCACCTGGTCCCACAAATACAACTAGATAACTATCAAATCATCCTACATACACCAGAAATTGACCTGAAGACTGACAGAACAAACTCCACAACTAAAGGGAGAAAATAGGCTACAATGAAGAAGGCATAAAGCATAAAAATGTGGTTTAAGGGAACGACAGACTGAAGTTGCTGTGAAGAGGAGGGAGAGGGGTCACAGAGAAGTGAGAGTAAGAGTGACAGACAGAGAGAGAAAGAAAGAGACAGAAGCATAAGGATGCATAAGGAGAATGTTTCCCCAGAGCCACTGGCTTGAAAAACGAGAAGGGCTGTACTTTCTGATTTCTTGCAACCAGCGGGGCTTAAAGCCTGGAATTTTAAAGGTCAGCACGCTTGGCTGGGATAGAGCCTAGAAAGTACTGCACTCCTCCTGAAGAGAAGACACACAAACAATCTGGGGACAGGTATCATGGGAAGAGCAATCTGAAGAGTGCCTGAGGTACACAGTGGGAGATTATTTGTTCTTTTTTTTTTTTTTTTAAGATTTTCTTTATTTATTTGACAGAGAGAAACACAGCTAGAGAGGGAACACAAGCAGGGGGTAGTGAGAGAGTTGGAGAAGCAGGCTTCCTGCCAAGCAGGGAGCCCGATGTGGGGCTCGATCCCAGGTCTCTGGGATCATGACCTGAGCCGAAGGCAGTTGCTTAACCAAATGAGCCACCCAGGTTCCCAAGATTATTTGCTCTCTTTAAGCATATCCTGAGAGGCAATGTTCACGAACATAACCTGCCAGGAACAAAGGAGCTAGCTGGTGCCATTTCTCACTCCCATCACTCAATATAAACACAGAGCCACCTGTGGGTAACACTGGCTGCCTAACTTGCTTTCACCAAGCCTTACCCCTCTGTGCTCTCGAAGAACTGCCCTTCTCAGTCACACTTGCCTCAGTCTCAGCATGCTGGGCCCCTCCCCAATAAGACCAGCATAAACCCCTGCTGGCACTAAGTCTCCTAACCAGAGAGTTTTGCAGGGCCTCAGTTCCAGTGTAGGTGATGACAGGTCTCACTTCACAAGCAGATCAGAGTAAACCTAGTTAAAACTCGCCACATTCAGGCCAGGAATGAAACAATGCCCACAGCAGGCAAGGAGAGCCTCTGCAGATGACTGGCCTGAAGGATAGAGCAGCCAGAACACAACAGAGCACACACAGTGCACATTGGTGACGTTCCCTGGATACTACATGACCTCTTCATCATAAGGCCATTTCTTTCAGAAGCAGGACACATAACTGGCTTTTCTAAGACTTATTAGGCAGCATCAATTTAGACAAAATGTGAAGAGAAGATTTTATCCTAAATGAAAACAAGATTAGGCCACAGCCAGAGATCTAAGTGAAACAGATACATGTAACGTCCCTCATGGAGAATTTAAAGCAACAATCATAAGATTACCACAAACATAAAGGAGATTAGAAAGACATGTGATGCAATAAACAGCAGGCCGGAAGAAGCAGAGGAATGAACTGATGACCCAGAAGAAAAAGTATCAGAAAGCAATGAAGCTGAACAAAAGAGAGAAAGAAGAATTATGCAATAAGAATAGACACAGGGAACTCAGTTACTCTACTAAATATAGTATCACTCATATTAGAGGCATCTGGAATAAGAAAGAGAAAAGGGGGCAGAAAATCTACTTGACGAAATAATGGCTGAAAACTTCCCTAATCTGGGGAAGGGAACAGACATACAGATTCAGAAGGCAGAGAGAACTCCCATCAAAATCAATAAAAGAGGCCAAAACCAAGACATACTGTAATTAAAGTTGCAAAATACAGTGATAAAGAAAAAAAATCTTAAAAGCAACAAAAGAAGTCATTAACTTACAACGGAAAACCCATAAGGCTAGGGTTTTCTGTTCAAAGAAATTTTTCAACAGAAACTTGGCAAGCCAGAGGGAGTGGCATGATACATTCAAAATGCTGAATAGGAAAAATCTGCAGCCAAGAATACTCTATCCAGCAAGGCTATCTTTTGGAATAGAAGGAGAGACAGAGTTTCCCAGACAAAAGCTGAAAGAGTTTGTGATGAGTAAACCAGTCTTGCAAGAAATATTAAAGGGGACTCTTTGAGTGGAAAGGAGAAAAATAGTATAAATGCAGGAAACACAAATCAGTTAAAATGAATATTTCTCTAAAATTCAGTCAAGAAACTCATACATAAAAAAAGGATATAAAATATAATAACATATATTTAAAATGTGTAGACAGGAGAAAAGAATGGGTACAAATCTGAACAGCCATCAATTTAATATAGACTCTCTTTGCAGAAGAGGTTATATATAAACCTAATGGTGACCAATATCAAAACCCACTAATAAACATGCAAAGAATAAAGAGAAAGAAATCCAAATATATCACTAAAGAAAACCAGCAAAACATTAGAGAAAGACAAGAAAGGATCAGAGAAAATCTTCCAAAACAACAAGTAATAAAATGGCAATAAATACATATAAATAATAACTGAATATAAATAGACCTAATGTTCCAATCAAAAGACACAGGGTGTCAGAATGGATAAGAAAACAAGACCCACCTATATGCTGCCTACAAGGGAGTCATTTTAGACCTAAAGACATCTTCAGATTGAAAGTGAGGAGATGGAGAAATATCTATGATGCAAATGGATGTCAAAAGAAAGCTGGAGTAGCAATACTTACAGTGGACAAATGAGACTTTTAAAATAAAGACTGTAACAGGAGACAAAGAAGGGCACTATATAATAATGAAGGGAACAATCCAACCAGATATACCAACTGTAAATGTTTATGTGCTGAAAATGGTAGCACCCAAAAATATAAAACAATTAGTAACAAACATAAAGGAACTATTAATAATACAGTAATACTAGGGGACTGTAGCACTCCACTTACATCAATGGACAGATCATCTAAACAGAAAACCAACAAGGAAACAGTGGTTTTGAATGACACACTGGACCAGAAGGACTAAAACAGTAGAATACACATCATTTTCAAGAGCACATGGAACGTTCTCTAGAATAAATCACAACATAATAGGTAACAAAACAGGTTTCAACAATACAAAAAGACTGAAATCATATCACGCCCCTTTACTGACCCCAAAGTTATGAAACTAGAAGTCAACTGTAAGAAAAAATCTGGAAAGACTACAAATACAAGAAGGTTAAACAACATGAAACTCAACAATGAATGAGCAAACCAGGAAATCAAAAAAGAAATTAAAAAAATACATGCACATAAGTGAAAAATGAAAACACAACGTAAGCTTTGGGATGCAGCAAAAGTGGTCCTAAGAGGGAAGTACACAGTAGCACATAGTAGGCCCACCTCAAAAAGCAAGAAGAATCTCAAACAATCTTACACCTAAAGGAGCTAGGAAAAGGACAACAAACAAATCCCAAAACAGTAAAAGGAAGGAAATAATAAAGATTGAAGCAGAAATAAATAATATAGAAATTAAATAAATAGAACAGATCAACAAAACTAGGAGCTAGGTCTTTGAGAAAATTAATAAAACTGATAACCCCCTAGCCAGATTTATCAAAAAGAAAAGAAAAAGGACCCAATTAAATAAAATCACAAATGAGAGCAGAGAAATAATAACCAATACCACAGAAATAACAATTATAAGAGAATGTCATGAAAAACTATATGCCAACAGACGGACAACCTAGAAGAAATGGATAAATTCCTAGAAACATATAAACTACCAAAACTGAAATAGGAAGAAATAGAAAGCTTGAAAAGAACAATAGCCAGCAAAGAAACTTAATCAATAAAAACAACAACAACAACAAAAAACCTCCCAACAATTCAGGACCAGATGGTTTCATGGGAAAATTCTAAAGAGTTAATACCTACTGAAACATTTAAAGGAGAATTAACGACTGTTCTTCTCAAACTATTAAAAAAAAAACGAAAAGGAAGAAAAACTTCCAAATTCATTCTCTGAGCCCAGCATTATCCTAATGCCAAAACCAGACAGACAACACACACACACACACACACACACGAGAACTACAATCCAATTTCCCAAGGAACACAAATGCAAAATTTCTCAATGAAATATTAGCAAACCAAATCCAACAATACATTAAAAAAAAATCATTCACAGTGATCAAATGGATTTATTCGTAAGTTGATGGTTCAAAATTCACAAATCAATGTGATACATCACATTAACAAAAGAAAACAGAAGAACCACATGATCCTTTCAATAGATGCAGAAAAAGCCTTTGACAAAGTACAACATCCATTCATGATGAAACCGCCCCCAACAAAGTAGGTTTAGAGGAAACATACCTCAACATAAAAAAGGCCACATATGAAAAATCCACAAAATATCATCCTAAATGGAGAAAAACTGGCAGCTTTTCCTCTAGGTCAGGAACAAAATGAGGATGTCCACTCTCACCTTTTTTTCAACACAGTACTAGAAGTTCTAGCCATAGCAATAACAAAAAGGAACAAAAGGCATTCAAATTAACAAGGAAGAAGTACAACTGTCATTATTCGCAGGTGACATGATACTATATATAGAAAACCCTAAAGACTCAACCAAAAAATTGCTAGAACTGATAAACAAATTCAGTAAAGTTGTAGTATATAATAAAATCAACATCAGAAATCTGTTGCAATTTCTATACACCAATAATGAAGTAGCAGAGAGAGAAATTAAGGAATCAACCCCACCAAAAACAGTAAGATACCTAGGAATAAACCTAAAGGAGAGAGAGAGAGAAGCAGGCTCCTTACTGTGTAAGGAGCCCAATGTGGGGCTTGATCCCAGGACCGTGGGCAGACACCTAACTGGCTAAGCCACCCAGGCACCCCAGAAAAATACTGTCAAAATACTGTCTACTACCCAAAGAAATGGACAGATTTAATGCAATCCTATCAAAATACCAACAGCATTTTTCACAGAGCTAGAACAAACAATTCTCCACTTTGAATGGAACCACAAAAGATCCCAAATAAATAGCCAATGCAATCTTGAGGAAAAAAAACAAAACTAAAGAAAGCTAGAGACATCACAATTCTGGACATAAGTTATAATACAAAGCTGTAATCAAAACACTATGGTACTGACACAAAAATAGACATGTAGATCAATGCAACAAACAGAAAACCCACAAATGAACCCACAATCTTCAACAAAGCAGGCAAAAGTGTCCAATGGGAAAAAGAGAATGTCTTCAAAAAACAGTGTTGGGAAAACTGAACAGCTACCTGCAAAAGAATAAAACTGGACCACTTTCTTAACCATATACAAAAATAAATTTAGGCAGCGCCTGGGTGGCTCATTGGTTAAGCAACTGCCTTCGGCTCAGGTCATGATCCCGGAGACCCGGGATCGAGCCCCACGTCGGGCTCCCTGCTAGGCGGGAAGCCTGCTTCTCCCTCTCTCACTCCCCCTGCTTGTGTTCCCTCTCTGGCTGTGTTTCTCTCTGTCAAATAAATAAAATCTTAAAAAAAAAAAAATTTAAATGCATTAAGGACCTAAATGTGAAATCTGAAACCATAAAAATCCTAGAGGAGAGCGCAGACAGTAACTTCTTTGACATCAGCCATAGCAACATCTTTCTAGATGTGCCTCTTGAGGTACCAGAAACAAAAGCAAAAATTAACTGTTGGGACTACATTAAAATAAAAAGCTTCTGTCTGCACAGTGAAGGAAACAATGAATAAAACTAAAAGGCAATCTTTGGAATGGGAAAAGATATTTGCAAATGATGTATCTGATAAAGGGTTAGTATCCAAAATACATAAAGAACTTTTAAAACTCATTACCCCAAAACCAAATAATCCAATTTAAAAATGGGCAGAAGACATGAATAGACATTTTTCCAAAGAAGACATACAGACGGCCAACAGACACATGAAAAGATGCTCAACCTCACTTATCATCAGGGAAATACAAATCAAAAACTACAATGAGTTATCACCTCCCACCTGTCAGAATAGCTAAAATCAGCAATACAGAAAGAACAGGTGTTGGCAAGGACGTGAGGAAAAGGGAAGACTCTTGCACTGTGGGTGGGAGTGCAAACTGGTGCAGCCACAATGGAAAACAGTATGGGGGTTCCTCAAAACGTTAAAATTAGAACTATCCCACAACCCAGCAACTGCACTACTATTTATTTCCCAAAGAATGCAAAAAATACTAAATCAAAGGGATACCATGCATTCTGATGCATTATCTACAACAGCCAAATTATGGATACAGCTCAAGTGTCCATCCACTGATGAATGGAGAAAGAGGATAGGGTATATATACACAACGGGATAGTTCTCAGCCATAAAAAGAGAATGAAATCTTGCCATTTGCAATGGCACAGATGGAGCTAGAGAGTAATGCTAAGTGAACTACAGAGAAGACAAACACTGTATGATTTCACTCATATGTGGAATTTAAGAAACAAAACAAACAAGCAAAGGGATAAAAGAGAGAGGGGCACACCAACAAGCCATCTCTTAACTCTAAAGAACCACCTAATGATTACTAGAGAGAGGTGGGCCGGGGATGGTGAAGTAGGTGGTGGGGATGAAGGAGCACACGTGTTGTGATGAGCCCCAGGTGTTGTATGGAAGTGCTGGGTCACTATATTGTACACCAGAAACTAATATTACACTCTATGTTAACTAACTGGGATTTAAATAAAAACTTAAAAAAAAAAAAAGGAACAATTTGTTGATACAAGTAACAACATTGATAAATACCAAAAGCATTATTTTAAGTGAAAGAAGCCCCCCAAAACTACAAAGCATATGATTTTATTCATAGGACATTCTGGAAGAGGCAAATTTCAGTGTTAGAAAGCAAACTGGTAATTGGCAGTGGCTGGGGTGTGGGACTAAGTGCAAACTCACAAAAGTAACCTTTTTGGTGTCATGGAAATGTTCCATATCTAGATTGTAGGAGAGGTCGCAAAACTGTATACATTTATCAAACTCTTCTCTTGAAACGGATGAACTACATTTTGCATAAATTATACCTCAAGGAAGCTAAATTTAAAATCTTGACTTGAAAAAAATATTCCTAAGTGAAAAAAAGGTGACTAAAAAATCTATCACGTAAGTTATTTTGTGTCTCCCTAAAAACGTTTTTTATTAAGATATATTAAGTGAATTAGGAAAGCTATATGATCAATCAAGCAAAACAAGTAGTGAATCCATGATTTCAGATCCTAGGTCTTATCAATTTTGTGAACATCTGATACAAGCATGGAAGAAAACCTCCACTATCTTTCAGGCATTTCAAATTCATTAAGTCCAAAAGAGAATTAATATCTGTACTCCTCCTATCTCTCACCACAACCCCATCCTACCCCCTCATCTCCTGAGAAAGTGGTTTCTCCCCTGATTTCCTACTGAATAAATAAACCACTATACATCCAGTTAACCAAGTCAGGAATCCAGGAATCTTTGACGCTTCCCATTTGTCTTCTCCTTCACATCCAATGGTGCAATAAGTCCTAAGCTTAAGGCCAATTTGCTTTCTAAAATAGCTTTTAAATCCTTTCACGTCTTATTATACCTGGTGTCACTGCCCTAATTCAAGTCACCTTTAATCTTCTACCTAGATTATTTTAAGATTTTATCTGAGAGAGAGAGAGAGATAGAGAGAGAGAGAGATAGAGGGAACAGGGGGAGGGGCAGAGGAAGAAGCAGACTCCCTACCAAGCAGGAAGATCCACCGGGGCTCAATCCTGGGGCTGTGGAATCATGACCTTAGCCGAAGGCAGACCCTTAACCTACTGAGCCACCCAGACACCCCTATCTTCTACCTAAAATAGTACAAAAATTTGCGAATAGATCTTGCCTCCAAAGTTGTCTTTTTTCAATCCATTTTCATACAACAGTCAGAGGGAATTTTTCTAAAACGTAAATCATGATATTCCTTTGCCGAAAAGGTTTTAGTGGCTACCTCCTGCTCCACTGTAAAGTCCAAACTTCTCACCATGGATTACAAAACTGTCTCTACCTACCTCTTTGGATTTGTTTCTTACTATAGGCTTCCTTACACTTTGGGATGTTGCTACACTGATTTCCCTCCCAGTTCCTTGAGCCTACGCTGCTCTGTCTTGCTTCCAGGTCTTTTAACATATTTTGTCCTTCTACCCAGAATAATTTCCCTAATCTTCTGTTCATCCTTTGAGACTCCCATGGACATCATTTCCTACAGGAAGCCTTCCTTAACCTTCCATTAGATTCCTCTTGTAGGTGTGTGTATGGCATCCTGCACTTCTCTGAGGGCAGTATTACGCTGCGCTGTAATTTCTGATCTCAAAGTCTACATCCCCTTCCTCCACCAATGCAGGCTTTATAGCTTGCAAGCCAACGGTACACCCCCAGTACAGACCATGTGATATACCAGGCACTCAACTATTTGTTAAGCAAATGAGACTGTACTGCAGCCTTATTATCAATCCTCGTATCATAATTCAGATGTCAGCACAATTTCACGTGGTTGGGCTTTAGTGCTACCAGAGGCCTTAAAAAAATGAAAATGAGTTAGAATTCTTTGTTGCTCTCTACCACACTTTCTGTACCCCCTGCTCACCATTTTGTTTCTCGTTTCCTACATGTCAGATAGCAAGTGCTCTTATGTTCTCTAAGGTTTCTTAAACCAACTAGATTGGCTTTCCACTTCTAGTTTCTTTTCCCTTCTTCCTGTGCAATTAAAATTACCACCTCTGAAGTCAGAAATTCAAATAAACCAATTAAAAGTATAATTTCGAATCTTTTCCTTTTCATGGGCATTTTTTTAATTTAACAGTTTATTGTATTACTCAACTTATAAATGTATGCTCATTAGAGAAATCTGCCCCATCTTACAGTTAATCACTAATAATATTTAGGTATTTGGGGGCGCCTGGGTGGTTCAGTCATTAAGCGTCTGCCTTCAACTCAGGTCATGATCCCGGGGTCCTGAGATCGAGCCCTGAATCAGGCTCCCTGCTCCCCGGGAAGCCTGTTTCTCCCTCTCTGACTCCCCCTGCTTGTACTCCCTCTCTAGCTGTGTTTCTGTCAAATAAATAAAATCTTTAAATATATATACACATATATATTTAGGTATATTTTCTTATGGTCTTTTTTCTCTAAATACTGTGTATATATAACATTTGTGTGCATCTTACACATTTATGAGCTGTAGCTTCACCAAACATTGTAATAGAAACTCTGTCCATGTTATCAAAAGCTGTTTAAAAAACATGATAATACTATTTAATTAGAAAGATATACTATATGTTATATAATTATTGCCTTGGGGGCATTTTCACGGAGAACCTGGCTCACCCAAATCCATCTTTAATTAAACATCTATAATGTTATTTTTTCTGCAGGAAGCTTCCATGTTCCATTTAAAGTCTTTCAGTGACTTTCACTATCATCACTACTACACATCCTTCAGAGCCTTCTTCCATATTCAGTATACCAACCGATACAATTTATGAAACCAAAAATGTACCACATATCTAATACTGCTTTAACTTTTTGATAAGGATGTGTTAAAGAACGACAGACACAGGGGCAGTGGGGGAAGAAGAAGGGAGGGAGGGAAGAAGGAGGGAAGGAAGGGAGATGAAGGATTAGGAAAAATGGGGGGCACAGCAAAATTAAACATTTTGAAATGTTTACTGCTCACCCTTAGGGCATAAAAACTGTACCTGCATACACATCCTTCTTTCTATTAAAAAAAAAATTATCACCCTGGTTCCTCTAAAAATACCTTAAAATCACATTCTCTCTTACCAGTGCCAATACATTCAAAAATTCTCTTGTGTCAAAATGTAGCAGAGTTCGAACATAGGGGTAGATTTCTTCCTCTGGGGAAGCTTCTGCTGAATGCAGGCGAATCAGAAATTCAAATACCTGTAGGTTGAAAGAGAAGTTGATTATTTTCTCTCCTTACAAAGTATCTTGCTGGAGCAACAATTCCCATTGGACAAAATAAAGGCAGGCTGAATTTAGTTTCAACTGCCACCATGTTAGAACTTTTCTATCCTGTCTCAGCTCTAATTCCTGGCTGCAGTGATGGCTGGGAGGCTCTCTGCTACCACTGCAGACAGCTCCTGACTCCTATGTATCCTCAATTACAGTTCATCTTTCTAGTATTTAAAAAGAAGTGTAGAACGTAAATAGCACCAACCTGGTTTTTAACCAAGGGAACAAGATCTTCAGGGATGTCTCCAAGGGGATAGGCTCGGCCTGCAAGACAACAGCTAGAAGAAAGAGAACAGAGTAATGGGCTGACTTCAGGTAACACGCTGTTTCTGAGACCCAAGATATTCATCTGAATTTTAAGTAGGCTAAACTTTTGCCAGATCAAATTCAAACTCGATCAAGGTAAGAGCCAGTTCATAAACTTGTGGCCAACAGGGATGGTGGTGAAAGAACACATCCAGGGGGAACTTTCATTTCTTCTTGTTTTTCCTAAGAAAAACCCAGGCCGCACTAAGTGGATCAGAAGGAATGAGAACAGACTATCTGAAAGTCTCACACTCAGCACCAGAAAAACCTATTCACTGCACTCTTTACTTCACCACTGCACTATGGTTTACAGGCGAAAAGACTAATGCTCGCAGTGACTTTAACCAGTGGCTCTAAGAACAGTGATTAAAGACAGGGAATGAGCCAGGCTAACAAATGTCTGGAAAATGTCCACAATAGGACATTCAGGGACAGGAGAATCTGATGAGAAATCAACTGCTCAGTTCTACCTCTGAATCAGACCTTTCTTACAGCTAATGTTTTCTGGATTATGCCTTGAGGGCTGAACTATAAAGATGTATTTTAAATATGTCCTCATTTGGGGGGGAGAGGGGAATGCGGAGACTGATTTTAAACTTTTTTGAACTAGTCATCAACTCTGAATGTTGGATTAGAGACAGCATAGTCTAAGAAGCTTAAAGTACAGATAACAAAGTGCTAGGAAGATGCAATGTGTCTTCTCAAGAAACAACGTAACAAGTGTGAAATAGGTCTCAAAGCTAACTCTGACACTAGACAGGAGCTAAAACAGTGCTCTGGCAGGTTATCTATCTAGAAGTTCCATCAGGACACAATTCTGAGTCTGCACAGTCTGTTGGAAAGAACCCTATTTGGAGAGAGGACATAAACATTTTACAACTTAATCTCTGTCACTAACTTCTTCATGATCTAAACACACATCTTGCCCTTTTATATAAAACAGAGACAACACATAAGATGCACAGAGTTGTCAGTAGTCAAAGTAAAACACTTTACCACCAGGCTTTCTCAACCTCAGTGTTACTGATATTTTGACAGAGATAATTCTTCATTGTGTGGACTATCCCGTGCACCACAGGAGGCCAGCAGCATCTCTCCCCCAGCCCTGGCTGTGACAAACAAAAATGACTCCAGACATTGCCAAGCATCATGGTGGCTGGGGGGTGGTTCACTGACGGGGGACAAAATCACCCACAGTTGAGAACAATACCGTACATGCAAACACTGAAACATGAAAGGCACTATACATATATAGTGTATGTGTATGTACATATATACACATGTTGTATGTATGTATACATACACACGGGGGGGCAGATTATGAAGGAGCACACACACACATTTTCTTTAAACAGATCTCTTACCTAATATATACAAGAAGCTTGTTGCCCATAACAACTTGCTCATCTAAAATAGAAAAAGTATCTTCAGCAATTATCTCTCAAAACCTTTTCAGAAATACAACCTTTATATGGAAACAAAAAATAAAACTTGGCACTTAAGGTAAGCATCTTCCTAAATAATACACAATTTGAGATAAGATTACTTTAATTCTTGTTTTTTTTTAGAATTTCCATTAGATTCTTTTCAAAAATACAAAATCAACGAGTCAAACAAGGGCACAGTAGAAACATCTGAGGGGAAAGAACTGTGCACTGTCAGTTTAGCCAACAGCTTGGGACCAGGGGAAGGTGTAGAAGAGGCAATGATTAAAACTCACGACCAATTAATTAATCTTCTCATTTGTAATACAGACTACCTATTGTGCTCTAGGGCTGAGAAAGCCACTGTTCACAAATGTTTAGAATAAGAGACTTAGTTTTAGGCCAATGGGTTAAGGACAACAGAGAACAGAGTAGGAGACTCAAGAGTGGATCAAGTGATCAGTAATTCTTATGGTATGCAGATTATGGGAATTTGTGATTGGTAGTAACGATGATAAGCTGAAGGTTTTTTTATTTTTGGTACACAAATAGTGGGCATAATGCAAGCAAGTGTATTACTTAATCAGTAAGTGTATTACTTATCAGTAATCTTTCCTAAATACTCCAAATCTATGTTGTTTTAAGTGCAAATAAACTCGAATTGCTTGAAATTTTATGAATAATTACATACTGCTTCAATTCCTTTTTAAAAGTTAACAAACTTCATTTTTTAGAGAAGTTTAACTAGGTTCAAAGCAAAATTGAGAGGAAAGTAGAGAGATTTCCCACACCCCCCTACCTCTATGCCACACAATCTCCTCCTCTACTAACATCTGCTCCGGAGTGGTAGTGACACATCATCAGAGTTTACACGAGGGTTTACTCTTAACGTAGTGCATTCCACAGGTTTTGGGAAATGTATGCTGCTGTATAAACACCATTATAGTGCTGGACAGAATAGTTTCACCTCTCTAAAGTCCTCTGTGCTCAGCCTATTCATAACTCCCTCTCTATCAACCCCTAGCAAACACTGATTCTTTTATTGGCTCCATAGTTTTGCCTTTTCCAGTGTCCTATTATTGGTATCATACAAATGTAGCCTTTTCAGATGGGCTTCTTTCATTGGTGATAATGCATTTAAGTTTCCCCCACGTATTTTCATAGCTTGACACTTCATTTCTTTTTAGTGCTGAATAATATTCCACAGTACAGATGTACCACAGTTTATCCACTCACCCGCTAAAGTACATCTTGGTTGTTTCCAAATTGGGAAAATTATGAAGAGAGATGCTATGAATATCTGTGTACAGGTTTTTGCAGGGACAGCAGTTTTTCAACTCCTTTAGGTAAGTAAATATGAACGAGCATAATTACTGGATCACACAGTATGAGTATGCTTGGTTTTGTTAGAAACCGCCCAACTGTTTTCCACAGTGGCTGTACCGTTACGCATTCCCACCAGCAGTAAATCAGAGTTCCTGTTGCTCCACACCATTGCCGGAATTTGGTGGTGTCAGTGCTACAGATTTTGACCATTCTAAGAGGCAGGTAGTGGTACCTCTTTGTTTTAATTTTTAATGCCCTAATGATGTTGCACATCTTTTCATATGCTAACCTGACCTCTGTGCATTTTCTTTGGTGAGATGTCTATTCAGACCTTTTGTCCATTTTTTAAATCCAGTTGTTCACTTTCTTACTGCTGAGTTTCAAGAGTTCTTTGTATACTTTGGGTAACAGTCTTCTGCAAATATTTTCTCCAATCTGTGGATTATTTTCTTTCTCTTGATACTGCCTTTTGTAGAGCACAAGTTTTTAATTTTAACAGTCCAGATGATTATTTTTCATGGTGGTACCTTCTTTTCATTGAATGGTGCTGTATCTAAAAATTCATCATCATAACCACAGCCAATTAGGTCATCTCCTATGCTATCTTCTAGATGTTTTCCTAGTTTTGCATTCTACAATCAGTTCTAAAATCCATTTTGGAGTCATTTTTGTAAATGGTGTAAACTGTGACTTTTTTTTTTCTTTTTTTGGAATGTGGATGTCCAGTTGTCCCAGCACTAGTTGTTGGAAAGACTACCTTTGTCCAATGTATGGTTTTAGTTCTTTGTCAAAGTTCACTTGCCTATATTTATGGGAGTCTATTTTGGGGCTCTCTATTCTGTTCTACTCACCTATTTTTCTATTTGTTTTGTTTTGTTTTGCCAGTACCACACTGTCTCAATTACTGTAGCTTTTACATGAAGTCTTGGGTAATGTAAGTCTGCCAGCTTTGTTATTCACTCTCAGTAATGACTTAGCTCTTCTGGGTCTTTTGTCTCTCCATATAAATTTTAGAATCAGTTTATCAATATCTAAAAAAATAACTTACCTGGGATTTTGATTGGGATTACACCTGAATTTGTATATCAAGTTGAGAAAAAAATGATATCTTGACAATACTGAGGCTTCCATTCCATGAACCTGGAATATCCTTCCATTTACTTAGTTCTCTGATCTTTCATCAGTTTTGTAGTCTTCCTCATATAGATTTTGTTCATATTTTGTTATATTTATACATGTGTAATTCATTTTTTAGGGAGCTAATATAAATGGTAATGTTTGTAATTTCAAATTCCCCTTGTTTATTAGAAGTATGCAGTAAAGCAATTGCCTTTTGTATATTAATCTTACGTCTTGCAACCTTGCTAAAATTGCCTATTAGTTCCAGGAGTATTTTGGTCAATTCTTTCATATTTTCTACATAAATGATGTCACCTATAAACAGTTTTGTGTTTTCCTTCCCAAACTATTTAAACTTCTTTTCCTTTTCTTGTCTTTTTGTATTAGGTGGTACTTCCAGTATGATATTGAAAGTAGCAAGGAGAAGGGGACATCCTTGCCTTGTCCTTGATTTTGTAGTAAAGCTTTAAATTTCTCAACATTAAGTAGGATGTTAGCTGTAGCTTTTTTTCAATAGATGTTCTTTATCAAATTAAGAAAGTTTTCCCTTATTCTTAAATTACTGAGGGTTTTTTCATGAATGGGTGTTGGATTTGTCAAATGCTTTTTCTGGATCTGTTGATATGCTCATGAGATTTTTCTTCTCTTCTTTATTGATGGGATGGAATACACTAAGTAATTTTCAAATGCTGAAGCAGCCGTGTATATCTGGGATAAGTCTTACTTGGTTTTAGCAAATAATTCTTATACATTCTTGGATTCAATTTGCTAATATTTTATTGAGGATTTCTACATTTATGCTCATAAAAGATACTTGTCTAAAATTTTCTTTTCCTCTAATGTCTTTGTCTGATTTTGCTATTAGGGCATTAGGTTAATGCTGGGCTCACATAATGATTCAGAAGTATTCCCTTAGCCCTGTCTATTAGAAGAGATTGTAGAGAATTGGTGTCATTTCTTCCTCAAATGTTTGGTAGAATTTACCAGTGAACTCCATCTGGGCCTGGCACTTCTGTTCAAGAAAGTTATTAATAACTCAATTTCCCTAATAGATGTAGGCATATTCAGAGTGTCAATTTCTTCTTGTGTAAGCTTTGGAAAATTGTGTCCTTCAAAGAATTAGTCCATTTCATGAGGGTTATCAAACTTGTGGACATGTAATATTCCTTTCTTATCCTTTTAATATCCATGAGATCTGTATCGATGTCTTCTCTTTCATTTCTAATATTAGTAATTTGTGTCTTTTCTGGTTGTTGGCATGGCTAGAAGCTAATCAGTTTTACTCATCTTTTGAAAGAAATAGATTTTCAAAAAAGTCAACACTTTATTGATTTCTTGTTTTTAATTTCATGGACTTCTGCTCCAATGTTTATTATTTCATTTTTTGCTCACTTTGGACTTAAGTTGCTCTTCTCTTTCTAAATTCCTAAAGTAGAAGCCTTAGAGTACTGATATTGAATCTTTCTTCCTTTCTAATGTACGCATTCAATATATATTTCCCCCTGTGCCTTGTGTCCTTGCAGTCACTCATTTCATTTATACATAAACATACACACACGTATATTTACATACATAATCAAATCCATTGTTGCTATTATTATCTTCTGTTATCCAACAGAAGCAATTGTTTAACCTTACAGGTGCCAGAGGTGGTATTATCAGAATGAACTCATACAATCAACAAAAAAACTTAAAAGGAAAAATTGGAGAATGGGAGTCTGCAGGGGCTTTAAAAAGTTCCATATTTCTAGAACTCCAGAGGGACATTCAGGGTTGGACACATATCCAGGAAAGATGTGGTAGAGCCCTGATCTACTCACAGCGGACTCTGAGGCTCTACATAAGCAAGACTGGAAGCTGCCTGCTGAAGTACTGAACGTTCCAAAATAAAATGAAGCAAACTGATAAAGGGAGACATAAACAATGCAACAGTAATACTTGGAGACTTCACTAATCCACTTTCAATAATGAACAGAACAATTAGCAGGAGATGAACAGTAAACAGAAACCTTAAACAAAGCTATAAGCCAACTAGACCTAACAGACATCTACAGAACATGCCATTCAACAACAAAACATATTCAACACATTATTTTCAAGTGCATATTGAACATGCTCTAGAATACACCCCAGGTTAGACTATAAGAGACATAAGTCCTGTGGCTTAACTAAGTATCCAACTCTTGATTTCAGCTCAGATCAAGATCTCAGGGTTGTGAAATCAAGCCCCAAGTCCTGTTCTGTTCTCAGCATGGAGTCTGCTTGAGATTCTCTGTCTCCCTCTGCCCCTACCTCCGGCTCTCACTCTCTCTCAAAAAGGCAGAAATCATACAAAGTATGTTCTCTAGCCACAGTGGAATAAAACCAGAAATCAGTATCAGAAAAAAATGTGAGAAAATCACAGATACGTTGAAATTAGATAACATACTTCTAAAAAACCCCAGTATCACAAGGAAAATTAGCAATTACTTTGAGATGAATGAAAATAAAGACACAAAATACCAAAACTTAAGGGATGCAGCTACTGCATTAGTATTTGTGTGTATAAATGCCTATTTTTAAAAAGAAAAATGATTTCAAATCAATAACCTAAAATTCCACTTGAAAAAGCTAAAAGAAAGAGGGGGCTGCGGCGCCTGGGTAGCGCTCCATTGGGTTAAGCTTCTGCCTTCAGCTCAGGTCAGGACCCCAGGTCCTGGGACTGAGTCCTACATCAGGCTCCCTGTTCAGCAGGAAGTTTTCTTCCCCTCTGCTTGTGCTTTCTCTCTCTCAAATAAATAAAAATATTAAAAGGGGGGGACAAATCAAACCCAATTAGTAAGATGAAGAAAGTAAATATTAAAGATTAAAGCTAAAATAAACAAAAAATGAAAGGAAAATAAAAAATATCACTGAAATCAAAATTGGTCTTTGAAAAGACCAACAAAACTGACAAGCCTTTAGCTAGACAGTCAAGAAACAAGAAGACTCAAATTACTCAAATCAGTAATAAAGGACATCACTACTGATCTTATAAAAATAAAAAGTATACAAAAGAATACCATAAGCACTATATGCCAACAAATTAGATAACAGATGAAATGGACAAATTCCTAGAAATAACAGAACTGACTCAAAATGAAATAATCAGAACAGACTATATAATAAGCAAAGAGAGTGAACTTAAAAACTTCCAACTAAGAATATCCCAGGCTCACGTGGCTTCACTAATGAAGTCCAGCAAACATTTTTTTTTAAAGATTTATTTATTTTAGAGAGCATGAGCACGTGAGCATGGGGGAGAAGGGCAGAGGGAGAGAGAAACTCAAGCCGACTCTGTGCTGAGCAAGGAACCCATCCCACGACCGTGAGATCAACACCTGAACTGAAACCAAGATTCAGACACTTGCCCAACTGTGCCATCCAGGTGCACCCTTTTAAAAGGCTTATTTTATTTTCGAAGAGAGAGAGCATGAGTTGGGAGAGGGGCTGAGAGGAGAAAGAGAGAGAGAATCTCCAGCAGACCCCACTGAGCATGGAGCCCAACCTGGGGCTCAATCCCATAACACTGAGATCATGACCTAAGCCAAAAGCAAAAGTCAGATGCTCAACCAAAATGAGCCACCCAGACACCCCTGAATTCTTCCAAACATTTAAAAAAGAATGCCAATCCTTTTAAACGCTTCCAAGGATCAGAAGAGAGAACACTTTCCAAATCATTCCATGACACCAGTATCCCAAGTATCAAGTATACTTCATACTAAGACCAGAAAAAGACATGAAAAGAACATAAAACTAAAGGATATCCTTTATAAATATAGGCATAAAAATCCTCAAAAAAGGGGTGCCTGCATGGCTTAGTCGTTAAGTATCTTCCTTCAACTCAAGTCATGATCCCAAGGTCCTGGGATCGAATTCCATGTCAGGGTCCCTGCTCCTCAAGAAGCCTGCTTCTCCCTCTCTCACTCCCCCTGCTTGTGTTCTCTCTCTATCTCTGTCAAATAAAATCTTAAAAAAAAAAAATCCACAAAACAGTAACAACAACAACAGCAAACTGAATCCAACAGCATCTAAAAAAGATGTATAATCCTGCACAGAAAGCACAATCATGCAGTGCAAGACCTCTAGCCTACAGATGTGTGAACTAATAAATGAATGTTTTGTTAACCTCAAAAAAAAAAAAAAAGATGTATATATACCATGACCAAGGGGTATTTATCCCAACAATATAAGATTGCCTTAACATATAAAAATCAGCCAAATCCTACAGACCATATAAAATAAAGGACAAAACAATAAGACAAGATTGTCTTAATAGATATAAAAAAAAGCATTTGATAAAATCCAACTCTTTCATATTAAAACAACTTGACCAACTAGGAAAAGAACAAAAGTTCTTCAAACTGTTAAGATCATCTATGAGAAACCCACAGTATACATCATATTTAATATCCTATAGGGTCAACTGCAATCTCAAGCAAAATTCTGTTTTTTACAAAAAAGTGATCAGTTAATTTTAATGGTTATATGTAAAGACAAAGGACCTAGATTAGTCACCATAAAGTTGTAAGATTTAAGTACCTGATTTCAAGACTTACTATAAAGCTACAACAGTCAAAACAGTATATTCCTGGCATAAGTACAAAGACATATAGATCAAGGGAACATAACAAAGAATACCGAAAGAGACCCATACTTTATATGCTCAATTGGCTTCTGACAAAAATACATTCTTGGCAATTTTTTTTAACAAAAACTGTGTCAATGGAAACAAGGTATCTTTTCAAAAAATGGTAAAGAAACTGATAGCTTTATGAGAAAAAAAAATTCCTTGAACTTTACCTTGTATACCATAGGAAAATTAAGTTAACACAAAATGGATTACAGACAATATAAGTGCTGAAACTATTAAATTTATAGGAAAAAAAAAAGGGGGGAGAAAACCTTCATGACACTGAATTGGACAAAGATTTCTTAAACACCAGAAGTCTCAAACTACAAAAATTAACAAAGCAATGAAGATTAAAAACTGTTGTTCTGGGGCACCTGGGTGGCTCAGTTGGTTAAGCCACTGCCTTCAGCTCAGGTCATGATCCTGGAGTGCCAGGATGGAGACCCACATCGGGCTCCCAGCTCCACGGGGAGTCTGCTTCTCCCTCTGACCTTCTCCCCTCTCAGGCTCTCTCTCTCTCTGTCTCATAAAATCTTAAAAAAAAAAAAAAAAAACAAAAACTTGTTCTATGAAAAACATGGTTAAGAAAACAAAAAGCCAAGCAATAGACTGGGAGAAAATTCTGCAAAACTTATCTTGAAAAGGGGCTCATTTCCAGACTACATAAAGAACTCACAGGCTCTGGTGGGGATTCATTCACTTGGAACTTTTACAACCCACTAACAAGAAGTCCAGGAATACCTCCTCCCTAATCCCCAAAAAGTGTTAAAAGAGCTAATTCATTAAAAAATACACGTGTGTGTGTGTGTGTGTGTGTGTGTGAGAGAGAGAGAGAGAGAGAGAGAGAGAGAGAGAGAGAATGGACAAGAGCACAAGAGAAGATGTTCAATATCACTAACCACTGTAGAAATACAAATTAAAATCACGAGATATCATTATACACCCACCAGAATGGCTAAAACTTTTCAGATTTATAGAGTGACAGTACCAAGTGTTTGCAAGGATGTGTTATAACTGGAAGTCTCATCTATTGCTGATAGAAATGCAAAATGTTAGTCATTTTGAAAAACCAAGTAGCACTATCTTAGAAAGTAAACCATATATTTACCATATAATCTCTCCATTCCATTCTTAGATACTTGCCCAAGAAAAATAAACCCATATGACCAAACAAAAAGGTATTCATAGCTAAGGGTCAGTGATGGGAGATATAGGAAATATAAAGGATACTACGGTTAACAAAACTATTTTGTATCTTGACTTTATCAATGTGAATAACCAGTTGTGATGTTGTGCTTTAGTTTTCCAAGATGTTATCACTGAGAGAAATTGGGTAAAGAGCGTACATGATCTCTTGTGCCATCTCTTACAACCGCATGTTGTAACTTCCTAAGTTTAATTAGAGACAAAACTTGTTCACAAGTGTTGTAGCAACATTACTTAGAACAGCTCCAAATTGGAAGCACATCAAACATCCATCACCTGGTGAATAAACAATTGACAATATATCCAACCTGTGAAATATCATTCGGAAGTAAAAGGGAACACATATTAATACATGTGACAACATGGATAGATTTCAAAAACGTTACGGTAAGTGAAAGAAACAAAACACCAAAGACTGTCCATTTACAAGACAGTGTCAGGAAGTAGAGCAGTGATTGCCTGCAGGTTGGCCTGAGGGGAAAAGCTGGAGTCTAAAGGGGCAAGGAGACACCTTAGTGTGAAGGAACTTTAGCTCTTTTTATAGTCTGGTTATGGCGGTGGTTATGAGATTATATGATTATCAAAATTCATACTGCACACAAAATTGGTCAATTTTATGAAGTTTAAATATCTTAAAAACAAAAAGGAGGAAAAAATTAAGACTTAGAAAATTAATACCTGTTAGCGTCCTTCCTGCATTCAGAGGAGGAGCAATGACTCTGAAAAGTTTCTGCATTAAAATAAAAAAGAAAACAATTATTATTTTCAAAAAAAGAATTTTATTTTCAGAAACATAATCAAGAATCTGATGCTATTCATCTCCTTTCTCTGACTGAATTAGGTATATGCTATTGAGAATAAATATAAAAGTTTTTAATGTGGCCATGAACTATTATCAAAAGATCACTCGGGAAACAGTTGTTGACATAGTCCTCACCCAAAGAAACCATTTAATAAATACCAGTTAGATGAAGGTCTTTGTTGAGATTGTAATTTCTGACATCCTTAGGTTATTCAAAATACTTTATTTAAAAAAAAAAAACTAGTAAGAAAGTGAAGGGATTGGGGCGCCTGGGTGGCTCAGTTGGTTAAGCGACTGCCTTCGGCTCAGGTCATGATCCCAGAGTCCCGGGATCGGGCCCGCATCGGGCTCCCTGCTCGGCAGGAAGTCTGCTTCTCCCTCTCTCGCTCCCCCTGCTTGTGTTCCCTCTCTAGCTGTGTTTCTCTCTGTCAAATAAATAAAATCTTTAAAAAAAAAAAAAAAAGTGAAGGGATTAATAGCCTACCAAAATGGTAATGAAGATTACTTTAAAATGAAAACATCTGAACAACAGTAGACACAAAAGACATTATCTATACTGGCCTTCCTCAGAGGGAGTTACCTGTTTGGGAAAGGACAGACTCTTGGCACTGGGAAATGCAAATTAAACTATTGTGCAGCATCAAAGAGCCCCCAAAAAACCAATCCATATTTTCTTTCCCACCAGGGAAGCCCTAAGTCCCTCCCTGCTACCCAACATTTTGCTAAAGTGGTATATAAACCTTCAGTTCTGGCTACCCAGTAAAGTACCCTTTACTAAGTGCTCCTAGTACTTGTGTGACTAAACCTTATCTTTTCTGCTGTCTCTGGTCAGTTAACTCGCAGACCTCCCCCCACCACTGGGGGCTAAACTGATAGAGGAAAAGTTCTTCCCCTGAACACAAGGCACTACTTTTACCTCAGAAGGATCCAAAGCTAGAACTGAGGAAAGATTTCAGAGACTGTGGTAGTCATCTCAAATGTGATGACACTGTCATTCTAGAAAACCTACAAATTTTCAAGAGGCAAGACACCTCTTAATTTAGACCTCTTTAAGTACAAAAATAACTAAACATGGACAAGTGATTTATTTCCCTGTGGACAGAAAATCATATAAAAGGAATCACAGAGTGCCTATTACCTCCCATTGCTAGCTACCCTCTCCAAATCACTTTAATAACAAATGCCAAGCTCTTTCAGAAAACCATTAAACTTCTCTTAACACAAAACAAGTCAACCTTAATAGCCCAGCAGTCCATGTGAGATGTACAGGTATAAATGCAAACCAGACTTTGAAGAATGAAACACACACAAAAAACTAAAACTTAAAAAGCCCTAATACCAAAAACCCCACAAGAATTTTTATCACCATAGAATATATTGAATCAGAATCTGTTCCTAAGGATTATTTGGGGACAAACTAGAAATTGCAGAGGCCGCTTTTAGGCAACAGGCCTAAGCAATGGAAATCTGATCGAGGTAAAAGGGCCCACGGCTACTACTGAGCTGAATGCGAACAGTCTGATTAAGTGACTCACCTCAAAATAGCCACAGGACCTAAATGACCAATTACAAGGCACAGTTCCGAAGATTACAAACAAAACAAAGAAAAACCCCAAATATGCCCATATTCCCTCACTCCAGCCTGTAACTGTGGCCCCTCGCCGCAGCCCTGTCGCAGTCTCTCCCCGGCTCGCAGCCCCCTTACAGCGTAGTCGATAAACTTGCTGTTTTGTCTTCAGTGAAGTCTTTGGACTCAGGCACCAAGCCCCCCCCACCCCCCGCAAGTAGAGCACCCCACATTTGGTGGACGCCTCCATCTGATCAGGAGACCCCCGTAATTGGGATGCCTCACATTTGGTGGCCCACAGAGGGACCCTCTATATTCCCGGGGCTCTCCCCAGATTCTCTGGGAATTTCTCAGGACTTTCCTTCAGTGGACCATCTGATGGGGGCATCTCACAGAAACTGCTTTAATTCTTCCTAATCCTGGTTTCTCAGTGAGACAGAAAATATTTTTTGTCTGCAGGGAGGTCCCGGACCTCACTGAGGACACAGCTGACCACTCTTTCCAGGAAGTACTGGACTTCGGTGGGGGAGCAGCTGAGAGGTGTAAGTGTAAAGAATACTTACTAGACACAATCAGGGTCAAAACCAGGGGGAGAGGGCTGTGGCACTCACTCTGGAAACTGACCAAGAGAAGAGAGGTGCAACCAAAACCGGACAAATTCTGAGTTAGAGTGACACTCATTCACCAAGTTAAGTGTGTTTAAGGAAGCCTGAACTATCATAAGATAACTGCTGCTTTAGGAATACTAAAGACAGTTTTGGATGGCCATTAAGTGTGCAAAAAAAAAAAAGTTGCTTAGATGCCTCCAGAGGTGAGCCAGGTAATTAGTCATTGTAATAAAACAATGCGCTGGCAGGATACTACCTATATCCACAGTCCATTATCTACAATTCTGTCCTCAATTTAAGGCAAATAACAAGATGGATATGGCACTTGGTTCTCTCTAAAATAAGCCCAAATGCTTTTTAGTGGTAAGGAGAATAAATTATAATGCATGCTGTAAATGCTGAACTGGGAAAAGCAACAAATTAGCAATTAACAAATAATGATCTTTCACCATTGTCAGGACCTTCCTCCAACATAATGTTCTACAAAGAGTATTTCTCAATAGTACATTTACTACACACAATAAGTATGTAAAATAAATTTCTTACACCTTTTGGAAAACATACTATAATATCAAAAATCTTTAAAAAGAAAAAAGTCTAACAGGCAAGCATTACCTTTAATTTTATCTCTTTTGTTTCCTGGGATTTAAATACCTACTTAGGCAGATAAAACAGAAAACAAAGGCAGAAGGTGTGAAATTAAAGGTTACTTAAAGTCCCAAGCTGAAATGGGAGGTCTAATGATAAATCTACAAGAAATTAAGCAAACAGATGAAAAGAGAAACTATTCAAAGCAAATGGGTAAGAGGAAAAAGCCAGTAACAGAATATTTAACATGTGTCCAAGTTCCAAAGTATCTTACCTCCATTGGACTAATAAATTCATTCATGCCTTTGTTGTAGACATATATCATAGCATCATACAGACGATTTTCCCAACACATGAGAACCACCTGTAAAAACGAAGAGTTATACAATTCAGTCTCACCAATTATTTTCCTTAGAGCTTTAACAGTGGAGAAAAACTTGAACACTCTTCAGTACTTTTTCTTAGTCCTTCTCTGAAAAAAACCCCGAAGTACAGCTCACCCTTGAACAATGTCGAGGTTAGGGGTGCTGACCCCTCCTTACCCCTACACAGTCAAAAATCCATATATAACTCTTGACTCCCCCAAAACTCCACTACTAACAGCCTACAGGTGACCGGCAGTCTTACTAACAGTCACGCCACATCTATTTCATACATTATATGTATTAATTCTGTATTCTTACTATAAAGTAGGACAGAGAAAAGGTTATTAAAAAATTATAAGGAAGAGGAAATACATTCACACTACTATGTTTGATGAAAGAAGTCCACATATAAACAGGCCTGTATAGTTCAAAATCACGTTGCTCAAAGATCAACAGTACTGCAACACAATGCCAGGGTAAGAGTTGTTGGAGGTTCAATACTACTTTTAATTGTACAAAAGTTACTTTTAAACACCCCCAAGACTATTTTTTTCTCTATCCACCCCTTTTCCATATTCATTTCACCCCTGGTCAGTGGCTCCACAAATTGCTTACGGGGCATCTGAATTCAGGCCCATTGCTAGGATCAGACAAACCCAGACTTCATCTCTACTCTTACACAATTACTGTTCATCTTGGATACTAACCAAAAGAAGGGAGAGGCACAAAAACAGTGTGAGATACAACTGGGGGAGATATTCAGTGACACATTCATTTACAAATGTGATGTGTTACAAAGGAAACTCATTTGGTGTACGGAGTGCTGAGGTCACCCCCGGGGAAGCAATATTTAAGCCAAGGCCTAAAGAATGCACATACACGAGCCAAAAGCAGAGATGGAATCTAAGGACTATAGAGGCTGAAGCAGTAAAGATGAAAGTCTCAAGGCAGCAAGAAGCCTGAAGTGTTTAAAGATGGAGAGAAATTTCAGAGAGCATTTTGAGGAGGAACAGCGATGGCCTGCAGCGTACTCTGTACGGCGTCCCTGTGAAGGCTGTATTACAGCACAGAATGATATGGGAGGAGAGCTGAAGTCGGAAGACGAGAGGGCGGCAAAGGAGAAGAAGGAGCAGCCAGAGAATTAAGAGGAAAAACAGAAATGAAGGGTCATGGGAGAATCTCTGTAGACTAAAGCATGCTAATGGCCCTCTTCTCTCACTCCCCTCTCTCGGTCAGTGCTGTGACCATACATCTCTGTACTGATGACTAACACATTTACCTCCCCTCTGACTCATACATCCAACCACTTCCTTGATATCTTCACCTAGTGTCTAGTGGCTATCTCAAAATAAAATGGCAAAACAGAACTCCTGACTTTGTCTCTCAAACTTAGACCTACCCAGTCATCCAATCTTCTTAATCACTATCCACCTTTACCTCAAGCCAAAAACTAAACATTACCCTTAAATTCTCTCTTTCCCACGCTTCCATACCCTTGCATCCAATTTTTCAGCACATCAATCCTACTGCCAAAATATATCCAAAATCAGGCCATTTCTCCCCATCTCACTGCCACCATCTCTGGTCAGGACCGTCTCCTGGACCAGTGCCTAACTAATCTCCTTGCTTCTTCTGTACTTGGCTCCCAACTTCATTCTGTTATCCCTAGAGCAAACCAGAGTCATCTTGCTTAAAACCTTTTCATGATTTCCTAGAGCACCAGAATAAAATGCAAAAATCTATACCTTGCCCTGAAAGGTCTACCTCCCTCTTTCAACCAAGCTCCCAACCTGTTTGCCTTTTATCTCTAGTGTTAACATTTGGGCATTTATTTTTTTACTTTTTGCATTAGTTATTGCTTTAACCTGGAACAATCTTCTCCAAGATCTCTGCATTACTGATTTCTTCTTGTCATTCAGATTTCAGACTCAATGTTACCTCCTCAGGAAGATCTTCTGCAGTTAAGCAATCTAAGATAGCCTTACATCCTCTTTCTACTACACTGCCTGTTTGACTTGGACCGTAACACTTACTTTTTTATACTTCAGGCTTATCCATTTACTCTCAAACTTTTTTGCTAAAATGTAAGCCTGAGAGGATAAGTGTTGTCCATCAGGGTCACTGAAGCATCCTCAGAACCTAAAAATCAATGCTTCTTGAATTAACAAATGCTACTGAAAGAGTAAGTAAAATGTGAAAAATAGGACTTGAAATAGTGGACATGTAGGGCATTGCTGACTCCACCAAAAGCAAGGCTGGAAAGTTATCAGGATGTGGGAAAAATGGAAGTACAACCTAAATAATGCTTGCAAGACATCCTGCTGTGACGAGGAAGAGTGACATGGAGTAGTGACCCACAGGGAGGAAGGCTTTCTATGAAGAGAGGGGAGGGGCACCTGGGTGGTGGCTCAGTGGATTAAGCATCTGCTTTCAGAGAGGAGAAACTGAAAAGAAGATTTTTTTTATTGTTTTAACATTAAAAAAAAAAAAGAATACAGCATATTTACATAGTGTTGGGGAAAAGCTAGTAATATTGGGAAGACAAGAAATGAGAAATTTATCTTATACTGGTGATAGATAAACAAAACTAGATTGATAGAATGCTCCCAAATCACTGGAACCACTCCCTGCCATGAAGACTATGCCAAATTATCCATACAACAGCCATTCATAAAGATTTCTTTCTTTCCAGGAAGAAAACAAGAACCATTTCTCCAAGCCCTTCGCTTTATGTGATTTTGCACATTAAAAAAAAAAAAAGAAAGAAAGAAAAAAAAACCAAAAACGAATAAAAAACTACTTTTGGTCTAAGGCCTTTTATTGCATCCATATTTTAGCTCAACAGGGCTTATTTATTCGCATCTTTGTACTTTTGAGCCTCTGTAGAAGTAGCATGTGCACTGCTAGGACTAATTTGGAACTCAAGAGTTAAGAGTGAAATGTCTAAGGCCAAGGTATATACTGCTCCTCAATTAAAGACTGAAAACTATGTGGAGACCTCAGATATAGTGGAGGTTTCCAAACAATGGGCCGGCTGATCAAGCTAAGACATCCTGCAATTTGCTTCCTACAGTATGCTGTGCATTTCAAAACTCAATGCAAGAAAGTTATCAACTCTGGACACACAAACTAGCTTTTTGAAAAATGGCATCATACTCTTAGAAGGAAAAATACTCTATAAGTCATGCAAAAGTTGAACTTCACTTGCACTCAGTTGAAACTTCACTTGAACTCAGTTGAAATTCACTTGCAGGATGAAAACTGTACTACTAAATAAACAAATGGATGAAGAAGGATCAGACAAGAAGCATCTACTGAGCAACTACTAAAGTAAACTTTATGCTAAGTGCTATGGGGGATGTCAAAGAAATAGAAGACTCTTGGCTTGCAGGAGTTCATAATCCAATTTTCATTAAAGAACAGTCATAAGAAATATACTGACTAACACAAATTTAAGAGACATCTTACCAAAAGGGCTCAGTAAATAAATGGGGCTGATGGAAGGCACACTGGGGCCCAATCAGTCAGATAAGTATATCAATAAAGGAATGATGCTTCTTCTGTATATTAGTAAATTTTCTATAAACTCACCTGCTGAATATCTAGGCTGGTGATATCCATATGTACAATGAGGGCTTCCACATTTTCCATTAACTTTTTATCTTGGAAGTGAACAATCAAGTCTTTCATTACCTGGGGGGTCATCCCCACCAATTTATCACTTAAAATATATGGCTCAAGGCATTCCAAAAACACTCCTTTGGCCACTGAATTCTCACTTAGTTTGTCATACATCTGGCTAAATAAAAGATCCCTGTAACAGAAAAAGAAAAAAACACTATTTTAGGAATATTCTGAGCATTGACTAAATTCAGTCTGCTAAACTGTTTCTCCTCTTTTTCTTATTTCAACTGACAAGTTTAACAAAAACAGTAACAATACTTGCATAGAGCTTTATATTGTGAAAAACATTTTATATGTAGTATCTTAATGAATTCTTCCAATATTTTTACAACCAAGAAAAGCTGAATAAATTATTTGCAGAAAGCCACATAGCCAACAAGTGACAGAATCAGAATCTGAACTTAGCCTTCTGACCTAAATTCTATGTTGAGTCTCTATGGCACACTGCTTCTTAAAGACAATGGTGGTATATCAGTGAGTAGTAGTACTGTGAACATGATGAAGGAGAAAAAATATGAAAAAGGACTATTCCTAGGGACACCTAGCTGGCTCACTCAGTAGAACATGTGACTCCTGATCTTGGGGTCATGAGTTTGAGCCCCACAGTCAGTGTACAGATTACTTTCAATAAAAAAAAAAAAAAGGGACTATTCCTAATTTATCCGCTCCTCTTCCCTGAGATCTAAACCTTCCCACCTGATCTCCAGAATCAATATGTTTCTTTACCTAGTTCTTTTTTTTTTTTTTTTTAAAGATTTTATTTATTCATTTGACAAGAGAGAAACACAGCTAGAGAGGGAACACAAGCAGGGGGGGTGAAAGAGGGAGAAACAGGCTTCCCACGGAGCAGGGAGCTCAACATGGGGCTCGAACCCGGGACTCCAGGATCATGACCTGAGCCGAAGGCAGACACTTAATGACTGAGCCACACAGGCGCCCCTCTTTACCTAGTTCTTATCCCTTGCTTCCCAAAGGGTCTGGGTAGTGATTATTGATGATGAGGGAGAAAAATGTTCACTATTTTTTTAAAAAATATTTTATTTATTTATTTGACAGAGAGAAACACAGCTAGAGAGGGAACACAGCAGGGGAAGTGAGAGAGGAAGAAGCAGGCTTCCCGCGGAGCAGGGAGCCTGATGCGGGGCTCAATCCCAGGACCCTGAGATCATGACCTGAACCTAAGGTAGATGCCCAACCAACTGAGCCACCCAGGCGCCCCAAAAATGTTCACTATTTTTAAAAAATATATCTGGAATCTATCTTATTGCAGAAACAATTTTTTAAATTAATCTAAATATACCACACTCAATAATTATGTTTTATTTCATACTTCTACAAATAGTCCATAAATAATTCTATACTCATCAGAGATATAAGTCCAAATTCCACTTTCTGCAACATTATATAAGAAGCATTGCTCTAAGGTACTATCTACTCTTTAATTTTACCATTTTGTTTAATTCAATGTTTCACCATACTGAAACATCGGAATTTATTTAAGTCTTCTTATAGTGTTGGATATATCACTTACTTCCAGTCTTCTACTGTCATGAGTGATGCCACAATGAATGTCTACATATAGTCTTTCCCATTTGGGGGACTTAATTCTTCAGGCATTCTACTTCTAGAAATGTATCTTAAGTCAAAAGATATGAAAAACTTTGTGGCATTTGAAATGTATTACTACATCATCTTCAAAAAGTATCACAGCACCGATTTCTACTGCAATGAAGAATTGTACAGTTTCACCAATTATGTTTGGTTTTTCTACCAGATAATTTAAGAAGTGTAAATGAGGGGCACCTGGGTGGCTCAGCTGGACAAGTATCTGACTTTGACTCAGGTCATGATCTCAGGACCCTGGTCAGGCTCCTTGCTTCTCCCTCTCCCTCTGCAGCTCCCCCTGCTTGTGCTCTCTGTCAAATAAATAAAATCTTTTTTTTTTAAAGTACAAATTAAATAATATCACTGTTTTTAATTCTCTGATGACTAGCAAAATGAAATGTTCTTCCATGTTCCCATTCATACACTGCACTCCATTGTTATCATTTACCGGATTCATTCACTCCCTTTTGTTGTTTAATTAAAAAAAAAACCTGCTCAGGCACCTGGGTGGCTCAGTCAGTTGAGCGTCCGTCAGGTCACGGTCTCATAGGTCCTGAGATCGAGTCCCTGCTAGAGGCTCTGTGCTCAGCAGGGAGTCTGCTTGAAGATTCTCTTCCTCTGCTCCTCCCTCAGCTCACACGTGTGCAAAGTCTCTCTCAAATACATAAATCATTAAAAAAAAAAAAACTGTGCTAATTCTACTGATGTGTTAAGACTATTTTTTACTGCATATGTTATCTCTTCACATGTCTGTCATGGCACTTGTGAGCAGTGAGCTGGTTCATCTGCAGGTTTGGTCTTTTGTGACAAGTTCCACAAAAATATCAGCAAAGATTCTGGAAGGAGCAGGATTGGGTCTTTGCCTCATCTGGAGTCCTGGAAAGGGGCAGATGCTAAGAAAACTGGCTACAAATGCCCAAGACCACATGCTACTTTTCAATAAACAGTATACACAATATCCTGGGAGGGAAATCCGTATCCATTTATTTTTTTTCCTCATATCCACAGATGTAATTTTTACATCCATTTTTCCCTCTGCTTCATATTTTTTCATGTTCAGTTTCATTTTCATCAAGAGTCCATCCCATTTTTGTGATCACCAATTACCAAGTAAAAGAAATGGGCATTAGTGAAACTTTACTGCAACAAAGATAAAGCGTAACGAAGTAACTCTAATGAACATAAAGAAAATGCCCTATTCCCTAGCCCTTCCACTCTGTAATGTGTTGTTAAAAACAACATGCTAGGGAAGATAATTATATATTTCAGTTAACACCAAAAGCCCTAGGGAGGGAAATGAAGAGTGACAAATTCGGTAAACAGAGCATAAAAGGTGACACACCAGGCAGTCTATGACAAACTGCAGCCCGTAATGCTGCTAAGATGAACGACAAAACCGTATGTTTCTTTCTTAACCAGTCAGAGCCTATAAATAAAGAAGCAAGTAAAATAAAACTCAGCGACTCCTATTGGCATCCCTACTTTAAAGTAACAATAAAACAAAATTCAAAGACATGTTCTCATCATTTTGGGAGAATGCCTATCAGAGCATCAAGGAAGAAGGAAGAAAGAAAAGCACATACCAAAAAAAAAGTGTGGAGTATAATTCCTAATATAGAAAGAAACACAAGAGCTAAACACTTTCTTGAATTCTAACTTTAAACTGTTTATCGCTTCAAACTTAGCCACCCTGCAGCCAGTAAAACACAAAATCCATTCTGAGTAACAGACAGCCAGAGAGGTCTTTCAACATTACTTCATGTTTCATTAATACTCATAGTAGAGACATTATCTGGAGCTTACCACTCATAACTTCAAACTTATAGAGAAAATGGCCAATTCACTTTGTGCATTATCAATTTTATAATTTTAAAAATGTGAAGAACTCAGCTTTGATTCTAAGTACGAACTCAGACTGTCAGAAAGGGAGCAAGAGCATCAATCCTTAATACTCACCAGTCTTTACATATAACCAGAGCCAAGTAGGGCTTAATGACTTCAAAGTTGATCTGGGCTGCTCTCCTTACTTATAAAAGTAACGGCAAAGTTCAAGTGAACTATAAGAAACTATGTTCAAAGTGTTCTCTTTTCTGACGTAAGTATCACAGTTTGTGTAGATTTTCTTTAAAAAGGCATGGCGTAATTCTGGTAATAGTTGTACAACTCTGTGAACATACTAAAAACTACTGAACTGTATACTTTTAAAAGGGTGAATTTTATGGTATCTGAAATTATATTTCAATATAGCTGTTATAAAATAAAAAAAGGCATGGCATCTTTTCCCCCCTAGCTTTGATGTTTAAAGTAGTAACATGCAGTTATCAAGAAAACAGTATCTAAAACATCCAGTTTCTCAAGCATGCTTGATAATTACGATCTTTGTTTCTCAAACAGTAATACTGATGTTGAACAAGAATGAACAAACTCCCAAGCTATGAAAGGCCACTTCCAATTCACTTTAGATTTAACAGAAATATTTCTGGTTCAGATTTATACATAATTGAAGTCATCTGAATGATGTCTTCTTTTTGGGTATCTGCTTACAGTGGCACAAGCTCAAAGTGGTCACTATCATCTACACACAACACATATTTTGTTTTGTCTAATGATGGCTTTATTGAGCTATAATTCACATATAAAAACACTGAACCTATTTTTAAGCAATGTTTCAAATTATGATTATGGCTCAAGTAAACTCTGGACCTATTTTCAAAATAAACTGAAATGATGCCTACTCTTTCATAGGCAAAATGACAAATCACTAAAATGTCCTATATAAAGCTTAAGATGTACCTTTTGTCTAATACTAAGAAGAACATATACACTACCGAATTAAAAGGAAATTCTGAAAGAAATCAAATTACGAAAAAAAAAGTACAAGTCTTCAAAAAACTTCAAAAAAGTACAAGTGAATTTCCTGTCACTTCTGATTTTAAACAATTCACAAAGACTATAAAACCAAATTCTAACCAAAACAGAGGTCTGTAACATACTGGTCAGTATGCCTTAAAGAGAAAAAGAAATGTGGCTCCTGCCACAGTAAAGGGATTTTCACACTATAGAAGAATTCTTAAGTATAAAAGGGAATACATACACTAGTACAATTATTGTTACTGCTGGATATGGGGTTCTGTGAATTATGATACTGAAGAAACAGTGATCACAGTGTAGCAGTTGTGGTACTCAGTTAAAATCAGTTCAGAATATGTAATGTGTTTATAAATGGACTCACATAAGAAACAGTATCTGGAAAGGGGTGACTACAAAAACAATGTAAGCTATCAGAAGATATTAAGATAAAAAAACATTAAGGGGCTAGGATTGAGTGTCTAAGTGATGATCCCAGAAGTTGAGGAAGTTACCTGAAATTAGCTGCGATTATACTATGTTTTGTAAAATTGTATTTGTGTTATGCACAATCTAAGCTTTCTCTCTTTTTAGATTATTTATCTATCTGAGAGAGAAAGAGAGCAAGCAAGCATGACAGGGGTAGGGGCAGAGGGAGAGGGAGAAGCAGACTCCCCACTGAGCAGGAAGCCCAACACAGGGCTCAATCCCAGAACCCTGGGATGATGACCTGAGCTGGAGGCAGATGCTCAACTGACTGGGCCACCCAGGCACCCCCAATCTAAGCATTCTTTAAATCAATTTAATGTCTTAAGATATTCTGAAAATTTGGGAATGTGGAGAAGACCCTACATACTAAATGAAACCAAATGTTAAAGAAGATGGCATAAAGACAGGGTCCAACTTAGGAAGAAAGATACCACACTGGATTGAAGCTGCATAAACATACATCTTAGTCCTCTACTTCAATTTATCCTAGAGAATTAAGCACTTCTTGCATGACTACCTATAGCAACGCTAAGAAAAAATTATAAAAACTCTACCATCTGAGACTGAGTACACTGAATTATTTGAAGTATACACAGATTTTTCATATCTATCTTTAATCACTGCATGTTTGGAATGGAAGAAGACTGAAAGATGGCTTAGACACAAATAACTGAGGTTGATCAACTGGTCTATCTGACCCCATACATGGCATCTTTCTGATGAAAAAGAAAAGCCAGGATGGTAAGACGTAAGCAAGCATAAAAGTACCCAGTCTAGAACACAAAAGGTAACATCTGACCCAATAACTAGCATCAGATTTCTTACACTTCTGCCCTTACTAAAATCTTAAGAGCAGGGGGCGCCTGGGTGGCTCAGTCATTAAGCATCTGCCTTCAGCTCAGGTCATGATCCCAGGGTTCTGGAATCAAGCCCCACATTGGGCTCCCTGCTCGGCGGGAAGCCTGCTTCTCTCTCTCCTACTCCCCCTGCTTGTGTTCCCTCTCTCACTGTGTCCCTCTCTGTCAAATAAATACTTTAAAAAATTTTTAAATTAAAAAAATAAAATCTTCAGAGCAGGAAAAGTGGAGGAAAAAGAGTAAGAACACACATGCTGGACTACGCTCAAGCAGAAGCAGGTTCTAGTAAAATCTGGTCTTCAGCCTTTAAAGTTTATTTTTAAATTCATTTGAGAGAGAGAGAGAAAGAGTATGAGCAGGGTAGAGGGTCAGAGGGAGAAGCAGGCTCCCTGCTGAGCAGGGAACCCAACTTGGGGCTTGATTCCAGGACCCTTGAGATCATGACCCAAGCCGAAGACAGACGCTTAACTGAGTGACCCAGGAGCCCTGGTCTTCAGCCTTTGAAAATAGAGTCCAGAGAAAAGGAAGTCATTCTATTTACACTACGGTCCCAGGAAAATATCCCTGGCCCTGGATCTAGGCATGTATGAGTAAATCTAGTATGTATGAGTGAGAGGAAGGAGGGAGAGAGAAGGAAAAGGTGGGAGAAGGATCCTTGAGATCTTCTTTCCCTTTAGAGGTTAGGAATATACTGTAACTGCTGATATTTCTCTCTGAGATCTCCAACAACAAATACTGTATTTGTTTTGGACACAGCCAGAAAAGATCATGCTAAGGAGTCAGGGAAATTTAATGGAAAGAAGTTGGTAAAGGCAAAGAAATAATAAACAGATCCTAATTTGGTAAAAATCCAGACCAGATCTTATCCTCTAGGTTATATGCTATGATTTAATGAAGTAATTACTGCATTCCCAGCCAGTCCATAGATGACATAAAGTTGGAAATATTTCCTTTTCAAATCATATAAAAAAGAAAAGCTTCTTTTTCTGAAAAAAAGAACCCATATTTTCATTTCCCCTATATAATCCTTCATCTTACAAATACTAGGACCATTTTAACTTCACATCACTGTGAAAGTAGTATTCACATATTCAAGGTAATGACCATAAGTCACTCTGCAAACCAAAAGGCAGAATTCTTGCATTAATTCATCCATCAGGTACTGGATAGCTACTTTGTGTCAGGTACCACTCTAGGTGGAATTAATCCATTTTACAAAGATATGCCCTCCTACTCTAAACAAAATCCATTCATAAGTACTTTATCTCATAATTATGTCAACTTGAAGATTTGGATTGATTCCAGTCCTTACTAGTATTAGGAACATCTCTACGTTTCAAATTTCTCATCTGGAAATAAGAAAAACATTACCTTACACTGCAACTATGAAGATTAAATAAAATATGTAAAACTGATCCATAACTATTGAGTGGCCTTAAAATATAAAGAAAAATAACAAGGAAGGGAGTATGAAAAGTGGAGTAAAGATAAAACCAAGTTACAAAAAGCTGTCATGGCTCTTAGCTTTCTAGAAAACTGTAATTAGCAATACAATTCACTGCCCATTAACTAGAAATGAACTAGCTGTTCAGGAGATGCAAAAAATATTTCTGGTAGTAGACCTAAGAGAAATTTTTCCCTTAGACCCTCATAGAGTAGAAAATCATTAACATACAGCAACGTTTTCAACAATATCCCAACCACGAACACTGGATAGTAACATATAACAATGGAGAGCTAACACTCTGAAATGTTCTTAAGTAAATGGAAGCTACAGCCCTCAGGACTTAATGGTCTGACATGGCAAATAACTGCCCTCTTGATTAACATTCGCCGATACTTTCAAAGTATGATGCAATGCTTCATGATTCAGACTACGTGAATATAAATTCATGGGTCAGATCAGTGCTGTACAGGGTTTTCGGAGTATCCACACTCGATCCTCACGATTGTCTAATGCTCAAAAACAAACTAGTGGTCAAGAGCAAGAACTTAGGAGCCAAACTGCCTGTACTAGAATCCCATCTTTGCTCCACAAAAAGAGGTGTGAGTTAGCTTTGGCAAGTTCTTTAATGGCTTTCTGCCTTGGAACCTCCTACGTAAAACGAAGAGGATAATAACACCTATCTCACTGATATAAAAATTAGATACATCAATGTAAAGGGCCTACAACAATATCTGGCAAGAGTGGAGCTATTATTTTAACTGTGAAAAAAAAAACTGTGAACTAGCAAAGATTAGTTAATTTATATCATTACTATTTAAACGAACAAAATCAAATCAAGAGTTTACTAATACTGTGATCTTTTCAACAAAAGGATCTAAAAACCAACACTACAAGCACTCTGGATTTTGCCTTTTGAGTAGTGTGTAAAACTGTGTTTTAGTGATAGTTCATAAAATAGGATATACATAGAGGACACGAATCATACAGGTTTACTTTTAAGATCTTTTAGTAGGATTGCTCTTTTGTTAGCTTTGTTTGCCTCCACTATCCAGCAACATAAACACATAGATGATACATCCACAGCAACTATTTTAGAAAAGTTAATTTTACTAGATAAATGGACTGAAAATTGCTAACCAAATTTCTATAAATTAAACTTTCTTAAAAAACATATCCAAATTCATAGACTTTATAACAGTAAATTACAATATAAGCAAGAAGCAATCTGGGTTCAAAATAATTAAATCTGGCAGGGAACATATACTTACTTCCGCTCCAAGAGCAAGCAGTAATCAACGATGACAGGCACCATGCCCTGAAGAGAAACGATAAACAAAGCATCAGCATCGCACCTCTGTCCCATGGACCCCGGGTTTGGCATAATCAAAGTGGTCTGCTTAAGACACTGGTAAACTGCTGGGAGCATGTAACTGTATACCATGCTTTCAGTGAGTAATTTGGCACGATGTGTCAAAAGTCTTGAAATTGTGAAAAGGCTTTTACCCAGTAATTCTATCTAGAAATTTGTCCTAAATACATTTAAGGAAAAAAAAAAAGTGTTTAATGCATTAAAGTAGTCACTGCAGACCTATAACAGAAGCCGCAGGAGAAGAGGAAGGGGAGAAAGAAAGTGGAATTAAATATACAACATGGGAAAGTTGTTTGCTATTAAAATATTATGTAGATATATTACAATTTTTACAAAGAGTTTACAACAGTATAACAAACTTCAGGTGAAAACTATGTATTGGGGCGCCTGGGTGGCTCAGTCCTTAAGCATCTGCCTTCGGCTCAGGTCATGATCCTAGAGTCCCAGGATTAAGGCCCGCATCAGGCTCCCTGGTCGGCGGGAAGCCTGCTTCTCCCTCTCTCACTCCCCCTGCTTATGTTCCCTCTCTCGCTGTGTTTCTCTCTGTCAAATAAATAAAATATTAAAAAAAAAAGAAAACTATGTATTTATCTCACAATCCTATAAAGAAAATTTGCAAAGGAAAAGAAAAAATACAAAGAAAATACATCAAATTGATAAGAGAATACAGTCAGTCTTGTTGGTGGCTCAGGTGATTGTCCGTATTTTGTCACAATCCTCCAAACCAGCTATTTTAAGGTTGATTTAACTTCTCCGTTTCATAACATTTTGATTGCTTTAAATTCATCTTGTATAGACTTGTATCAGTGAATGGCAACCCATAATTTTGGCCTTTTTCAAGAGAAACAGAAGCTTATTATTACTGGAAATTGTCAAGTAACCAAGCATTAGATTTCAGTAGTACTCTTTCATTTTCTGCTGGCTGCAGGGAAATGGTTTCCTGAAAAAAAGGAAAAAAGAAAAAATCCTAGAAGGTCTAAGTTCTAGGCAGAAAAGAAATCCCACCAGGGGAGAAGGCACTATGTGAAGAAGAGAATACTACATGCTAACACTTGTTTGACAGAACAAATAAAACCGGAACCCTTACTATTTGAGAGAGATATTAGAAGAACCTAGAATCCTGAAAGAATTATGGTGTCATACATGACCCATCCATTCTGCTTCCTTTCAACATTCTATTCCTTACAAGATTTAAAATCTTAGAGTCTTCAAAAACAGGAACTAAAATAATTGAAAATTATTAGACTATGTGAAAAATTATGTGACGAACATTAGAGTTACAGCAAGTGTCAACCCTATATGAGAATACAGTGGGCCAGACAATCCAGAGGGGGGTGAAAATCTCCCTAGAGATTTAGTAAACATTCCTTACAATACACAGCTGAGTTCCTAAGAAAGTGAGGGTAATACAAGTCGAAAAATGAAAAGAGTACTGAAACCAAAGCCATAAGCCCTACGCTGTCACTGTCTTATACATTTGCTGGTCACATTAAGAGCTTGGGTTTTGATGCCAGAAAGAAGCTGAGACCTTAGACCCTTACAACAAAAGAGACTGAAATAAAGCTCTTCCTAAAACCAGGATTCTTGAAAAGTTTCATCCTAAGGGGAATAGGGGGGTAGGGGAGAATCTGCCTATAAGCACAGAAAGATGACAAGAAAGATCATCTGTCTCACAGCCTGGACTCAGTGAGGGCAAATTCATACTCTGTAAGAATCTATAATCAATATCCCGTTTGTAGGTGGGTTTGAGATTTGAATTACTATCTCCTTAGGATAGGAAAGTCAAGGAAGAAATTAACATAAAAGATTCTGAGAAAGGATACTCCCTGGGTACCTGAAAGAAGTGAATTCAAAATTTCTCTGGAGGCAGTACTTAACACATGCAAAATAAGTTCTACTGATAAAGCCCTACTGAAAATGTGTTCAAAACAAAAAATTTTAAAGCACCACATGAAATAATTCACCGTGAGTACACATCGACAGAAACTACAAATAGCAGAGGTAGACTCCTAAAACTTCAAGTATTATGAGAAACTATTAAACATATTTAAAATTATTAAATGCAAAAATTAAAGAAATGCTTGGCCTAGTCCTAAGGATACATTTAGGAGAAAGAAATGGAAAGTGAAATCATCAGATTCATACATTAGCACAGATCACTCTAGTGATTGTATGATGGGAAGATCTGGAAAACCAAGACTGTAGAAGGCTATTACAGCAATCAAAGTGAAATGGGGCTAAGCTAGGGTGGTGATGGTGGCCTAAAACACAGGAGACAGAATTAAGAGCTATTTTTAAAGTAAAACTAGAGCTTGGTGACAGATTGGTTGTGGGTTGGACGTGATAGGAAGGAGTCTATGATAACTCCTAAGTTTCTAGCTTAAGTGACGGTTGAGTGAAGATGTCACAAAATGAGATAAAGAATATAGGCAGAAGTGTTAGAAGAAAGAAGCTGAGTGCAGTTTGGACTATGGAAGATTTTAGGAATATCTTTACTTAGATTTTCTGAATAATAAGAAATTGAGTAATCTAAAACATCAAGGTTAGAATTTTAGATTTCTAGGGGTGGCAGACTGGCTCTGTCTCTAGAGTGTGCAACTCTTAATCTCGGGGCTGAGTTCGAGCCCCATGCTGAGAGTAGATATTACTTTAAAAAATTTTTTTTTAAATCTTAAAAAAAAGTAATTAAGAATTATACACTTCTAAGTCATAAGAGTAAACAATGGATATGAATAAACTTGTCCTGGGATAACAGAGTTAGAAACCAGTGGACAATGAACTAAATCCTAAAACTAATAGTTATGATATGGTCAGAGGATAGTAACAAAATCCAACTCATGACAATCACAAAGGCATAAAAATCAGAAGGGCACACAGTCACTGATAGCTAAAGGATATGGAACTTTAAAAGAAAAGGTGATCATCATTGTTTAATACAGCACTGAGGACAGATAAGATCTGAAAAGTGTTTACCGGATTTAGAAATTTGGATATCATTGGTATCTTTAATAAGTGGGTGTTTTATCTTCCTGATTAAACAGTAAGTACAGTGATGGGTGACATCCAGCCTACTGACGACTGAGTGGTGAATGAAGTACTTGGTGGTATGCGAGGAGAAGGGAGGGAGATAGAGGAGGAAGGAAGAGGGGGAACAAAAGAGGACAGAGGAGAATGGGGGAGGAAAAGAAAGAGAAAACATCAGTATATGTATAACTGGAAGCCCTGAATAAGAAAATTCCAACAGTGCAATAGGCCAAACAGTTCAAGATACAACTGAAGAAAGCTTTCCTGAAAATTAAAAAAAAAAAAAAAGAGAGCAAGAAACACTTAAATTTAGATATCTAAAGAACACATGTTAGTGAAAAAAATGGCCTTAAAATGGTTACACTGAGACCCAGGGCAGTCAAGTTACTGGATTCCAACAAGTAAAGAAATAGCCAGAAGAAATGATAGGTCAGTTATGAAAGGGGGGGAAACATCTACCTAGCCTGGGATTTCCCCCACAGTGCTACTCAACACCAAAATGTCATAGAGCAGTATCTTCAAGATCCCTAAGCCAAAATGCTTTTCAATATAAAAGCTAGAGTCCAACAATTTGAGGATGTTACAAATCAAAGAATATTGTTTTCCTGAACCTTTCTTCATGAAACAGCTTCACAACTAAGAAATGGCCAGGGAGACCATAGCAAAAGCAATGGTGATAAGCCTGAACTACACTTAACGGCAAAAGTACAACAAACTGATATCCTCTGACGATGTGTAAAAAGTGTATTTTAAGATGAACTGTGAGGAAAAAGTAAAGAAGATGGGAGGTGGAAAAGATTCACTGGTATCATCTTTAAGTTGGTAGTCAAAAGATATCCTTTAAAGCTCACAGTTAAAACTGGAATTAAAAGCCTATTTTGGGGGCCTGGGTGGCTCAGTTGGTTAAGCGACTGCCTTCGGCTCACGTCACGATCCCGGAGACACGGGATGGAGTCCCACATCGGGCTCCCTGCTCCGCGGAAAGCCTGCTTCTTCCTCTCTCACTCCCCCTGCTTGTGTTCCCTCTCTGACTGTGTTTCTCTCTGTCAAATAAATAAAATCCTTTAAAAAAAAAAAAAAAAAGCCTATTTTAACAGTATAGGGTGCCTGGGTGGGTCAGAGGGTTAGGGCCTCTACCTTCGGCTCAAGTCATGATCTCAGGGTCCTGGGATCAAGGCTCTCTGCTCAGTGGGGAGCCTGCTTCCTCCTCTCTCTGCGTGCCTCTCCGCCTACTTGTGATCTCTCTGTCAAATAAATAAATAAAATCTTAAAAAAAAAAAAAGCCTATTTTAACAGTACAAGAGCAAATACTGAGATAATGGTTAAAATGTCTTAATGAAGGAGGGGCTGAGGTGAAAAGAAGAAAAGATATGCTAATTTTTATCACTGCAAGGAACAATGCCCAAAGAAACAAAGGATCAAGGGAACTATACCTTTAGCTACAATCTTAAAGGTAATCACTGGAATTAAATACCCATTCCCAAATATCAGAAGTACATGCACAAATAAGAAACAGAGTAAGTGGTGAAAGCCTTCCTTAAAAATACAGCAACAAAATACATTTGGCTTACCTCACTAAAGATATTCAGAATAAAATCTGAGAAAGGCAAAAATTTGAAATCTCAAAAAAGCAACCTCCTCGCTCTATGTAGTAAACAAATACAAATACAAAGTGATCCAGAAAGACTGATATTAAAGAACAGCAAAAGTATACCATACCAAACAAAACAAAACAAAACCAAAAACCCAAAGGTATGACGCTTCTATCAGATAAAGTAAAATTCAGGTTTAAAGGGCAATTACATGAATAAATAAATCATAATGAAGATAAACTTCCTATTTCTATAAGCTAAATTACCCTACAGTACATCCTAAAAAAGAGCACAATCCAAAAGGCACTTTACTTCTCACCATCCATGAGAAATCAGGTGGAGATCAATGAGTAAGGATTTAAAAGATCTATAAAAAATCTGACTGATAATGAACTATTCTCCGTGAAAATACAAAAAGCACTGTATTTCAAATGCTCACTGAACACTAATGAAAACTGACCATATCCTTGGACACCAAGAATAACCAGATAAACTCCAAAAGGTAGAATTAGTACATACAACATTACCTGATCATGACACAATAAAACCAGAAAATAATCACCTATCGGAAAATAAGGTGCTTTTCCACTTAAAAATAAACTCTCTCTAAAACTCTTCAAAGAAAGAATACCAAAGATGAAGATTATATATGAAGACAATAAAATGAAAGTGATACATATTGAATTGATAGCCTTAAATAAGTCTGTAAATTGATATTTTTAGAACACTCCATCCAACAGCATCAAAATATACATTTTTCTCAATCCAACAGCATCAAAATATACATTTTTCTCAAGTACACAGAACATTCACTAAGATAGATGATGTATTTTAGGCCATAAAACAAGTTTTAAATTTAAAAAAATTCAAGTCGTACAAAGTATGTTTGACCACAAGAGAATTAAATTAGAGATTAACCAAATGAAGAATGAAAAGATGACATCACTATAGATTCTCCAGACTTAAAAGGGGTAATTAAAATGTCATGAGCAACTTTTTCCCAATATGACAACTTAGATGAAATGGCCAACTTTCTTTAAAGACAGGAAATACCAACCCTATTCAAGAAGAAATAAAAGAAATATATAACCTCCTAAAAATAGGCACTGGTAGTTAAAAGCCTCCCTACAAAGAAAACCCAAGGCCTTGATACTTTCAATGGTGAATTATATTAAACATTGAAGGAAGAAAAAATGCCAATTGTACACAAACTCTTCCATAAAGCGAAAAGCAGGGAATAACCCACAAATAATTCTATGAGGCCAGGATTACACCAACACCAGAACTATACAAAGACATTACAATAAAACAACAGATCATCATTCTTCATGAACACAGATGTGCTTATAAAATAGATGATACAGTGACAAATCCCTCCTCCTCCCACATAGAGAATGCTAGTGACATTCATGTAATGAAGCCCAATGGGGTAGTGTCAGAGGAGACTTCTAAGAGAATCAGAACTTTCACCAACGCCCAATCTAGTGGTAGCGATGCTACTCTAACTCTAACCATGAGTCAATGGAGGCCACATAGGGAATAATAATGAGGCATTCCTGTCCCTAACTAGCCAGTGAAGTACCAGAGAAGACTTAGTAAGGAGCAGAACTCCCATCTCTGTCCAGCAGTGAGGATGAGCACCTCTATCTGCTATCAATGGAGGAGAACCTGTACTTTTACTCCTACCTAACAATGAGAAGGTTGGACCCCTTCCCTTAGTGGAGCAGTATCAGAAGGATGCAGCTAAAAAAGAAGTTTAAACAAGATCTGGAGTCTCGCAATCTAACACTCACAAGGTCTAGGTTTCCAAAGAAAACCACAAATCATACCAAGAACCAAAAAGATCTCCAACTGAATTAAAAAACGATAATCAATAGATGCCAACACTAAAATGACAGAGAAGTCAGATGATCTGACAAAGATTTTTAAAGCAGCCATAATAAAACTGCTTCAATAATTATAATCACAATCTTAAATAAAATACAGAAAGTTTCATCCAAGAAACAGAAGATATAAGACAAAATGGAATTTTACAACTGAAAAATACAATAGCTGAATTTTTTTAAAAACCCAAAGGACTCAACAGCATTTAACAGACGATTCAGAGGAAAAAGAAATGAATGAAATGAAAGAAAGAACAAATAGAAATTTCCAATCTGAAGGAAAAAACAGGCTGAAAAAAAAATAAATAAAAGAAACCGACACTCAGGGACCCACAGGACTAGAACAAAAGACCTAACATGTCATCAGAGTCTCAGGAGAAGAAAAGAAGAAGAGTAGAACTGAAGAACTACTTGAAGATACAATGGCCAAAAATTTCCCAAATTTGGCAGAAGATACAAACACACAGATTTATCCAAGTACGATCATCTAAAAGGAATCCACACCAAACAAATTTTCAAACTTCTGAAAACTAAAGACAAAACATTACCCAGAAATCTTCAAAGTGGCACGAAAGAGATGACCCCTTAGCCATAAGAAAAACAATTTGAATGACTAGAGTTCTCATCAGAAATCATGGAGGTTGGAGCAAGGGGCACAATATTTTCCAAGTGCTGAAAGTAAGTAACTATCTACTTAGAATCCCAAGTCCAGCCAAATAACCCTGAAGTATGATGGGGCAATCAAGACATTCTAAGATAAAGAGATTTTACTGTCAGCAAAACTACCCCCAAAGAATGGCTAATGAAAGTTTTTTTTTTTTTTTTTAAGATTTTATTTATTTATTTGACAGAGAGAAACACAGCTAGAGAGGGAACACAAGCAAGGCAACTGAGAGAGGGAGAAGCAGGCTTCCCGCCGAGCAGGGAGCCCGATGCTGGGCTCGATCCCAGGTCTCCAGGATCATGACCTGAGCCGAAGGCAGTCGCTTAACCAACTGAGCCACCCAGGCGCCCCTAATGGAAGTTTTCTAAATAGAAAGGAAACAATAAAAGAATGGACACCCTGGAACATCAGGAAACATCTTATGTTTTATGATTGAAGCAAAAATTATAATACTGTGTAATGTGGTTCTAAATGAAGAGTAGGAAGGGAACAGAACTCAAAAATAAAAAGCAGCATACTATTGACAGATGCAACAACCTAGATGAATCACCAGGGAATTATGTTGAGGTTAAAAAAAAAAAAAAGCCAATCCCCAAAGCCTACATACTATATAATTCCATTTACATAATTCTTGAAATGACAAAATTATAGAAATAGAAATAATTAATCATTGCCAGGGCCTAAGAAGGGGATGAGGGTGGGAGGAAAGAAGGTGTGGCTGTAAAAGGGCAAAATGAGAGAACCTTATGGTGATGGAAATGTTCTGCATCTTTACTCTATTGGTCAATATGCTGGTTATACACTTGTAATACAGTTTTATAAGAGGAGCCCCCTGGGGAAAACCACATGAAAGGTACTTGGAATCTCTCTGTATACAACTGGATGTATATCTACAACTATCCCAACAAAATTAATTTTTAAAAAAGAAAAAGGATACACATAGTTCTCAACTCTCAAACTGAGCTAACTCATTCAAATTAATGCTTTCACTGGCTTCCATAAGAAACCAAGTTCTTATCAATGTTGAACATTTAGAACTATAAACAAAATGAAATATTAAAGCCAAATCGATTTCCAGATATTAAATCTTCCTTTCCAGTATCTAATTATAAAGAGACAGACTAGATTGTCCAGTGGATTACCCCTGGTGGCAATCTCTTAGATGCCTGAAAATAGGCTAGGTAGGATCAGTAGCTCTCCATCTCCCAAGAGCACACGATCTGTAGTCAGAGGTAGGCAGCTGACATTCCAGGACTAGCATATGACCACCTTGAGCAGCTGGTACCCAAGCTCAGATGATCACCCCACTTAGTCCACTGGGAAGGCTGCTCTCACAAAAGCCCTAAAAGAAAGGAGAAAGGGAAAGGACAGGTCCTTCTATTGAAGCAAAACCCCAGTCCATCCGGTCGGACCTGGTCTGTACACGCCTCTTCATGGGATATTGAAAGATCAAGGGCCCACATACAAAGTTCTGACTCTTCCTCAAGTTCAGCCTGTGCTAGGTGCTGCTTGTGGCTGTCTACCTGAAGGCTTTCAACACAAACACAGTGAACAACACCTGCTTTAAGAATATCCCTCTCAGTCATTTCAGAATTCCTCTGAAAAATAGCTGAATTTTTGGTCTCCAAAATAAAAAAAAAAGAAAAAGTATTTCTCTAATCTTGTCTTCAGTGCACAGTGCTCTAAACTGGACACAGCGCACTGCTTCTCTTGCTAGATATGTGTATATATTTAAGATTAAAGCAGCGATAGATATGTGATAAAACACTGACCTGACAGAAAACCTAAAATTTAAGCCTGTCATTTGTTTGAGTCAATAGGTCATTTTATTGCATTTTGTCTTGTTTTTTTGTTTAATTTGACAGAGAGAGAGAGAGAGAGAGAGAGAGAGAGAGAGAGAGAGAAAGAGAGCACAAGCAGGGGGAGGAGCAGAGGGACAGGGAAAAGCAGGCTCTCCACTGAGCAGGGAGCCCAACACAGGGCTCCACCTCAGGACTCCGGGATCATGACCTGAGCCAAAGGCAGCCACTTAACCAACTAAGCCACCCTGGTGCCCGGATCACCTTATTGTATTGTGACTATCTTACCACCCACCAACTGAAGATATCATCTCTGGCTTACCCTCTTTCATTGGGATGATGTGAAAAGAAATGAGAGAGCAAATACAGACTCCTTTCCTTTTGGAGCAATGGCATTCATTCTCATAATTTGTATTCTGGAAGTCAATCAGTCAATGAAAACTGAATTCTTTGAAAATGACTCAAAATTTTAACAAAGCCTGGAACACACACACACACACACACACACACACACACACACACCATATATATCCTAAACACGTAGAGACAGACAGATAGATCGACCTCCACGGGCTATCAGAGGAAGGCAGCTGTATTCCAGTATTAGTATACAAACCCCATGAGCCACTATGTAGGTGTAAGTGTCTCTCTGTATGTGTATGTGTACTTTTCCTTCCTTTTTCCCAGGTATGATAACAAAACAAACTTCCAGGAAAGACCTAACTCCCCAGAACCAACATTTTACTCAAGCCTCAGGAATAAAGTGGTGTGCTGGACACCAACACTGTTTTCCCTTCCTCAAATAATCTCAAAGAAGCATGAGTTAGGGGTGCCTGGGTGGCTCAGTTGTTAAGCATCTGCGTTGGGCTCAGGTCACAATCCCAGCCGGAGTCCCAGGATCAAGCTCTGCATCGGGCTTCCTGCTCGGCGGGAAGCCTGCTTCTCCCTCTCTCACTACCCCCGCTTGTGTTCCCTCTCTAGTTGTGTTTGTCAAATAAATAAATAAAATCTTAAAAAAAAAAAAAAAAAAGGCATGAGTTAGACAAAGAAGGCTCCTACTGCTTCACTCTGTATTTAGCTTTTAGTCTCTGTTCACTCTTTGGCATGAACTCCTAATACAAAAACCTATGCCAACAGCTGTTACAACACATGGGCTTGAATGACCTGCCTCTCATGGAGGGGAAAATGAAGCAGGAAGGAGAGCCTGTAACAATTAATGCACAGCGTTACTTTTAAGATCTTTTAAAATTATATTATTTCCAAATTCTATTACCTTACTTCATATTATTAAAATGCCTGTTTATGTATACTTCTACCTTGTTTCATAAACAAACATGAGGGTAGCACGATAAAAATACCCCCCAAAAAACATGAAACTACGTCCACAGTTAACTGAACAGCTTCTGAGTTTAGAACACGGTTAGTAGAGACTTGATACCAGAGAAGCCAGGGGGACAGTTTCAAGAAGTCATTAACCGTGCTGAGTGCTATGGAGAACCAAGAGGATGAAGTTATTAATAAATCCACACTCATTCAAATATGATTACCATAACTATATTAAAATGAATTCATTTCATATTTTTTCTTTTTTATATCTTTCAATATCTTCCTAAAACTTGTAAATTACTTAGTCTTCTTTTTTTCAAAGCAAGCTACTTAACAACATATTGGTCTGAGATAATCGAAGAATGTACAGTGTGCATGAAACCTAACAGAGTAGAGGGTGAAGGCTCCTTGAGCCAGACAGCCCGGGTGCCTATCGCGATTCTACTGTTTACTGGTCGTGTGACATCAGGCAAGTTATTCAAGCCTCTGTGTGTCTGTTTATACGCATAAACATCTGTAAAATGGATATATAATTACTCAAAGATTAAATGAGATACTTGCCAGGCACACAGTGCACAATAATATGATTTTGGACATCTGTGCTGTGTACGCTAAGTTCCACTCTCAGTTTAAATCTCCCAGAGCTGGACTTAAAACATACACCCAAGGGGCGCTTGGCAGGCTCAGTCGGTAGAGCATGTGACTCTTGATCCTCGGGTTGTGAGTTCAAGCCCCACGTCGGGAGTGGAGCCTAAGTAAAAAACACATACATATGCCCAAGACAAACACTCTACACAACATAAATACATGTTAAAAAAAAAAAAATCTGTCAACAAATATTTCTCAAATCAAGGGCACTAAACCAGATGCTGGAAAAAATCAGTCCCTAGACTTAACAAAGTTTAGCTAGGAAAGACTGATACTGAGTAAGTAATTTAAGTGTGTGGCATTTTACAAAGAAATGTACCTGACTTAATCTGGGAGTCAGAGGAAGTGACATTTAAGCTCAGACTTGAATATAAACAGGAGCTGGTTAAGCTAAAAAGAAATAGGAAAGAATTTTTATGTGGAGAGAACACCATGAGGAAAGGTGCGGAGTTAAGAGACAATGGGGGGGGCGGGGATCAAGATACTGAAATCTCTAGCATGGTAGGAATACAGAGAATTAGGGGAGAAACATGGGGACATATAATGCAGACCCTTAGAAACTGTGAGGGAATTTAGTCTTTACTCCAGGACAATGGTCTTTAAAATATCTTAAAACCCGGAGAGTCTCATGTCTACACTTGATATACATTTCTCTCTAGAATGAAGTGCAGGAAGAACATGTACAGGAAGTGCTATGGAACTATACCAAGAGAAGATGATAGTGACATGCACCAGGATAATGGCAGAATGGATGGCATGAAGTAAACAGAACAAAGAAACAGTCAAGGGGCTGAGTGGATAGCAATGAGTGAAAGACAAGAATCACTCAACTTGTTTCAGGTGTATGGTAGATCCATTCACTTAAATAAGGACCATCAGCAAAAGGTTTGTAAAGGGACATTCATGAGCTTGAGGTACTTCTAAAACATCCAAGAAGAGATGTAAATGGGCAACTTCCTATATGGATCTCAGAATTCAGAGAACGATCCAGGTTGGATATACTGTTCAGACAGTCCTTCGTCTACATCACCTATGGGGTGAGAAAGCAATGATTCTTAAACGTAACCTGCTTAAGAAGCACCACAGGGCCTGATTACAAATTGTGATCACCAATCCCAGAAAGCCTGATTCAGCAGACCTGGAAAATGATTCAAGAAAAAGCACTGTTAACCGATCCTAAGTGATTTTAAAATAAATGTCTGGACAACATCTTGAGAACACTGATTCAGAAATAAAAGACAAGAGTATTGTAAAGAATTCTAATGTTTATTGGTTGAAGAGAAGAGGAGGACGAAGAATGAACAAAACAAGCTAGTACACAGCAAGAAAGAGAAAAAACCTGGAATGTAGGACACTAGAGAAGTCAAAGGGACAGACTGTTTCAAGAAGTCATTAACTGTGTTGAATTGTATTGGGGACCCCAAAGAGGAAAGATAAAAGGGTCCACTAAATTTACATACATGGAACGAGAGGGAGAGGGTGGTGAGTAATGAAGACAACACTTATGAGATGTTTGGCTCTGTAAAGGTCGTGCAAACAAGAGACAGCAGTCTACTGGGGATGGCACGGGGCTAAGAAGGGATCTGTCTGCTGTTTGATCTTGTTCTGGGATGCAAAACACTGGACCAGAAAAAAAGGTGAGGCTCGAGATGTATGAGACAGAGAATGCTTTAATTCCTTTTAATTCTACTAGTTACTTCACACTATATAGTTATAGGTTCAAATCTTTTTTTCAGATAAATAGAAGCCAACCGCCTACCAAAAATACTACGAGATCCCGAAGTTATTTTCTACAGTTAAGAAAGGACAAAATATTGATTGGTTTTTGAAAAAAGGCAAAAACACTGAGTGGTATTATATATCCTGACTCTAAGGAAAACGTGAGGCTCCTCATCAAAGGTAAAGATGAAAATTGAGGCAGCAGGCTTGAGTGCCACCTGCTGGTAAAATGTAAATTCTCAGTATTTTGACTGAACTAGAAATTTGTCTTTTTAGAAATTTCAACTAACTGGATTAGAGGTTATGTTTCCAATGATCATTTCTTCTCACTGATACAAAACATCAGATTTTCCCACCCCACAAAGGAAGTCTTTGGTCAGGTGGTCTTCCTCTCCTTCTTTTGAAACATTCAACAACAGTGGGAGGCACATAAATCCAAGACCTTTTACATTTTCCTTGGATAATTTTAAACTGCAATATATCACCTCCTAATTTCTACCCACTGATACCAAGCTTCCTTCTGCTGCAACCCCATAAATCCTCATACGGAAGCCCTTCATCATCTGAAGGCAGGCATGCCTACACTTACTTAGCCATCAAATCAAACAAGCCCAGTATAGTTTTGTTTCAAATGCTATTCTTTCAATCTCCCACCATCCTGGTTGTGGGATGTAGCTTAATCTGTCAGTAGTCCATAACATGTCTCAGAACATTTATTTCCAACGGGTAGCCCAGTGGTACTATTACTGACCTTTATCTGGGCCTTCATACACTATTAACGCACACTAAGTTTGTGGTCAACTGAAATCCTATCCGGCGAGGTCCTCCCAATCCAGTACTCATGTAACTCAATTATTTGGATCTAGTGCAGTCGATGTTCATCCTTGTTAAATTTCATCTCATAGCAATTTTGATGGCATTTTGTCAAGATCATAAGCCATTCACTAAACCTTCATCCAAATCAATTACATAAAAGAGCCCTAAAATGCAATTAATACTAAGCCACCAAAGAAGACTCTTTTGGGTGGGGATGTTTACCGAGCTGCAAATCTATTCACTATCCACCAATCTATTTACTACTCATTAATCTACTTCAGCCATTAGGATAATGGAAAATTTAGACAAACGTTTGAATGAAACCAAGGTACCATGTAATCGGCATTCCACGAATACACTGTTCACATATTCCCTTCAAAAAGGTGTAATTCATGAGCTTAACATGGTCGTTTTCAAGTGAACTCATGGAAAATGTTCATAAACCACACGAGTTATTAGTGAATACTTTCTAAGTCTTCTTCCTTTTAAAAAAGACTCACTTTAAGAGTCAACCTACTTAATGATTTCATGATCAATTATTTAAGACTAAACACTTAAAATGGCAGACTTGTTGTGGCCAACCGTACTGTATTTCACTCATCCTAATGGGCTGAAGATCACCTTTTCCAGAGTAAAACTGTCCTCCTGAGTGAAATAAATTGTGCTTCCTCTGCTTAGGCATCCATGCTTAATTGAAGACGCTTTATTTAAAAACGAATCCAAAGTTACTTAAAAATTATGAATAGTGACCGATTATTCAAACAGTATCTGGGTTATAATTCCACTGGGTTTTGAGATATAAACAATCATTATGCAATGAACTATTGTCACATTTGCTGGGCTTCAGCTTTTTAATATATTTTTAACTAGGCTTTTCCACTCTAAAGACCATTCTCTGCTCATGAAATTGGAAGGAAAATAAGGAGTGCCATTCTTTAGTAGAGTATAGCAATTCAGATGTGCACTCTGAAGCCCAACTTCCTGGATTCTAATCCTAGCTCTATCATTTATGAACTGGGTGACCTGGAACAGGTTACTTAACCTCTCTGTCACTCAGTCTCATCTGTAAGTGTGAATAATAACAGTACCCACCTTACAGAGTTATGAAAGAATTAAACGAGTTAATACATGTAAGGCATTAACAGTGTCTGCCACACAGTAAGCATTAAATGGGCTAGATGTTTGCTGTAATTCTCATTCTTCATCACCTGTTAACATCAGTTACCCATTCTCATGGATCCTTTCCCTGCACCTGCTCTGAAAATAACTGTATAAAACAATAGTTTTCTACAGCAGGGCTCTGGAAGCAGAAAGGCCTAGACCGGAGTACTGGCCCCACCACTTACAAGCAATGCTACCTTGGAAAATCACCTCACTTCTCCGGGTTCAACTTGCCTCACCCATGCGATGGAGATTAAAAACGGCATCTATCTTCATGGGGTTGTTTTGAGAATAAAAATTATATTTAAAAAAAACTTTACATAGTACTTGGTGTGTAGTAGATACTCAAGTGAATCTTGGTCAAAATCCCTTTTTGGGTAGCCCTCAGCATTCTAGTGGGCACAATCTGGGGACTATTTTCCTTTCTGACAGTTTTACAGGCTCATGATGCCTCTGACATCTATCTTTGATTATCTGCCTCTCTGTGTCCCTAATAGCTGGTCTGTGCTTTGTAGACAGATACTTCTCTCAACACTCCTCCCCATTTCCTTTCTCTTTGAATTTTTGTGGTTATTATGTCAAAATTTAAGAATTTCCTGTTCTTTGTGAACCCATTTGTTTTTTGAAGCCCATAACCGTGAGCCTCTGCCCATATTTTTCTTCTGAAACATGTGCTTTCTAAAATACAAGATTCAGGCTGAGCTTATTTCTCAACATTATTACAATCTTAAAGTGGTATTTTTTTCCCCTCAAGAGTCTATCCATTCTATTTCCCAATCAGTGGTAAAAAGTAAATCCAAAATAATGGTTCCCACCGTTTCCTTTGCCTTCTAGGAGACTTAATCATTAATCAAAAATCGTAGCAGATACTCTTTCAACAGAATGAAACTTCCAATGTATATCTAAAGAACACACCCCTTCTTAGTTTGTTTCTCTGTGAATTTTATAACCTGTATTAGAAACAATCATCTATAGTTGTTATCCTGTCATGCAAGATTCTTTTGTACTTCTCCACCAGAACACCGCCTTTTTTTCCTTTCTTCTTTTACAGCTCTCTGGCACATCCTTCCCCAGCTCAGTGGGTTCTGTATCACATATATACACACACCCCTCATTAGCCCCTCCGAGTGTTCCCTATTAGAGGTTTCCTTCCAAACAGTGTACCTTTCAGTGGCCAGAGTTCTTTCATAAATACAATCCCATCATCTCTTGGTAATAGACATCCTCTTGTTAAAATACGGTATCCTATATACACTGCAATGGTATACAGATTTATTTACATACAAGGTAGTATTACCAAACAGTATTGTTTCCGAGTGCTTTCTTTCTGCCATACACCTTGCTCCTAAGTTACCTGATTTCATAATTTTATTGGGACTTATTCCTCTATTTTACTGATAAATTTAATGAGCCTACAACCAAACAGTAATAAAAGTTACTCTGCAAGAAGCCTACTACCGTGGCATTAAGGAGCACAGCTCAGGAACGCAAATCCTCCACTCCTCCACTCATACCCTCCAGCTCTTAACTGCACTATCTATCCTTGTCTTCCAAAGTTACTAGCATTGAATGGAGGTATGGAAATATACGAGCTCTTCAGAACGTCAAAACCCCTAGATTTCTTCTAAGTACTTACACTGACGTACACAAGAAAAAGTCTTTTGACTGGATTGCAAACTTTAGGATAGCAAGGACCATGTCTACTTTACACACTATATACCCAATGCCAGGGGCTGCGTATTTTACCATATGGACCAAGTCCTGCCCACAGCCTGTCTCTGAATGGCTCATTAGCTAAGAACGATTTTTAAATTTTTTAAGGACTGCTTAAAAAAGAAAGAAAACAAAGAGGAATACGTGACAGAGGCCATATGGCCCCTTCCCAAAGCCTAAATTTTCCCATCTAGCCCTTTTTAGAAAACACTTGTTGACCCTCCAATTTTTGTTAAAAGTGAAGGTAGGGAAGGGAGAGGTGAGGGAGCTCGAAAATGGAAAAGGACAAATAGATTTGCGATAAATGTAACTGGAGATCACTGCAAACAGTACAACTCACACAATAAAAGGTATACAGGTCTTTAAATTGTTCCTCGCCTTCCATTTTCATTGAGTTCCAAGAGAAACTGAAGATCTTTTATTAGCATATTTTAGAGCTCTTTTTTGGGAGGCAACCGATCTGTTGTTGAATCACAGGTGCTCCTAGAACTAAATTTAAACCTTGGTAGTACACCTCTCCCCCAACTAGCCTAGTTAACATAAATGTTAGTCATCAACAAAGTGTCAGCTGCTGTAAGGTGTCAGTTCACAGGGACATACCCTCAGAGACACACATCTTTCCTTCCACATAGATTAAGTAGTTAATTGCATCAACGCTCCACAAGAGTTTTCACATCTGTTCCCATGTGACCTGTTACTTTAAAATGTCATCATTTGCAATGCTCCAAAAGCCCTGAGATGTGCAAGTTCTGAATGCTGAAAAACGTCCAACCAAAACATGGAAGTCCCATTTCCAGGTACTATAAAAGAACAGTATTAGATCGATTCACAGCAGTGTCTCCTAGAAGCAACTGCAAAAGTGTACCTGAAAATGCTGCTCCATCACTTGGATTTTTCCCTGGTCTGGACACTTTTTCAGAGCTCGATCTGCATAGTGGAACAGGATTTCTACCATCTATAAGGAAAATAGCCTTATATTAGAAAATCAAAATATAACTCTAATATTTTTCAATATTAGTATACGTGGATCTTCCTAAATAATACAGAATTAAGCTTTATTAAAAATATAATTTAAAATTTTAGTGCCTTTTTTTCCCATTATTTTTAACCCCAGACTAACTTCAGCCACAGGGCTACTACTAATTTGCAAATCTCCAGGTTCGAGACCTCAGTGGTATCTCTGTTGCGCAGGAAATGAAAAACTGAAGTTAAGCTCTTCAGAAATGTTCTGTGGTAGGTCTTTCCCTCAAGAACACGGAACACAAATCCCTAAAGTATTGCAGCAAATACTGAGAAAACTGTTCATCAGTCTGCAGACTGACCAATTTCTATTCATGTTTCCTATCTGCTTACACTAATTTGAAAGATAATTTTTACCAATGCATTTGCACAATTCAAAAAGAGGAATGACTATATAATAAATGGATTCAACCCAGTCTAGATTGGGAAAACAAAGCCAACATTAAATATTAGCATTAATGATATTAATGCTAATTTAAAAAAAATCAGCCCTCTCTGCTACCTCGGGCAAATTAAACACACACGTACTATTTCCATTTCTCATAATCACCTATTTATGAAAAGTAACACACGTCGACTTTCTATGGGCTATAATTAGGCTTAGAAATAATCCAGATCCTTGGCTTTCCTCCCTCCTCCTTTCTGCTGTCTTCTGGCTATTTTACAATTTTATCATCTTCATGAGAGTAAGCAAGGGAAAAAAGGAAAGGTAGTAAGAAGAAAGTTTAAAACCACTCAGGATGACACCAAGGAATTATAATCTGACTTTTTTATATATACTCTCTCGACTGTAGTCATCTACCTAATTATGCCCCCAAATTATTAACTGATACCAAAAGCGAACCTGTACCGTACCCTAGAGTAAAGCCCCTATGCAAATACTCACCCGATCAGCAACAACAGCCTTGCGCTTACTGGCATCTCCTGATAATCCTGCAGAGAAGCAAAATCCAACATAAAAACAAAGTCCACATCTTTAGGACTGAAACTGTTACGGTCTTTTATTTACACCTATGCTAACAAGAGACATAATTATCACAATCCTAGTATCAAAATGTTGACTAATAGGCCATAATAAGAGCATCTCCCATCTACTGAACCAAATAATGTATCAGTGTACTTCCATTTTATTCCAACAGTAAATTTTCCTTATGAAAGAATTTAAAGAACGACACTGAAACTCTATACCCTGTATTTGTCATTAACTTTTCTCACTGGAAGTCTGTTAGGTTTGGTAACATCCTGTTCATAAAATATTTGAATACTAAGATAAAAAGTATTCTATCAGTGATTATTACTATTATTCATTCTCTCAACCTTAAACAATGTATACTATACTGGTATTCTGTTAACTTACCCACTACTGCTTTTGCTTTTCCTTCATGGAAAGACCATGCAAGAGCCAAGGCTTCCGTAAGACAATCCTGTTTCAGGAGATGATCCACTCTCTAAAATGAATAAATGAGAAAAGCTAGACAGACCCCTTTGTTTGACCAACTACCAGCTGGAATGCCTATACTACCTAAGCCCTTTTCACAGGTTGTTGCTTAGCAGCTACAATTATTCCAATAACCATACAACTATCTTCTTTTTGTTTAAGATTTTGTATTTTATTTGAGAGACAGAGAAAGAAAGAGAGAGAGAGAGAGAGAGAGAGAGAGAGAGAGAGAGAGAGAGAACATCCCCCACAAGCAGGGTGGGGCGGGAAGAGAGGGAATTCCAAGCAGACTCCACACTCAGCACAGACACTAACTTGGGGCTCTACCCAGGACCCTGAGATCATGACCTCAGCCAAAACCAAGAGTCAGATGGTCAACAGACTGAGCCACCCAGGCACTGTGACTGTCATATTTCTAAAAAAAATAATTTCTTAAAGCACTGGATAGCACAGTGGCTGTACGGGCTAATAATGCAGCCATGAGGCCTAAATATAAAAAGAGGAAAAAGCTGGAGTGTCACTATAACAAAAACGGCTCATTGTTAATCACAGCATCCATTCATGCCCTCCTCTTTAGTAATAAATCGCATGTGTACCTGAGACAGCAATATACCGGCTTAAGGACATTTCTAAGACTCCCTTGTAGCCATTTGGGGCCATGTGACTAAGTTCTAGCAGGTAAGTGGAAGTGTTGTTTGGCCTTTCTGGGATATGACCTTAAAAGGCAGGGGCCAGCCCTTCTCTTCCCTTTCCTCCTGCCTGGAATGTGAACTTAACAGCTAGCGCTCCATCAGCCATACTGGAATATAAAATGAACTAGCGACAAGAATTTACACACAAGGACAGGGGAAGAGGACAGTTCCACAGAGCTGCCACACTAGCCAAAGACTCCCTACCTCCAGATTGTTTTTTTTTGTTTGTTTGTTTTTAAAATATTTTATTTATTTATTTGACAGAGAGAAACAGCCAGAGAGGGAACACAAGCAGGGGGAATGAGAGAGGGAGAAGCAGGCTCCCCGCCGAGCAGGGAGCCCGATGTGGGACTCGATCCCGGGTCTCTGGGATGATGACCTGAGCCGAAGGCAGTCGCCCAACCAACTGAGCCACCCAGGCACCCTCCAGATTGTTTTTTAAGAAATCTTGTTGAAGCCACTGTTATTTTTTCTGATATATATAGTTAAATGTAATCCTAATTTATAGCCAGTTTTGTCAAATCAAGTGCCTAATAGTTACAGTGATTTAGATGTACATTTCTGAAATTAAAAGACACAAACCCAAATAATCTTTTCCTACAAAGTCAAACAGAAATGTTAAGATCTATCAATTCAACAGTTCGAACATACGGTTACTTTGAACTCACCTCTCTCCAGCTTCTCAGCATCATCACATAAACAGACTAGGAAATAAAGAAACCACAATTAAAATGATCATCTTTTAACAGTCTTGTCTGGGAAACATACTTGTCCCAGTCCCACATCTCATTTTACATCTCTCTATGGAAAAACACTTCATACAACATTACGAGGTATCTACTAAAGGGTTTTCAAGGACCCACATTAAAGAGTAAATTAAACACTTAACAGTCACTAAGTCTAACATCCAAGGAGTTAATTCCACAGGAAAGGAACAAAGAATGCCCCAGATCCCTCTACTAACTTGGTAATATTTTGAATTTTAATAATGTAGAAATACTTCTCCAAGTTAAAAAAAAAAAAAGCAAGGAATAAGTTGATATACAAAAAAAGTTCCTATTCCAGTGATTCTATTCTAAGTCAAATATCTCAATGTATTTTAATATGTCCTAAGCTGATCTAAGCTAAAGGACATCTTAAGTATAGGACAAATAAACATGATAAGGATCTTCCTGGTCATGAAAACATAAATGTGAAGATTATGAAAGTATATCCTTGAATCAAGAAAATAAGCATCCTATGATAACATAAATGAAAGTAAAAATATGTCTAAAAGTAGAGAAAATAAATAAGCTAAAAATCACAACTGTATATCCCCTGAAAAGGGAGCCCTCCTGGCTCAGTCAGCTAGAGAATGAGACTCTTTACCTTCGGGTTGTGTTCAAGCCCTGCACTGGCTGTAGAGCTTACTTAAAAGAAAAAAAAAATCCCCTTAAAAAAAATTCATACACACACACACACACACACACACACACACAGATCTCCTCTAAAAGTTTTAGATTACTGCTGATCAATATTCACTTTATAAGGCACAGCTCTCTTTACCAGAAATCTCCTCAGCCGCAAATACCCTGACACAAACAAATGCCAAGTTACAGAGCAGAAGAGCTTACTTTTGTCCCCAAATAAAAGATCTGACCACCATAGCTACTGATGGATTGATAACAAGCCTTCTCTCCAACCAAAGCCTATTAAAAAAAAAAAAAAAAAAGGTAAAAATCACATGCATTAGAAGTCTCATTAAGTTTTAAAGAATGTCAAGTACACAGACATTTTAGGTCAACATGGCTTTATTTCATAAATTAGTCAAGTGCCAGTCTGTCAGTGGAAGTGGCAGAAAAGAAAAAGCGCAAAAAGTTAATTCTCTGCTTACACATGGTCATTTTACTTTTCAGAATAAGAGACAAGGGAGGAATATGCCAACTTCCTAAATCTAAAGGGAAACTGTTGCAACCTTCCCATTATCGGAAGACAGATATTCACTGCTTCTGGCCAAGAACATGGCTATTTGAAAATGGCACCTCTAAGCTCTTTGAAATCAACATCAACCTAAAACACAAGGAGAAACACGCAGACAAAGCAGCATAATACATGGGAGTTGGCCTAGCCCAGCAAAAGAGAAACAAAACCTACTGTGTGATAAATTTGGATTGTGAATTTTGACTCTGTTACTTAAGGTATGACCCCTCCCTAAACAAGTTTCAAACTTCTGACATTCAGTTTTCCCACCTTTGAAAAACCCTGCGGTTTCTGTGAAACTTAACTACATTAATATTTATGTCTGCAAATATATAAATGGTCAATAACTGATAACCACAATAATTTCTAACTTTTCACTATGAAATTTAGAAATGTATACAAAGGTGGGGAGAATAATATAATGAACACTGCAGCCATTTAATCAGCCTCATCAATTATGAGATCATCACCAATCTTGTCTCACCTGTACTCCCAGACTGAGGAGAATCTGATGATTCTCAGATTTTGAATATTTATAAAAATCCAATATATACATAATAAATCAGTCCTTTTTAACATAACCACAACTGCATTAGTCTACTTTTTTAAAATTAACAATATGAAATAAAATAAATAAAAATCCTCAATACGAAATATACAGTGTTTGGATTGCAAATGGTCTCATAAATGTCAAATGTTGTTGAGGTTTTTATTGTTTTGTTTTTGCTTTTTCTACATTTCATGTGTCTAAATCAAGATCCAACCAAGGGCCACATACTGGAGCTGGCTGATATGTCTTTTAACGCTCTTTTAAGTTTACAGGTTTTGCCTCCATCTCACTCCTTTATTTTCCTTGAAATTTACTGAGAAACTGGAATACTTATTTCATAGTTTCCTACTATTGAGATTTTGCTAACTGCATCCACATGGAATCTTTTAACATGTTCCTCTGCCTTCCATAGTTTCTCTAGAAGATGACTGATCAGAATCGGGATTTTTTGCTCCTTGATTTGGTTTGTTTCGTTTTTTTTGGTGTTTTGTTTTGTTTTGTTTTGCAATACTACTTTAAGTACAATGTTAGCTATGAGATTTTTACAGATGCCCTTGTTTATATGGCTGAAAAAATTTCCTCTTATTCCTAACTCGCTAAGTTTTCTCAGGAATGGATATTGAATTCTATCAAATGCTTTGTCTTTTGAGATGATATTATGGTTCTTCTTTAATAATCAGCTAATCCAGTAAATTATACTGATTCTGAATGCTAAACCAGCTTGGCATGCCTTAGAAAAATACCATGTGATCATAATTTATTACTTTTTATACATTGCTGTTTTCTGTTAATATTTAAAGTATTTTTGTTTCTATGCTATGAGAACATTAGTCTGTAGTGTTCTTTATTGTACTATCTTTGATTTTATTATCAGAGTTAATCTAGTCTCATAAAAAGTTATGTGCTCCCTTTTTGAAAAAAATTTTGTGTATGACTGTTATTCTTTTTCCCTCTTAAATATAACAGACCTCAGTAGCGAAGCTATCTGGGTTTGGATCTTCCTTATAAAAAATCGATTTATTTCTTTAATTGATGCACAGTCACTTAGATTTTCTATTACTTGTTGAATCACCTTTGGTAATTCGTGCATTCCAAGGAATTTTTCAATTTCATCTAAAGTTGTTGAATTTATTGGCATAAAATTATGGATATATCTTTTTAATATCTATAGACTCTCCAGTGAGGAAACCTCTCCCATTCCTGATACTGGTAATTGGGTCTTCTCTTTTCCTTGATTAATCTCATTAGAGGTTTACCAATTTTATTTCTCTTTTAAGGAACCAGCTTTTGATTTCTTTGATTTTCTCTACTGTCTGTCCATTTTCTATGTGTTCTTTTGATTTGTGTTCTTTTTATTTTTCCTTCCATCTACTTTGAGTTAATTTTGCTCTTTTTTCTATTTCCTTAACTCAGGGCCTTGACTTGAGATCTTCTTCTTTTCTAATACAAGTATTTAATGCTATGAATTATCCTTAAAAAACTGATTTAACTGTAAACCACGTATTTTGGTGAGCTGTATTTTCACTCAGTTTAAAATATATTCCAATTTCCTCTGAGATTTCTTCTTTGATTCATGGGTTATTTATTTAAAAAGCTGTTTAATTTCCAAATATTTGGTTTTTTTCCAGATTTACCCTGATGATTCCTTCAACAATTCTTGGAAGTTTGTTTTACGGCCTGCAGCATGTAACCTATATTAGTGCATGTTCTATACACTCTTGAACAAAGTTTGTATTCTGTTTTTGTTCAGAGGAATAGTCTACAAATGGCTTTTAGGTCAGCTGGTCAATAGTGTTTAAGTCTTTTAAATGCCCTTAATCATTTTATGTCTACTAATTCTAATAATGACAGAGGAATTTTGCGTCATTGTGGCTTTGTTGATTTCTCCATTCAGTTCTGTGTTTGCTTCATGTATACTGGAGGTCTGATTTTAAAGTTCTTATGTCTTCTTTTATCAATCTGAAATTTCTCTTCATCTCTGACCGTATTTCCTACTCTGAAATCTAGTGATTATGATTAGAGTTTGCATGGTATGTCTTTTTTCATCGTCTTACTTTTAATTTATCTATGTCTTTGTACTTAATGTGTTTTATAGACAGCATAGAGTTGGTTCTTGCTTTTCTTTATCCAGTCTGACAATCGCTGCCTTTTAATTGATATGTTTAGACTATTTTCAGTCCTGTAATTATTGATATGGCTGAGTTTGGATTTATTATCTTATCAACTGTTTTTTTTTCTACTTGTCTGTTCCCTTTTTTATGCCTCATTGAATTTGGTGTTTTTTAACATCCCACTTTGTCACTACTGCTAACTTAGTTACACCACTCCTTTTTCAGTGACTGCTCTAGTGTTCATAACATGTAACTTTAACTTATCTCCTTTTACATTTAAATATTACATGATTTGATGTATAATGTAAATCCTTACAATATACTTCTATGTCCTACTACCTGCTATGTACTATTTTCATCATACGTACTACTTCTACATTACCGTACACAGTACAACATATTATTGTTTTATTATAACAATATTTATTATTGTTTTAAACAATAATACAAAAACAATATTTATTATTGTTTTAAATAGTCAATTGCTCTTGTTAAGTAACTCTTACTATGGTAACTATTACTGAGCTATAATTTATATACCACAAAATTCCCTCATTAAATGTAAAATTTAGCCATCTTTAGTACATTTACAGTTGCCCAACCACCACCCAAATCCAGTTTCAGAACATTTCCATCACTCCACAAAGATCTCTTGTACGCATTTCCAGCCAACCCTCATCCTGACTCACAGTCTCAAGTAACCACTAATCTACATCTATCTCCACAAATCTGGCTTTCCTGGACATCTCACAGAATCAAACAATCTCTTGAGATGGCTTCTTTCACTTCACATAGCATTTTTGAAAAGGTTCATCCATGTTGTAGCATGTGTCGGTAGTTCATCCTCTTCGTTGCAGAACAGTATTCTATTACGTGGTTAGGTCACTTCTTGTTTATTCATTTACCAAGTGGGGGACATTTAGACTGTTTCCATTTCCCAGCTATTATGAATAATGTTGCTATGAACATTTGTGAACAAGTGTTTGTGTGGGCATTCGTTTTCACTTCTCTTGGGTATATACCTAGGAGCAGAACTGCTCAAATGAATCCTTATGAATATGTTTAACATTTAGAGAAGCCGCCAAAATGTTTTCCACAGCAGCTGCACCATCTCCCACCAGGAATGTGTAACAGTCCCAGTTTTTCCACATCTTCAGTAACACCTGTGACCGTCTGTCTTTTTGGTTACACAGCAAGCCTGGAGGGTGTGAAGTGACAGCTCACTGTGGCTTGGAGTTGCATGTCCCTGATGATGGCTATGCTTGTTGGCCATGTGTCTATCTTTGGAGATTACTCCAATTGTTTCTGTTGAGAGGGCTGCTGTCCTATTTATTGCTGCACGTTGGCATTTAGCGTGTCTTTTCTCTGTGGCTGCTTTTAATATTTTTCTCTGTACCATTCATTTCAATCAATCTATATATGATTTCCTTTATTCTACCTTCCACCTGTACTTGGGTTCACTGAGCATCTTGAAAATCTGTGTTTATAGTTTTGAGCACTATTTCTTCTTTTTCTTTCCTCTCCTTTTCTTCAGAGACTCCAAATACTCCTATATTAGGCTACTCAATGCTGTCTCACAGGTCACAAATATTTTTTTAAGTTATTTTTTCTGTGTTTCGTTTTGGATAGATTATATTTCTCTATAAGTTCACTACTGTTTTTTCCTGTTATGTCTACTCTCTGACATTAATACCATTCAGGGCATTTTTTCATCTCAAGCACCAGTAATTTTTATCTCTGGAAATTAAATTTACATCTTCTTTAGTATCTTCCAGGTCACTATTAACTTTTTGGACCTATAGACTAGAGTTGTAGTAACTGTTATGCCCTTATCTGCTAATTCTAACACCTGTTTCGGGTCTAAGTCAGTTTTGATTGATCTTTCTCACTATAAATTGTGTTTTTCTTCCTCTTTAGATGCCTTGTAATCTGACTGAATGGCAGACATTATGAATTTTACCTTGTTGGGTTCTGGAAACTTCTGTATCATTAATATCCCTGTGCTTTGTTTTGTGAGGCAGTTAAATTACTTGGAAACAGTTTGATTCTTTCTGGTCTTGTTTTTAAGATTTGTAGTCGGGACCAAAGCAGTGCTTATTCTGGTCCTAATTACTCCCCACTACAAAGGAAAGATGCCCCTGAGTATTCTACTCAATGCCCTACAAGTCACTGAATTTTTCATTCTGGCTGGTATAAACAAGCCAGTGTGAGCACTGGATATAGTTCCTTTGAAACCTATCAAATAATTCCTTCCCTGGCATTGGGTAGTATCAGCATTTTCTGGTCAGTAGTCTGCTGAATACCCAAAGGGAACCACAGGTACAGTGCTTGCTCTCCTCTCCAATACCTGGTCCTGCAAACTCAACCCACCATCAGTCTTCCCGCAGTCTCAGCTCATGGAGTCCTTCAGGCTCCAACTGGGTTCCTCGCCTCTGAGCTATAGCCTGGAAACTCTCTAGGGCTCTGTCACTTGTTTTGTCAGAGATTGATGTCCTTCACTGTCTAATGTCCAGTACTTTGGAAAGATTTTTTTCTTCAATACAGGAGAGTGAATCCAGTGCCTATTATTCCATCTTGGCCAAAACTAAGTTCAAAGTCTAACACCATTTCTAATAACCATTCAGACGTAAGAAAATACCTTAAGTGTGTGACAGTAATTAGTCTTTAGTGAATTTTACTGCATTACCATTTCTTATTCTGGATTGTCTTGGTTTTTAAATTCTGTAGCTGAAAGATCCTTCCATATTTTTAAACTCTGAAGTTCTAATATCTCAGGGAGATTTGAGTAATGGCTGCATATCACACAGTAAGTGCTCATTAAATATAAAAATTACTATTTTTTTTTCAAGAAATTACCCAGGAAAGCCTCTAAATTTCCTGCTTACAGCTTATTGGTTTAGGAAATCACAATTTGGAGAAATTCAACTGTAAACTATCTATGAAAATTGCTAAAGGCCATCACTGCCGTTGTTTAAGATACAGTAAAATTAATACTAAGGTGATACTTGTGTGTCTTCCTTCTCTCCAGATTCCTACATTTCACCTGTCCCCGATTCCTAAAGAATCTTCTTTCTTTCTCTCAAAGCCATCTTGATCTTTTTTTTTTTCCTTATTTATTTGACAGAGAGAGACATAGCAAGAGAGGGAACACAAGCAGGGAGACTGAGAGAGAGAGAAGCAGGTCTCCCACCAAACAGGGAGCCCAGGACCCTGGGATCATGACCCAAGCTGAAGGCAGATGCCCAATGACTGAGTCACCCAGGCGCCCCTGATCTTTTACCATCCATAGCTACCATACCTGCTCAAGCCTCTATCAATCACCCAAGTCAGGCTACCTATCCCTACTCATTCATCCCTTAAATCTCTCAGGCTTACTGCCACCATATTAACCGTTCTAAAATATTCTGCTTTTATGATTTCTTTCTCAGAAATTTTCAATTTCATTTCATTATTTTAGTATAAAAGTTAAAATTCTTTGGTATTAAATCAGCCACATTTCTGAAGAGAAGGTAACAGGAATTACTGTTTTAGTTCACATTCCTGAATACTTGTAACACACCCATATCCACTTCAGTCTAGACATACAGATAACCAACTTCTCAAGAGTTCCGATTTCTAACACAAACAACAACAAATACCAAGTTCATCAAAGGAATTCTAAGATAATAGATTACCCTTACCAGTGCTTGGCTAACATTTCCTCCTGTGGCTAAGGATTTGAAATGGCTGCTGTTATAGACCAACTGAACTTCTGAGATCTCTACTGTTTCCAGTTCCTCCTGAGTCTGCCGATCAATCACATGCAACTTCTCCACGCTATCCAAGAGCACAACTGTGCGTGAGTTTATCCACTGTAAATCAAGCACACCACAAAAAAAAGGTGAGGCCCATCCCACACCATCATTCAGGACAAAAAGAAAGCCTGGCCACTCAGTTCAATTATACTGAAGATTTTATGCATTTAGTAACTTGATGACAACAAGATCAGAGTAAGAACTACTCAGTGACAATAGTGGCTAGATACTGGGGGATAAGAATGCGTATCACAGTACCGAGTTCTGACAGTGTTAAAATGACTCATGATATTAAAAAAAGTTAAGAAGGGCGCCTGGGTGGTTCACTTGGTTAAGCGTCTGACTCTTGAGCTTCGGCAGCACATATACTAAAACTGGAATGATTTCAACTCAAGCCATGATCTCAGGGTTGTGAGATCAAGCCCTGTGGGCTCCGCAGCGGGGCAGAGCTCCTTAAGACTCTCTCTCCCACTTCCTAAAATAAATTAATAATAAAATAATATATAAATATAATAAAAATAAAAAAGGTAACAAAGAGCTCGAACAGATACATTATAATATATATTAGCTTTAGTAAAATTCTTTCAGTGGTACAGTGGCACAAATGACAAACCATGCATTTCTCATGTTTTTGACCTTAATTAAAGAAAAGGGCAAATAAACCTCATAAATGTAGGTGGTCAAATAATCGTTAGCATTTACATAATACATATTTTTAAAAAGAAGCATTCTAAAATATGTATTTCCTTTAAAAGTCCCCTACCAATTACGGGACAGTTCTTTGCTTTTATATTTCTCTATATTCCAAATGTTCTTTAATAAGTACTATTATAATTTTAGAGGTAATAACATAATATTAAAAATCTTTTGAAGGATGCCATTTTGATACATTTCTTGGGTTTTATATGTCTTCTTTTCTTTTTTTTTTCCCTCAAAGATTTTATTTGACAGAGAGAAACATAGCTAGAAAGGGAACACAAACAGGGGGAGTGAGAGAGGGAGAAGCAGGCTTCCCGCTGAGCAAGGAGCCTGATGTGGGGTTCATTCCTGGGACTCTGGGATCATGACCTGAGCCGAAGGCAGACGCTTAACAACTGAGCCACCCAGGCGCCCCTCTTTTTTTTTTTTTAAAGATGTATTTATTTGAGAGCAGGAGAGCATACACGTGCGAATAGGAAGCAGGTGGAGGAGCAGAGTCTTGAAGCAACCTCCCAGTGAGTGTGGAGCCTGACACAGGGCTCAGTCTCATGACCCATGAGATCATGACCGGAGCTGAAATCAAGAGTTGGATGCCCAACTGACCGAGCCACCCAGGTGCCCCTACGATTTCTTCTTTCCAAAAACCTTAAAAAAATTTTTTTTTCAATCCTTCCCCCAGGAAAAAATGGAGTTCTAAAATCTGCTCAATTAGAATTTTAAATTAGCCAGAACAAAGTGCTTCTCCTATACTTTCTCTCTCCAGTATTCATGTTGATTTATATGACCTATTCCATGTCAATAAGGATTATCTGCATAATGCTCTATCAAAAACAACCAAGTTAAAATAGATTACTTTTAACATAAGTGAAAATACACTCTTATCACTGTACTGTGGCTACTGTAAGGGAAGGGTTTTGTTTTGTTTTTCCCCAAAAAATTTCTCTCAAAAACAGGGAGTGTGATGCTCAAATCATTTACAAAGAGCTCTTAGAAGGTGCTCTCTTGATTATTTTAAAAAACAAAGTATCATTTAGGAAAGACATTATTAGCCTTATACAACCATAGTCAGTATAGTTTTTAGATGCCATCAAAGGCCACCTGCTTAAAAAAGAGAGAATGACAAAGAGTGTTAGCAGGTTTAGCAATTATTCCTAAGATGACACCCTTACCACTGCTGACACTGTTGTAAATGAGCCTTTTCATGGTCATTTATAAAGCAATGCAGTTACTGTCACTGTCACATCATGGAAAAGCCACAGGACAGATGAAAACACCTATGACGCTACTGTGGGGAGAATGGCTACTTGTGGTTGAGGGAAAATTTTCCAGGGACAGAATCAGATGCAGACTTTAAGAGTGCCATATCTCAAACATCTTAAACAGAAGTAATTACAATGAATTCTAGGAAGCTGTGTTAGATAATCCAACAGGAGTCCTGGTGGTGACAAAGACACTGACGTCTTACATTCACGAAAAAAGTTTGAGCAAAAATATTTCATGAACTGTGTATGGAAACAAAGTATCATTTCTCAATCAAAAGTCTGTGAGATTAAAAGGCAATGTGCAACTAAATTAATAGTGTACATTATAAAGAAAAGATCTATTACATCTATATCCTAAAAAGTTACACAATATCAAGTTAGAGGAAAAACTTTTTTTAAAGTCATTTTATTAGAAAAAATGAGGCTCTGTCTCTTATTTAGGGTTGCCTATACTCCTGCATATACAGAATGTTTCACTGGATATTGATATGCCAAAAGCATTAATGACAGAAACCCAGAAATATTATAATTACACTATTTGTTAAGTTGACACATTACTTGAAAAAGAACAGAATTTGATACAAAAAGAAATATTATTTTTTTAAACCAAAAGTTTTTAGCCATGAAAAACAAGAATTACATAAACTCCTGAACCAATTAGGACAAGCTCAGAAGTACAAAACTGTGTTCACAAAGAAAGCCAGGCAAGGATCCTCAAGAAACCCTCCCAAATTCTTCTGAACTCCCCTGTGAACTAATCAGGACTAACTAATCAAAGAAAACTTTTTCTGACCCTGCCACTGTTCAGCAGGACATAGGCTAAAAGGCAATTCAAAGTAAGGTAGCATCAGGGCATCTGGGTGGCTCAGTGATTTAAACGTGTTGATATCGGCTCAGGTCATGATCTCAGAGATGTGAGATCACGCCCCGTGTTAGGCTCTGTGCTGGGCATGGAGCCTGGGTAAGATTCTCTCTCTCCCTCAGCCTCTCCCTCCAATCTCTCCCTTTCTCCCAAAAAAGGAAAAAAAAAAAAAAAAGGGTAACATGACATCAGCTTCCATTACTTCTGTCCGTATTTTACATAATCCCAAAGGTCAGGATTCATGGCAGAAATCCTGGTAGTGATAATACAGAGGTTCTCAAAACAATTACTGAGATAAATGGGCCACATTAACCTGAATAATACTCACAGTAAAGTTGATGAGATCATAGTAGAGGTGAAGGTGCTTTTGCTTAGTAACATGAATTGCTCCAGACTCATCTCTCTTTACCTGATGGGGAAATAAAAACAACCTAAATACCAGCTATGTTTTGAGGAGTTTTTGTAAATACTTAATTATACTCCACCTAGAAAAGGAGCTCCATTTAGAGTAATGGATAAGCCCAAAATATCGGCAATTAAAGAAACTATTACACAAATGAACAAAATCATTCACACTGTGATTTGTACCAAAATGCAAGGCACATCTGCTCAGTGGTCTGGCTGTCAGTCCTGTAATGTGTGTTCTAACTATAATTCAGAACAAATTAATTCTATCCCATCAGTGACTGTACCCAGCTAGAGTTAAAGCATAAAATGGAACTGACCACATGGTATGATAAAGTCAAAAAGTCTATTTAAAAAAAAAAAAAAAAAAAGCTGCAGTGACAAACATAGACTTTTCGGAAGTATGCGCCCCGGGAGCACTCAAGGGTCAATACTTTATTGAAGTATCGGTACATACACTCTCTCTAATCTTTCCCCACCCCTGTCATTTGCTTTCCCTGCTTCTCATCCCAGGTGACAGAGCATGGAGAAGAGACACAGCAGCAGGTACACCTGACCCCTGTGAAATGCACGACATCCTTGCCAAGCCGGGCTACCTGCCACTCGCACAGACTAGTGTCCCAGATGGCTTCCCTGCCCTTCAAGCCCCAAGTCCTTTGACTTCTAGTCCCATCACTTAGAGTGCTGACCTCACCAGACACCTGCACAAACAACTGAGACCTCCTAACACAGGCCCTTCACGAACTGTCATCTTCACTTCAGCAAGTCACTCCCCCTATAGGGAACAATACGCAGGTAGAAGGAGCATGTTATCCAGAGGCAGGTGCTTCAGTTCCAGCTGAAGCCACGTGACCAAGGGCCAATCACTTATTCTTTCTCAGTTTCCTCAGTTGAAAAATGAAAATGAGCATCCAAAATTGTTCCATATCTGGCATATACTGAAAGTGTTTCACAAACAAAAAAACAATGCCAACATTACCTGTTCTCTAGTGATTCGCTGAAGTCCCTGCTAAAGATCACTTTACTTACACATATTCTAAATCCCACCCCCTCTACCACTGCTTAATATTACCTCTCCCTTGCTGGCATAGTCACTCACTGCCTTTTAAGGGCGCTTTTCCTTTTGCTATCTAACATGTTTCTGACTTCTCCATCTTCAAATAAAAAACAAAAACAAAAAGTCATTTCCTGATTATAACCATCCTTACTCCTTCTACAGCCAAACACTAGGGCTGTAAGTTTGCTCTTCTCAACATGCACTTCCTTAACAAGGCTCTACTATGTAGCTTCCACCTCCATTCCACTGATGATTAGTCCTCTGAAAAGTTTCTAATCAACAACTATTGTGGGGGCACCTGGGTGGCTCAGCCGGTTATGTGTCTGCCTTCAGCTCAGCTCGTGATCCCAGTGGGATCGAGCCCCCCATTGGGCTCCCTGCTCAGCGGGGAGTCTACTTCTTTCTCCCTCTCCCTTGGTTTTTTGTTTGTTTTTTGGAGTTGTTTTTTTTTTTGCTCTCTCCCAAATAAATAAATCTTAAAAACAAAACAAAAAAAACAAAAAGCAAAAAAACAACCAACTACTTGCATATTCAGTGGTCTTATCTCTCAATCTTTATTTAATAATGGTATTACCCTGGAACTGACATTATCCTGAAGCCTAGCCTTTGTCTCCTGTGTGAGGCATCCTGTCCTACTTCCCCTCCTACCTCTATGTGCCTTCATTGGAACACCTATAATTTATTTTTTCTGCTACTTCTATACTGGTCTTCCTAAAGTACCATTTTAATCACATCTTTATCTCTTGAATTACCAGGAACCTGTGACAACTCCTCATTACTGGGTCTAGGCCAATTATATAAGCTGCATCAGGGGTCAGGAAACTTTTTTTGCAAAAGGACACTCAATAAATATTCTACATTCTGTGGACTACACAGTCCGTCACCACTACTCAATTCTGATTCTGCCACTGTAGCGTAAAAGTAGCCATAAATCACACATAATCAAGTGGGCATGACTGTGTTCCAAGAAAACTTTATTTATAAAACAAGCAGCTGGCCAGATCTGGTCCATAGACCATGGTGTGCCATCCCTTATCTAAATCTACACCACATATTCAACTTGATTTTCCACATGTTTCTCACTATCGTTAATTCTATAAACATTTATTAAGCATCTACTATATACAGGCACTGTCCTCGTGGCTAGAATCTTTAGATTTATGGAGCTTTCACTTAATAAGAAAGAAAAATATGAGACAAAATAATTTTAAAAGTACTGAAAATTATCAAAGGATAAGACAGAAGGTCTTGTGGGTGTATGCAGCTGAAAACAGTTCAGGAAGTCAGAGAAGGCAATGTTATAATCATGCGTTCGGTAGGATACAGTGAAAAGGGCACAGAGCTTCCCCAGAAGAGGTGAAAACACATGCAAAGACACCGAGGCCAGAGTCTAGTTAGAAAGCTGTGCCAAAGCCAACATAGAGGAGATGTCAGTGGTTTAGGTGAGGGAAGCAGCAATGAGGGAGATGTCGGAGACAGAGTCACCATGATGTGAAGAAGCAGAAATGAGACAGAAAGGTAACTGAAAGGCCACCCTAGGTTTCGAGCTGGAGATACTAGTGGACAGTGGTATCCTTGCTTCACTGAGCTAGGAAACCCAAGAAGAGATTATACAGGCACCTTCCTACCTCTGTAACTTCAGTTCATCTTATTTCCCCCAATATGCATTTCCACTGTTCCTGCAGTATTTGCCATATGTCCTTCACAGAGTCTTCCATGGCCTATCCAGTCCATACCAATCTCTCCATACTCTGAACTTTTATCAACTTTTAGTTCTCATCACCTAGCTGTATCCTCAAACATAGTGTTTTCCCCAATACTAATGAGCATACTGGCTTTGTCTCTCAAACAGTGTCTGAAGTTGCGTGAAAGAAGAAATTATATTTTATACTTCCTTCAACTGTTTGTGTGTCCATCAGTGTAGAGAACACAGTAAGTGCTCAATGACACCTGTTGTCTAAAAAATATATTATATGTAGATGAGTCATAAATAGACATATGTACACTCATATATTTATACACACATATGAACCATAATTGTTAGACAAAGGAGGTGAACTGAGAAATACACCATGGATGGGCATGGAGCTGAGGTGATCCATTGTTTTCCATGTTAATCATTAAAGCCTAAAATTAAAATTAAATGATCACCCTCTCCAAAGAATTACAATAGCATATTTCTTTGACATAATAATAAACCGCTGGTGAATCAGGAAAAAAATGTTACAATAAAGGACTTTATAACAGACCTAGAATCATATCAGGACTTACCAGCAGAAAATGAACAACATCTCCTCTGCAGAAGGCAAGCATGGGATTCACATAATTATGCACTGCCACAAAGTGCCAGGCCAGCAATGGAACACTGGAAGGATCCATCTAAGTGAAAAAAAAAAAAAAAAAAAAAGGCATCACAGTTGACAGTAGGATGAAGAGGAAGCCAATTAAAAAGAGCATCTAACCAGTGTTATATAAAACTTCTTAATAAAACTTAATAAAACTTCTCCAAATTTCTCATTAAAATTCCAGTGAAGCAGGGACTGACTGCAAAGTATCAAGAAGGAATTTTCTGGGTTAATGCTAATGTTCTGTATCTTGATAGAGGTATGGTTTCTAAAAATATATACATTTGTTAAAGTTCAGCAAATGTAAGACCAAGATCTGTGCACTTCACTGTAAGTAAATTCTACACCAAAGGAGAAACAAATATTTAACTCTAAAACATAATGCATAATGCATCCTGATATTTAGGCAAATGAGTATTGACTTTTGCAATTTATTGGAAATACATTTAAAATAACATAATTTGATGGGTGGATAGAGACAGATATTTAATAAAGAAAGTACAAGGGCGCCTGGGTGGCTCAGTCAGTTAGGCAGCTGCCTTCAGTTCAGTCGTGACCCCAGGGTCCTGGGATTGGGCCCAGCGTGAGGCATCCTGCTCGATGGAGGGCCTGCTTCTCCTTCTCTCCCTCTGCCTGCCGCTCTGCCTAACTGTGCTCTCTCTCTAATAAATAAGTAAAATGTGTTTTTTTAAAAAAAAGAAAGTATAGTAAACTGTTATTGATAGAATCTGGATCGCAGGTAAACAAGTGTTCAATGTAAAATTCTTTCTACTTCTCTACTTGAAAATGTTAGTATTGGAAAAAAAATACCAGTAAAAATATACAAAAAGATGCAAATGTACACCACCGTGCTAAAGCTCAGGTAGCCAGTGAAGCTAACCCAAGGAACAATTAAAGGCAATCTAAGCTAGCCATGCTATCTGAAAGGGCAGATTTGCTTCCCCTGAGGCCCAGAGATAATGGAGTACCAACCAACAAACAGAAGAGCGGTCTCCCTCAGCATAGGGCGTGTGTTCTCAACTTGTCTTGGCTCTGTACCATTACTTTCCATCTTCGCCCATCAACACCTCTCCTGATATACACACTAGAACACAACTCCCTGAAAATAACCCAGGAGGAAAGGAAAAGGAAACTGGGGTATGCATCATAGATGCTGGGGAGTATCATCCTCCAAAGTAAAATACTATAGGCGGAAGCCAAAAGAAAGCCTTTGTAGCCCAATCTATGCTATATCCTATGGTGGGATATTCTCTATCAGTAGTCCGGTATCAAAGCAGCAGATGTTTATGAGAGAACAATCTGAGACAATAAAAGTGAAAAAGTACAGACCCCGTGATCTGTACCGCTCCAGTCATCAGCTTATACTGCTTTGATTACATCAAGGGAAGTCCAGACAATGACCTTCCCAGCACTGACTTGAATTCTACCTCGTTTTCTGATAATCTCACAGAATTCCAAGTCACTTCCCCTCTCCTACCATGGCCTTTTTGCCAATAAGATGGAGAAATTTACTCACCCGTCCATAGGGAAAAGTCATCCACACTTTCAAGGATGGTTTCAATCCAATGACCAGTATCTTTAGAAGAAAAAAAATATTTTTAATGTTTACCCTATAATTTTCAAATTTTTGGTATTCCAAGCCTCTAACCGTTACGAGTTTCACCTTCTAAATATACCAACCAACCTTTGTTAAGGATGCCATGGCCAACAAGGAAAACTGTGTGATGGGATGATCTTTCAAGTCAGGCTTCGAATGGAGAGGCTCAATACAGCAGACCTCACCCTTGGAGCCACTGAAGAGACATCTAGACTCACATGTCCTCACTCCCATCACTCTCCTGCAAAGGTGACCAAAACATTGAGAACGGATTTAGTAATGATTTAAGGCACTACTGTCTCTAGCACGGACTACTACAATAGCCTCCTAACTCTTATTCTTGCCTCCAACAATCCAACTCCACAGGACATCAGCAGTTTCTTTGTGATGTCAGGTCTATCAATCTTCTCTAAAAACACCCCAATGGCTTGCCGCTACACATAAAGTCCAAACTCCTCATCATGTTTTCAAAGGTCTTATATGATCTGCCTTACTCTCTTTTCCCACTACTAACAAAGTCACACCCCGGCCATAACTGTCTTCTTTCCATTGCTCCAGCAAGCCAGATCGGTGCCCACTTCAAAACTTTTGTGCTTGAACATCCCTCTGTCTAGAACACGTCTAGACCTTTGCATTTGTTGACCAGATTATCACTCGGGTCTTTGCTCAAATGTCACCTTCCTGAATCATCCTCCACTGTACTCCAGCAAGCTGACTAGTTTTATTTTCTTCAAAGCACTCAAAACTATTTGAAGTTATTTCACTTACGTATTCATTTGGTATCGTGTCCTTACCCTCACCCCAATGAGAATGTAAGTTTTATTAGAGTAGCAACTTTGTCTAGTTCACAGCTGCAAGTCTGAGGCCTAGAAAAATGCCTACATATAGGAGATGCTCACTAAACATTAGCAGAATAAATAGTACTTTGTAAGTAATTACTTCGGGCTTTGCAGTGTGAGAAAGTATGAGAAATATAAGAAACACAGTCCTTACTTTGAGAACTTACAGAAACACAATATGCACTGAATTTTATGTTCAACTTGTTAAAAAAAAACCCTGATTTATATATCCTCCCATGTATCTAGACTGTCTTTGCTCTTATAGAGAAACACCGCAATTTCAAGGCAATAAAAACCTTTCTACACCTATTAGGGTTATAATCAACTGGGCCTGGGGCCTAAAGCAAAATTAGTGACACACTCCAGAATTACGGTTCCGAAGACTGACATCTAGTATAAATTCTCTGGGGAGCAGGAATTCAGAATCCCAACTCAGACCTACTGAGAAAGAATTCTGGGTGGCCAGGCCTGGATCTGTCTCCAAGTCATAATACACAGCCATAACCTATTTTTAATCACATGGGTTTTCCAGACCGCTTCATGTTCAGCATCAAGTCATTAAACGACGGCAAGTCTTTTCATTTCATTTGTCAACAAATGTCCTTTAGTCTCTTACTTAAATGTCAATTCAAAAACTGAGCCTCCGCTGTCATTGCAAATTGCAAGAGTTGGATCATCTGTAAACTAAACAGAGAAGAAATTCACTTTCTTAGAGATTTTTCCACAACCAGTCAAGTATCAAAAAGGGAAAAAATTATAAACATCTTAAAAGTCTAAAAACACATTTATTAATAGCATTTGAAATCACCTAGATTTAGTTCATCATTCTAAATACACAAACTTACCCATATTCAGAATAAAAATGGCTCAATATCTTTAAAAAGCTTAGACATTAAAAAAGCAAACCCATCTTTCATTGGGATCAAAGAAAAATACAAACTATGTCTCATAAAACCCCTACAGTTCTCCATTTGGGTTCTTAACATCAACTTCTACGCTGCTATTAAACTGAATAGAGTATACTAGATACATTTGCAGTTGCCTAGTTTTCAAGAACAAAGACATTGTAAAAGATATTTGCTATCTTTGAATATGTTTTCTGACTCACTGAAGAATTAATGCACTATATTTAAAATAGTTTAAATACTTTCTATAGAATGATTCCAAATACGTGCTGCCTCCTGATCTTATCTGACGGCATATACTTCAGTTATTCTTACTTACTCTGGAAAACTCAAAATAACAACTAACATTCGCAATGACAGGCAGTCCTAAGGGCTTATGAGGTATATAAAACTGAGCAACCTCAGTCACTTAATAGAGTGACCGGTCTCCCTAACCGCAAAGGCTGGTGAGCCATCCTCAATGGCATGTCTTTGTTCTTTTAAGGGACAGGTAACATACAAGAGACTACAGTAAAATTATTCTTCCCACACACAGGCATAACAAAGAAGGCCCACATGTTTGTTTTCAAGGTCTCATGGAGCAACTGCCAGAGTGGGAAGTATATACCTGGAAAGTAGGAAAATCAACTGAAGTTGCATTTTTATTTATTAATTTTCTACTTATCTATGTGTTTTGGAATATACTTAATATTAGTATGGTACATTTATAGAATTTTTTAAATAAATCTCACACACACACGTATTAAGGATATAAACCCAAGCTGTTATTGCTGGGATTAGGGTTAAGTTCGGAGAACAATGAGTAAGAGTACTAAAGAGCAAGTGGCTGTTGTCAATCCAAGACTCTGGAAATATTCAATCATATGTATATAATAGTTGCTACGCTTTATTCCAACGTCACAGTGTCTGGATACAAGGCCCTTATCACCGATTCCAAGCAATACAATGGCTACCACTTCTATACTTTTAACCTCAGCTGCATTCTTCTCCTTCCTCTCTGCCTTTATCTCTTCTGTTTCCTGTTTCTCTCAAGGATTTTGCTTTTTTCTATAAATGAACTATTCTTTTCCAAACACCACAAATTAGCTATCCCTTCAACCAAACATTTACTGAGCAGCTACCATGCAGAATCCAAAAAATAAATGAGAAACAGATTCGGGTTTCAAAATCTTCATCTATTAATGGAGAGAAGATATAAACACAAACAACTGTAATATGCCATAGGACAAAAGGTCAAGAAAAACTGCCATGACGTCCAGAAAAAGGGGAAATTCTACTTTTCCTTGTCTTGGTTGCTTTCACTGTTACTAAATGCTTCAGTGCTGCACTGTCACAAAAGACTTTTATGTAACTAACCTAGATGCAGACACATAAACCCCAGATGCTTACAGACTTTAAAAAGCATATGTATGGATAAGAGAGGTCTGCACAGCTAAGCAACCAAATGTGTACATGATTAAAATCTACAAGATGTGATTTTAGACTTCCCTAGTTACAGTCCTTTACCTTTTATGCTTCTGAACACGGGCCTGACAGCATACAAAAACCAAAGTTCACATTGTATTTATAAATGAAATCCGTTACCTAAGTTGGCTTATTTTTTTTCAGACCTGTAAGGAGAAAGCCAAGACTCAAATCATAATGCTTTTCCCTTAGCGGCCTGAAAGAAAAGAAACCAACAGATCTGTTTCTAAACATAATGTAAACCCTGGTACTTTCTCGGCTGGCGCCTTGAACCTCAGGTAACTCCCAACAAAGCATGACAGAGCAATGCTGGTGGACTAAACAAAAGGTAAAAAGACCTTTTTAAATCTTGTGATTTTTTCCAGCAGGGTACTGCTGCCAACCTCTGGTCTAGGATCCCATCGGTTTACTCTTCCTGCTGCTCTGTCTGGTAGACGTCAACCCAACGTACAGCTGAATGTTACCAAGGTAGCTAGCCCATTTCTAGTTCGAACCTGCAAAGCATCCTATGGGGGTAGTCAAAGCAAACTCCATTTTCAAGAATTCTGTTTATAAAGAAGTGTGCTTAAAAATGCATACACAAACATAATAAAAAATACAGGTATTACCTTAATATGCAATATTGCTGTTCCTGGAGGATGAGCATCTGTTATTGATCTTAGAAGTTTCCCACTGGCCAAATCCCACATCGTGATCTGTAAGACAACTAAATGCTTCAAAAACCAATCTGCTGCTCTTTTTTGGACTTAAGTATCCTGCCCTGTGGCTGGAACAATCCATCCCTGGTCTATAAACACTGCAGACAAAGAACTAGGAAGTTGAAACGTAACTGAGGTTGCAACTCCATTAAAGCACAGGGCCTTTATTCCATCTTCATCTTCCCTTCATCCTGCCCAACCTACTTTTCCCTTCAGATTTAAAACACTGTTCTTATACCAAGAAGTAAAAAATTTCTTCAATGAGTCAATCTCTTTAGCACTGGTAAAAATTGTAAGAAAGGCTTACTGCCAAACCAACTAGTGATGTATAAGTCACATGAGAAAAGCCAAATCTTACTGCCAGTTTCAGAAGTAGAAAGCAATTTTAAGAGTTAGCCACGAAGACAGTAATGAGAATAGAGGAAGCAGAATACAGTGTAAATTTAAAAAGCAAAAACAATTACCTGCACTACTATAAGGGAGTAAATTTTGATACCACAGCATGGTCAGTTTGTAAAAGCTATTTACTTACCTAGACTCATAAGTTAGGATATTAAAAATCACAGGCTCTGACTCAGTTGATAACAATTATTAAACACTGAATAAAAGTTAGACTGAGCAATCTCAGCTCTACAGACATGTCACTTTATAATTTTTGGTCTTTGAGATACTGATCTAGAAATACTATTTTTTTAATTAATCAAACTGGATAAATTTAGTGCAAGTTTACTTTCACATCCAGATACTCACATACAGAACTCAATGCAGTGAATTCTGTGAATTCCCAAATATCAACAAATGGATCCTAATAGCTGCGTTTGCATTTTGCCTTAACAACTGCTTTGTACATACTTAGTACCCTTGTCCCACCCATGCTTTTCTCCTAGCTCTAATGTTCTCGCACTTCATTTTTTCCTCCAGATTTTCACTTAAATTCTAGTTAGTTAACATACAGTACAATATCAGTTTTAGTAGTATTTAGTGATTCATCACTTCTGTATAACACCCAGTGCTCATCATAACAAGGGCCCTCCTTAATACCCACCACCCATTTAGCCCATCCCCCTCCACCTCCCCTCTGGCAACCCTCAGTTTGTTCTCCTATTGTTAAGAATCTCTTAAGGGTGCCTCAGTGGTTCAGTCAGTTATGCATCTAACTCTTGGTTTAGGCTGAGATCATGTTCTTAGGGTCATGGGATCTGAACACAGAGTCTGCTTGTCCCTGCTCAGATGCCCGCTCTCTCTCTCTCTAATAAAATATTTTTTAAAATGGTCTCTTATGGGGCGCCTGGGTGGCTCAGTTGGGTAAGTGACTGCCTTCGACTCAGGTCATGATCCTAGAGTCCTGCGATCGAGCCCCACATCAGGCTCCCTGCTCCATGGAGAAGCCTGCTTCTCCCTCTCTCACTCCCCCTGCTTGTGTTCCCTCTCTAGCTGTGTTTCTTTCTGTCAAATAAATATTTTTTTAAAAAAATGGTCTCTTATGGTTTTTGTTTCCCTTTTTCCCCTTCCCATAAGTTCATGTTTTGTTTCTTAAATTCCACATATGAATGAAATCATATGGTATTGATCTTTCTCTGACTTATTTCTCACTTAGCATAATACACTCTAGCTCCATCCATATAGTTGCAAATGGCAAGATTTCATTCTTTTTGGTGGCTAAATAATATTCCTGTGTGTGTGTGTCTGTGTGTGTGTTGTGTGTATACATACATCCCCCACATCTTCTTTATCCATTCAACAACGGACATTTGGGTTCTCTCCATTGTTAGGTTATTGTTGATAGTGCTGCTATAAACATTGGGGTGCGTCAACCCCTTTGGATCTGTATTTTTGTATCCTTTGTGTAAATACTTAGTATTGCAATTGAGGGATTGTAGCATAGCTCTATTTTTTTTTTTTAACATTTTGAGGAACCTCCATCCTGTTTTCCAGAGTGGCTACACCAGATTACAGTCCCACCAACACGTAAGAGGATTTGCCTTTCTCCGCAACCTTACCAATACTGGTGGTTTCCTGTGTGGTTGATTTTAGCCACTTTGACAGGTGTCAGGTGCTATAGAGATACTAGGTTTTTCTTAAATGACTTTAACATTGTCTTAGGGATAAAAGAAATTTCACATTTACCTGTCCTTTAGCAAAGCCACAGAGAAGTCTTGAGCAGTCATTGTTGATACTGAGGGCAGAGATGGCTCCATACTGACCTCCAACACTAGTACTACCCAGACAGAGTCGCAAAGCTTGATTCTGATCTAAAGGAAGCGGATTTGGAAAATCAGGTAGAAGCAATGAAAGGGGTGAAAAAATATGTATTTACTATCAGCTTGTTTTCAAAGACGTGGGAGGTAGCAACAATCAAAAGAATCAAATTCATTTTAATGTATTTATTGAGCAGGTAGTAGATGCTGGGCATTCATTAGATACCAAGAATGAAGAAAAAAACCCCAAGATCTACAAGTAAGCATAATATAGAAGCTGCTAATGATAAGTTAAAAAAAAAAGTAATCTTTATCTCTTTGAACAAATGAACGATCTTTCATCAGTCTCATTCTAAAATTGTATTTCTTGCTGTTTTCAGGATGCAAGGTTATACAGAATACCACCTTTTAAAGTAGCTTTAAAATTTTAAAAATCAAAATTTATTAATTCAGAATTTGGCTGAATTTACATTTATATTACCCACAAAGAAAAGGTTTCCTAGACAAATTAACAGTGCAAACAAAATTACAGAGTAAATATTTAAACTACTTAAAATTATTTTCAATCATCAACATTTGATATGCTAAAAGCAAATAATTCAAATCTCTACCGGATTAAGTTATTTAAGGGTAAGGATCTTGCCTTAACTCTGATTTTCTCCAGGAGGCATTCAAATATTTATTAAAATTTATTATCTAATAAGTTTAAAAAGTTCCACTAAGCCTTCTCCTAGGCAATGCTTATTTTGTGTACAGTTCATTATTGTACCCACTTGAAAAGAATAAAATAAAAATTCAAGTATAAGAAGGCATGCCTACAAAATTTAACTGTTTTGGGGGAAAGAAACTCACCATATCTGCAAAGTCTGGAGTTCTCTGAACTCACCCAGCAATTGTTTGCGCCTCCCTTAACTACTTACATGCTATTCTTTATGTCTTACTTCCAGTATTAGACTAGGTCCTTTCTAAGGGCTAAGATCATAAGTGAACTAACACTCCCAAAATATAAAGCCTAGTGCCTTGCACCCAGGAGGCATCTGACAATTATCTGAATAGCTTCCACATTTGCAAATCTTCCTTCTGTAAGGGTAAATCTAGTTATCATAAAGAACCTAAAGATATCCATTCTCAGATCTAGGGAATAATACTATGTAGACCTTTTGCCCATCCAAAGTGAATATTGTAAGAACACTTTCCTGTGTTCATAAACTGGCTCAAATAGCAATCCCCATCTCCCAAAGGAGTTCTGACACAATTAATGGATGCAGTGTATCTGGCACACAGAAAAGATTCAATGTTTTCTGAAATCATTTTGGCTTTTAGTCTTCTAAGATGAATATTCAAAAAAGGAATAAGACTCATAAATAAGGCCTGATGTATTTAAAACGCCACTATCTTTATTCACCTCTAGAACGATTACAATTACAGATTTTTTTCCTTCCTCACATATCTTTCCTTCCTCTCCCAATCTGATCCAAATTATCAAAATTTCCTTTATTCAATTTTGCCAATTCTGACTATACCTATTTTATTTTTGCTTCACTGAAACTGCCTGCCAAAATAGCATTTTCTGTGATCCTTATCTTGTCAGGGATGCCTCAAACAGTTAGCGTGTGTGTGTGTGCACATGCACACACACACACTACTTGGGTCATGTATGGAGGCACTACTTGGGTCATGTATGGAGGCAACAGATGGAATGAAAAGTAAGCATGAGGCCACAGACAGAAATTTCCTATCAGCCTCACAAAGAAGCCCCATATGTCAGGGCCGCCTGCCTTCCAGGCACAGAATGGTGTCTGAACATCATCTGCTGGGATCCTTTGTAATCTGTGCTTTGATTACACAGTACTCAGTACACAGTACTAATCCACCAATACTTAAAGAGACTCACTACTGCTTTCAGATTTAACAAAGTTCACACTTTAGACTATTTTAAGTATTCTTATAACTCAAGGAAAGTAAGAACAGGAGAATGAGGGAATATGATAAAATAAAGAATAAGGGTACCATTAATGAAGGAAATAAAGAAAAGAGAGGAAGAAAAACTTCTAGATTAAAAACTCAAACAGGACGTTGCTTTCCTATGGGTCCTGTGTACTAAAAACTAGCTGCAACACAGGGGACCCAATTATCAAGCTTAGTCATTACTGAAATATATACGAAATTTACATCCCACAGGACTGTGTTAATGAAAACACTCTTAACTTTTCCCTTGATTTTTGCCATGTATTTGTTATCTTTATAACGTCCCTTTATATGGTAAGCACAGCAGTGAGGTGAGGGACAGTGTATAAAATGTACTCTGGTTTTAACTACACAAAGATATTTGTCAATTCTTACTGCTGTCTTTTTACATTCTATATTTATGGAACTATATTAATAAACCTGTCAGCATGCAATTTAGACTAAATTCAAAAAAGGCAGAATTTCTGTGTAAAGAAGAAGCCAGAATCTTATGATCCCATATTATTCTGGACACTTCTGGAAAAGGGTATTTGGTAAAAATAAAAATAAACCTCTTCCAAACACCTGAATTCTAAAGTTATATGGAAAGAACAGAAGGACCTGGGCAGAAGCAAGAGAGGTTAAAAAAAAAAAAAAAAAAAAAAAAAAATCAGAGCTCTCCATACCGCACTCCTCCAAGGGGCTCTTGATCACCTTAATGTTTAAGGAAAAATTCTATTTTCCTCTACTCTCAAAGTCTGCTTTTTCTATTGTTGGGAGAAACCATTAAATTAGCGGTACATCTAATTTCATTTATAGAGTCACATAAAATCACATTTGGTTGGCACTGTCAACTTAGTTTAAAAAAAAAAATTGGAGTGGGTTCTTATAAAGCAAATAACCCTAGGCAAGAAATATGAAATGGACTATCAGTTTTCCTATAAACTTCACAGAGTTGGCACAAAATTTAAATAGAAAATGCCTATGAAAAATGTGAAAACTATCAAATGTTACAAAAATGCAAGGAATTATTAATGATAATAGCTTACCAATTAGGACAACTTGAAGCCTAGTTATCACAAACACCGCAATGAATTATACCAACTTCTTTTATTCATCTATCTATCAAAGTATACTTTGCTTAGGGCAGATCTCAGCATATTCTGGGCTTAAAAGTCATGTGCTAAATAGGAAAGAAAAGCCACAAGTAATGTATAAATCTGTAATAGCCATAAAATCTAAATCTGAACATACTTCAAGAGAATTTCTGCTCTTTCCATATACCAAAATTGACCCAATCCTCTACTTCTTCATCCCTGATTTGTTTTAACTAGTTCCCAAAGACCTTCAAAGAAGGAAATAACTAGATCTTAGAAGAAATCAAATTTAATCATGCGTATAGAGCTCTCTTATTGCCAGCATTCATTCTTCAATACTACTCTTTTCTTACCCTTTGTGCATATTAAAATATTCTCTAAGACCAAAAGAAAAGAAGTAGTAGAAAACACTTTTCATTAAAGATCATAAAACAGCAGAAGCACTTTACCTGACCTCCACCTAATACACACACAGAATTAAAGTCCTCATCCCCTCTGTAAAGCTCACTGATGGAAGCCTGGGACACAATGAATTCCCACAGCTAACTGGCTCTCATCTTAAAGGCTGATGCTTACAGTAAGATAGCTGTGTTCATTTCTAAACCTGCTCGTGCCACTGTAATGTTACTGGACCTTAAAAACTTAACAGTAGGTGAACTGATGAAATACAGTGAAAAAGAAAGAGCTATTGTTTCCATGAAAACTAAATGAATGCTTATGAAAAACTCGGTAGAGGTGTTTCTTTGAAAGCCTATCATGAAATAAGATGTGGACAAGATAACTGTCAAAGATTGAAGAGTTGTTTTGTAAAAATCTACGATTTTGTACTCCTCACTTGATTCACAGGTGCCTAAGCTTCTACCTTTTTTCTTTTACTTGAAAGTGCAAATTTTATGAGACTCATTACTGATGTCATTTATTCCAAAAAAAAAAAAGAGCTGCTGACCTCCAACGGACAGATACAAACTCAAAGAAAAGGCTTGGGACTGTATCAAAAGACTAAGGAGAAAGTGAGTATTTATTTATTTTCAATCAAAACAAAAAACACTGAAAGTATGCATATATTTATAATTTTAACATTCCCTGCTTTAACCAGTCTCAATTAGCTGGGTTTTTTTTCAGTAAGCATTTCATAAGAAGGTATCAACTTTAACTGACAGCATTCTCTTTCAACACTAAAAAGGTCAAAAGAAAAACAGTCACTCAAGCAAACCAAAATTACTATACCTTTTCCTTTGAATCCATGGAGAAAAGATCAAAAGAAAGAGAAAAGCAAGAAATCAGTTCAAAAATTCAGAGAAAAGGCAGGTAAAATCTCAAAAGTATAAGGGACGACCTTTAGTTATCTCTGGGAATGATACTAAACGTCATTAACGAATCTATGATTAGATTCAGGTACTGATTATGGGAAAGAGAAAATGCATAAAATCCAAATCATAGCACAGTAAGTAAATCCAATCCAAGTCCAAGAAGTTTGATAGAAACAAAAACAACTTCAAAAAGATAACCTACTAAAGTATACTAACAACCAAAAAAAATAGGAAACTAAGGGCTTTGGAATAGGGACATATCTTTACGAAGAATGGAAGTTTTAGATCCTATATAATAAGAAAAAAACAAGATGCGCAATAAATATCACATACCTACAGTCCATTAAATAGACAATATACAGCACCTTTAAGAAGCTTGCAATGATCACTATTTTAATGACCCAGGTTGCAAAAAGAATCTAATGTTACTTAAAACAAGAATAATCAATTCTTAAAACAAGAATTATACTTAAAACAAGTATAATTCTTCCTGCTACACTTTTCCTATGACCAACAAAGATACTGAAATGAGATCAGATTTAACCCAGACTTCTAATCCAGACACCAAAGAGTAGCAGCACTCTGCCATTTGTTACTGTCATTCAGCCAAATTTTAATCCATTTGTTAAAATTCACTGTCCAAATTATCAGGTTCCCACAAAAATAATGAATAAAAGTTACTAAATGCATGATTAAAAACCCAAAGCATAACCAAAATATTATGCTTCTTTCTCAAAATGTTCACTTTGGCATACTTCCTTTTTCATGAGACTGTAATGAAAGATTACCATTTCATATCTACAACAAAGCTGTTGAGGCCTAAAAAAATTAAGAAGCAGGCCCAAGTAAGTTAAGAAGACAGTAGCAAAAGACAATGTACTCTTCTCCTCTGTTGGTTTTGTTTTGTTTTGTTCTGTTTTTAAAGATTTTATTTATTTGACAGAGAGAAACACAGCCAGAGGGGGAACACAAGCAGGGGAGAGTGAGAGAGGGTTGGGTTTTTGTTTTTATTCATTTAATTTGTTGCAGCAGCCCTACAGGGGTTTGATTTTAAACACACACATATTCCTATAATCCTGTGTTAAGGAAGGGATGTCAAAGAGTATGGAGTTTAGGAAAAGTGAACACTGGTAAGTGGGAACAACAAATCAACATGCATTTTGCGGACAGAGAAACATATAAATTATACTTGATTCTCATTTGTTTTAGATTTTCTATTCTTTTCTTCATATATCTTGGAATCTGCCTCCTTTTCTCTGAGGACAGAATTATTGAGAATGGTGAAAATTCATTGATCTAGGATTCAGCATTTCTGGATTCTGAACTTGGCTCTGTGTATCTCTTTTAATCTCTCTAGTTCTCAGTCACTTCATATGTAAAGTAAGGGGGACTAAACTAAAGGTCTTTCTAAGATCCTTTCCCCAAATCCTTTCAATCTAACACCAATTATGCCTCCCCAGGAAAGTAAGTATTCTCATATGTGATAGGAGAGCAGGCTGGTCAAACTTCCTAAAAGCAATTAGGTTATATTGGAAGTGTTTAAAATGTTCCTAATTAATTATGAAACCTGGAAAAAATAAAGATAAAAAATAAAATGTTAGGGCACCTTGGTGGCTCAGTGATTTAAAGCCTCTGCTTTCGGCTCAGGTCATGATCTCAGGGTCCTGGGATGGAGGCCCACAGAGGGCTCTCAGGGCTCTCTGCTCAGCAGGGAGCCTGCTTCCTCCTCTCTCTCTGCCTGCCTCTCTGCCTACTTGTGCTCTCTCTGTCAAATAAATAAATAAAATCTTTAAAAATAAATAAATAAAATAAAATAAAATAAAATGTTCATACCCTGACCTCAAGCAATTCCACCTTTGGAAATTTGTTCTAAAGAAGTAATTATGTACACAAAAATACACTTACGAAGATGTTCACTGCTATACTGTTTGTCTAGAAACAACCCAAATGTCTGTGTGTAGGAAATGGTTAAGTAAATTATGGTGAGTTGATTTTTAAAAGAATACCAGGTAGCCATCAAAAGTGGTGTTACAGATGAATATACAATTACATGCAAAGATGTTCATTACGATGAAAAAGCTGGTTACAAATTAACATGATTTCATTTTGGGTGCACATGTACAAAAACAAGATTAGAGGGCCATACAGAAATGTGAGGGATTATTACTGGATGGTAGAGTTTGTTATTTTACATCTTCGACCTTTTGTTCACTAAAATTTTCTACTACGAACACAAATCAATTATGAAATAAGAGAAAATTTTTATTCAAAGAATCAATTCTAAAGTTCTCTCAAGAGAATTATATTTTGTGTTCATTCTTCCCACTCCCAAACAAGAAAATTCTATTATTTAAATCGATCACCTCTGAAAAGACTAGGTGTTAAAATCACATGATAATTAAGATTTTTAGCATATTTATAAACAAGAATTCAAACTGTTCAAAAGCAAGGGAAAAAAAGTTTTTCCACTCATATGGTAAATAATGGTGCAAGGCCAACAGAGATCAAATTGTTGTACTGTAGCACCGTGTATTAAAGTGTGCCCACATAATCCTCATACAATACCCTGTAGATTTCTTACTAAAATACAGTGTTATTGGGAATTCCATTTAAAAGATGTGAAAGACTGAAGATGCAGAACATTAAAAATGACAGAAAAATATTATCTAATAGTTTTCAAATAAAAAAAACAGAAGATGTTCTGCTCATAGTACTAAATTCAAAAGTAAAGCAAAGATCAAGGAAACTAGGGCTAGTCTCATGTAGGAAATACTAAGTCTCATGTAGGAAAAAAAAAGAAAAATACTTAAGACTATCACCTGCTGTACAAATGAATGTTAAGTTTTCTTCTCAATCAATAAATGAATGTAATTATGGGCTAGAAATTTTTCAGGTTAGAGGGGTTTACAATGTAAATGACAACGAACTTATTGCCTTGAGTTTGGGTTACAAAAAATTACTGAGAGAGCCTGTGAATCTCTTTTCCTGAAGATCTTTTAGAATACCTGCTGGGAAATTATTTAGAATCAAAAATCACCACCACCACAAACTGAGGCAAACAGGACAACTCAAGGTCTCTTTCAAGTTTATATTCTTTCTGTCTAGGTCTGAAGAGTCAAAAGATAAAATATAACTTATAAATTCATAAAGAAGCAATGAGCAACAAAATGAACTTGGGTCAAGTAATTTTAACTATAAAACTACTGACTGGGGCACCTGAGTGGTTCAGTCAGTTAAGCAACTGCCTTCAGCTCATTCAGGATCCCAGGACTCAGGACCCCAGGGTCCTGGGATTGAGTCCCATCGCATGGGCTCCTTGCTCAGTGGGGAGCCTGATTCTCCCTCTTCCTGCCACTCCCCCTGCTTGTGTGGATGCACATGCACGCACCCTCTCTGACAATAAATAAACTACTGACTGCTACTTTTCAAGTTTTTCTGATTTTTTTTAGCAAGAAAATAGAGTTTACAACTAAACTATTAAAAGATATAAAACCCAAAAGGATACTTAATATCTACAGTAAGGAAAGTACTTGGAAAATTTACCAAATATTAAAGCCAATCCATGAGATGTACCCACAGCTATCAGACTGGACACTGCCTGAGAACAAAAGGGAAGATTACATTTTGAAATATTACATCAAGGATCTTGAAACAATCCAAGCTGAATCTGTTGGTCTTCTTTCCTTTAGGCACCAGATGACATACCAACTATTATAAGTAAGGAGAATTTCATCTAGGAGGCAAAACGGGAAATGAAACTCAGGACATTTTATTTCTGAGAATCCCTCTAAATTTACTCCAAGGGTAACAATATCAAAATATCATATGTTCAACATTATAGGCAAGAACACACCACTTTAGCTTCCTCTAAAGCAGTTTAAAGAAAAAAAAAAAAAAAAAAAAAAAAAGCACAACCTCAGGGGTCCAGACAAAGTAAGAGGCACTTTGCTACCCAACCAAGAGCCCCCATGAAGTGTGGGAAAGGGGTGAGGAAGCCATTCAGTTTATTCATGGGAGCCAAAAGGCACCAGAAATATTCAAAATTCAGCCCACTTCCTCACCAATTGACTAACTAATAAGAAAGCTACAGGAGGCAGCTGGAAGTATTCAGGAAAAGAAGGCACTAGTGTGCTTTCAATATCCCCCAGTTCTCTATAATCGAGCCACAGATTTACTATTTGGCAGGGTTGGCAAGGGAGTTCAGAACTATTAAATGTACTATTTACCACAAAGTGATTTCACCAAATGCTGTTTTCCACTCCCTTATAACCAAAGGGAGGCCAAATCACAGAAGGAGCAAATATACTAGGGCATGGGAGGACCACATAGAAATAACCCTGGAAAAGGCTAATCATTATTCCATTATATGCTTCTCAGACAAAAGCCTGAAGAATAACAATACACTAGAAGGGAAGAGAACATTCAATATAGAAAAATTTTAAACCTGATTACTGGCAGAAAATGACCTACAATTTTATTATCATAATAATTTATGCAATAACTTTGAACATTAGAAGCATAAATCTAAGAAAACCCAATCAAACTGAAAGCTTACCTTTAAAGAATTATTTAAAGTGTACTTACAATTGCTGTAGGCAAGCCAGCATCCACTTTGTCCTAAGCGAAATTAAAAGAGTATTTGAAAAGAGAATTCTCATTTTTAAACAGAAAATGATATAAGCCCCTCTCTTTGCATATACTTTGATCCAAATCAACTCAGACAAGAAATGGAACCTTCATTTTTGCCCCTAACTAAGAGAAACCACAAAAGTTGCATATAACAACAAAATATAAAGAGCATGGAGGGGATTATTTTTATTCTACTAACTCTAAAAAATGCTTTAGGAAAGATACTGATTATAAATGAAAACAAAGAAAAAGAGAGGAAAGATGTTACATTTTCAATGTGAGTAAACTCTAAGCACTATAGGTTAAAATAACAGTACATAAAGGTTTTAGAAAAGGGAAACACAATAAAATACTCTTTCTCTAAGCTTCCTATCCAGCAGAGTATCCAATAACCCCTCAATTAAACCCAAGTGGGATCTATTCAGTCAGTCCTCAAGCCGAAGAAAATAAAAAATTAACTCTGTCCAGTAACTGTATGACCTTGGAAAAGTCACCTAACCCTCTGGTTATTAGTCTCCTCCTCTGTTAAAGGAAATAGCAAATACTGACCTATACACCTCAATGAGTTGTCCTGAGGATCAAATTAAATGTAAAGTATCATATAAATATAAAGGTACCTATCTGATGCTTTTATAGCTTTAAATAATAAGAACTTACAATGATTAGCACTGTAGTGGCAAAGAGCTTTCCCATACATGTGTTACCCTATTTGATTCTAAAACTGCAAGTGACAGGTAAGACATGTATTATTCTGACTTTCCAGATTAAGAAAACAGAGGTTTTAAAGAGCATAATTGACTTGCCCAAGATTATTCAAGAAGTGGTAGAACTGTGTCTCAAACTCAGCTTCAGTTCCCAGGCCAGGCCCTTTAATATCTTTTCTATATTTCTTTTCTGTCTGTCCCTGTCAACATGGTCAATCAGTTATTAGAATCTCTCAGAAGGCAGAATCTATTTTATACAACTTTCTAGAGCTTCCTGGGAACTAACTCAAGAAACTTATTCCAGCGCATGGGAATATAAGGAAGAACAATCATAAGGCTGCTATGTTCAATGTTCTGGATAGCAGGATATACCCAACCCTGTATGGATACGTGTGTGTAAAGTACACCTAACGTGCTTGACAATTAAGATGCATGCAATAAATATTTGATGAATGATTGATTTGTGTCCTGGATAGGGAAAAAGAATGAGAGAGCAGATGAAGAACATAAAGTAAATTCGAAATGGAACCTGAATAATAAAATCAGAAAGTCAGTTTACTTTAAAAGTTAAAAACAAAACAAATTAAATTAAAAATATAAAAAATAAAAGCTGAAAAACCAGAGATGTGGAAAGCACCTTAGAGGTTACAGAATTTTAGTACTGGTGTTGCAACACCTCAGGGTAGTGATTCTTGAAAGCCAGGCTACATTAAAATCATCTAAAATACCTGTTAAAATGCAGATCCCTATGCTAAACTACAAAAGATGCCAACTCAGTAGGTCTGGAGCGGTGCCTAGGAATCTGCATTTTAATCGGCATGCCAGGATCTTCCTATACAATGGACACATTTTGGAAAGCTGTGCTGTTGTAGACAGTAGATATCTCTACCATCTTAGGTGATCATCAAAGTAATAAATACCCTTTAACATTATTTTGAATTACTTTAAAATATAGTCATCTATCGTAGTACTTTCATCTGTGAACGAGCTATGAACTTCATTCACAACTCCAAAAGTTTCATCTCTCCTAAGTGTTCTCAGTGCATGGACTGCAAAGCCGTGATGAGCAAGGCTCCAGGGCAATCCTAGTAACATAACCACCACTATCCACATGGCTGAAGGCATTACCGAACAACTATTCAGGAGAGATAGCCCAAAATATAACTAGCTTTACATGTTAATAAACCAACCATCACAAAAATGCATACAATTTAAATTGAGTTGGTAAGCCAACATTAGGAAGGCAGAGTATGAGCACTGTCACAGGAAAAGCAGTTTTCATTTTAACAGACCAAAGGAGCTCAGCCATAGCAATGAAATAAGAATAGAATGCAAACACTCTGGGATTTATTAGAATTTTTTTCCTCCTCTTCAAGAGAGAGAAGAAACCCTTTTAAATAACAGATTTATCTAATCAATGTTCAGTGTCTGAGTTTTAGTTCAGTCTCCATTATTCAAAATATTTTTAAAACTGCACAGGTGGGTCAAATGACTGTTCTGGTTCATCTTGATCTTGAAAGGAATGAATTTCATCACCTACATAAGGATTAAATTCAGAAAACGTCATGGAAATGTAATCCTCAACAGGTGGTTCCCATTCTAGCAAATCTGAGTTACTCTCCACCTAAAAGAGGAAGGACAATTGCCCAGGTTCCCTTCATGGTTTGACTATCTCTCTATTTAAATTGACTTCATGATATATGAGCTGGGTCAGGGTATACCAATTGCCCACAGAGAACACTTCCTTTCTTTTTTGCTTTTTTTTTTTTTCTTATTTGGTTGCCGTGGTTTGGTTTCTACAACAAAAGCTTTCTCGGATAAATATGACAATCGCAATGTGGTTATGATGTCATGATGCCGCTCCTATATCAAGCTGTGACCTTTCTGGAAAATTAAAACCGTCCAAACAGAATATGCAAAATACCAATTAACCTCCATGAAAACACTAAAAAAGTCAAAAGTTCCCAGGATATGAACATGTCATCATTGTCATCATCATCATTACACATAGCACCTACACAATGAATTGAGAAAAACTAAAACTGAAAGACCACATAGAATTACAGGCTTTGAGGTCAAAGGAAAACTTGATAAAACATACCAGAATCAGCATCTCTTGTCTTGATGACCCATTAAACATTTTTGCATCAACTCTAAAACTTTCAAAGACCACTGATACTCTGTCCTGGCCATTACACACTGACTACACTCACCAATACCACCTCCATTTCACAACAAAGCAGCACAACAGCTAGAGCCAGAAACCCCAATTTTGAGTAATTGTTCTGCTATCTCCTGACCCAATGATGTAAGACAAGTTAATATATCACCTCTCTGAGCCTCTCTTCTCATTTGTAAAACAGGATACGGCTTCCCTTACTTTCAAAGTTGTAAGAGTAAATAAAATAAGGTACATGAAGAGTTTTGTGAATTACAAGAAAATCACTCGGTTGTAAAAGTTTCTGATCAATCATTTCTCCATATGAAAAGACTAAAAAAAATCAAGCACTCTAACTGAACCAAACACACAAGATGGCAACTAACTGAAAAGGAATTTAAAGAAAAGGCAGATAGTGTTCCTTTTAGGCTTGCTGCCATATTTCATTTAAGCACACCAGAGACTCTGAGCAGACCTTTACTTCATGGCTGCACTAATTTCTACATCAAGATGTGTAGCCATGTCTTATGAGTCAAAAACAATCACACAAAACCCATGAAAGCCAGATTCTATTTTTTTTTTAAGCCTGGGGCCAAGAGAAGTGCTGTGCTTTGTTTTATGCTCATTCCTACTTCATTATGCCATTGCAGGTTACAAAGCTGGGGAAGAGAACAAAATACTTACAGCTGCAGACACTATCTGGGCAGAAATTCCCTTCAAAAGTGAATGTCGCATAACCGACCCATGGAGTGAAAAAGAATCAGGTAATTTCTTCTTCCTAAAAGAAAAAGAAAACATGTGAGAACATAAAAAAATTTTTGAAAAAGGAAGGTGTCAAAGCTTTGAAAGTCCAAAACACACATAAAAATAAGAAAAGTAGAAAACAACACTAACTTTAACTTGTTAGCTCTGTTTGCAGAGAGGTATAAAGAGTCCAGCGGTCCTACATTAAGATGTTGTACTAAACCCACCTTGAACAACAGAGAAGCACAAGCAGGAAAATGAATAAAGCCACCATTCCTTTTTCAGATTCAAACCTCTGCTCACTCACCATAAACTATGGCAAGAGTCCACCACGCACCAGAAGGCTGTCTACAGTGCCCTGCATGTCTACCTCACCTCTACCTGCCTTCCACCCTTGCCCTATCTTTAACTGCCCTCTCTCATGCTTCTACCAAGCACCTCAAATTCGCTACTCATTACTTTTTCTCTGCTGCTCCTCTAAAAGCTCCTTTCACTTACCCAACTCATCATCACACAAAAAATAATTTTTAATTTTCTACCAAACACTGAGCACCTCCTCTCTGTGACTGAAAGTATGCTCTGGGGATACAAAAATAAGCCAAAGAGTCCTAGTCTCAAGGTCCTCGCTGCCTAAATAGAAGGACTCATAAGTAATTTAATCTTTTTTTTTTTTTTTAAACTTGAGAGAGAGATTTAGCAAGAGAGGGAGAGAGAATGCAGAGGAGCAGGGAGTAGGGCAGAGGCAGAGGGAGAAGCAGACTCTCCCGTGAGCAGGGAACCCAACACGACTCAGGGCTTGATTCTGGGACTCCAGGATCATGACCTGAGCTGAATGAAGATTCTGAACCGACTGAGCCACCCAGGTGCCCCATAAGTAACTTAATCTTAAGAGATAAATGTTAAGAAAGAACAACGGATAAAGCACTACAGAGATGAAATAAAGAGGAGTTTAATCCTACTTATTCGGGAGCTATTGTGGACAGCTATAAAAAAAGATGTCTCACCTGGCCTAGATGGATAACTAGGAGTGTGGCAGGCAACAAAAAGGCACAAAGAGAAACACAAAGATGTAAATGTGAGGATATAAGTACACAAAAGGCACAGACCCCGAGGATGGCCGTGGGGATGTTTAGAGATTAGGTCAAAATGGCAAAAGAGTACTGACATTAAATAAGGAAAAAAAATATATACCATATGTGTTTGAGTACAGTTGACCCACATTAGTTTCAGGTGGACACCTTAGTGATTTGACACGTTTACCTAGTATGTTACGCTCACCACCAGTGTAGCTACCAGCTGTCCCATTACATCGCTAATACAGTATCACTGATTGTATTCCTTATGCTGTGCCTTTTATTCCTGTGACTTACTCATTAAAAGACATCATATCTTTGAAGCAGGTAGAGACCAGGTGGTCAAAGTCATTTATCATGGTTCCATACAAATTTTAGGATTTTCTTCTTCCGTGAAAAATCCTATTGGGATTTTGATAAAGACTGCACTGAACCTACAGATGGCTTGGAGGAGTATGGACATTTTAATAATATGAATCCACAAACATGGGGTATTTTTCCATTTATTTGTGTCCTCAATTTCTTTCATCAATGTCTTATAATTTCCAGTGTACAGCTCTTTCATTGCCTGGGTTAAACTTATTCCTAAGTATTTTATTGTTTTTGATGCTACTATAAATTGAATTATTTATTCCTTTTTCAGACATTTCACTGTTAGTGTTTAGAAACACAACTAACCCCAATTAGCCTAGGCTACCTTGAGAAAGAACAATGCTGAAGGCATCACACTTTGATTTCAAACTCTCTTACAAACTCAACAGTATGAAACAAAACAAAACAAAAATCAGTATGGTATTGGCATAAAAACTGAGAGACAACAATGGAATGAAACTGAGAGCCCAGAAATGAACAGTTGTTTATACACTCAACTAATATTTGACAATGAAATCAAAAACACTCAATGAGGAGAGAACGCAGTCTATAATAAATGGTGTTGGGAAAACTAGATAATCACATGCAGATGAAACTGTACCTTTATCTTACACCACTCACAAAAAGTAGGAATTAAATGGAATAAAGACTTAACTATAAGACCCAAGCCATAAAACTCTTAGGAGAAAACATAGGGAAAAAGCTCCTTAATGCTGGTCTTGGCAATGGATTTTTCTTATGGAAGTCATCAAAAGCACAATCAACGAAAACAAGTATAAATAAATGAGACTATATCAAACTAAAAAACTTTTGCACAGCAAAAGAAAATCAACAAAATGAAAAGACAACCTATTGGATAGTTGTAAACTGTTTATCTGATAAGGGGTTAAGATCCAGAAAATATAGCAATCTCTCTTATCTGCATGGTTTCAGTTACTTGTGGTAAACCACAGTCCAGAAGCAGATGATCCTCCTTCTGAGCTATTATCTAAGGGTCACGAGTATAGCCTAACCCAGTATCATGGCTATGTCATCCACCTCACTTCATCTCATCACATAGGCATTTCATCATCTCAAGATATTAAAAGAAGGGTAGGTATAGTAAAATAAAATATTCGAGAGAAACCACGTTCACATAATTTAGAGTATATTCTTATAATTGTTCTATTTTATTGTTGTTAATCTCTTACTGTGTCTAATTTATAAGTTATACTTTATTATAGGCATATAGAGGAAGAAACATAGTTTATATAGGATTCAGTACTATCTGCAAGTTTTAGGCATCCACTGGAGGTCTTGGAATGTATCCCCTGTGGAAAAAGGAGACTTCTGTCTCAATAACAAAAACAAACAAAAACACAAAAACAAAAAACAAAACAAAACAAAAAACAATTTGAGGAAAAAACGGGCAAAGGATCTGAACAGACATTTTTCCAAAGAAATACACATGGCCAACAATACAGAAAACTGTTTAGCATCTCTAATCATCAGGGAAATGCAAATCAAAACCACAATGAGATATCGTCCACTGGAGTAGCTATTATCAAAAAGATAAGGGAACAGCACCTGGGTGGCTCAGCTGGCACCTGGATGGCTCAGTTGTTAAGCACCTGCCATTAGCTCAGGTCATAATCTTGGAGTCCCAGGATCAAGTCCCGCATCAGGCACCCTACTCGGCGGGAAGCCTACTTCTCCCTCTGCTTGTGTTCCCTCTCTAGTCGTGCTTCGTTCTCACTCTCTCAAATGAATAGGTAAAAATTTTTTTTAAGATTTTTATTTATTTGATAGGGAGAGAGAGAGCACAAGTAGGGAAGCAGCAGGCAGAGTGAGAGAGGTGGAAGCAGGCTCCCCACTGAGCAGAGAACCCAATGTGGGGCTCAATCCCAGGACCCAGGGATCATGACCCAAGCCAAAGGCAGACATTTAAATGACTGAATGGGTAGAAATCTTAAGAAAAAACAAAAAAAGACAAGAGATCACAAGTGTTGTAGAGGATGTGGAGAAAAGGGAATCCTTGTTCACTGGTGGGTGGGACTATAAACTGGTACAGCCGCTGTGGAAAACAGTATGGAAGTTCCCCCAAAAAATTAAAAACTAAACTACCATATGATCCAACAGTCTCAGTTCTGGGTCCAGAACCAAAGAAACCGAAATCCCTATCTCAGAGAGATATCCGCATTGCCATGTTCATTACAACCTTATTCACAAAGCCAAGATATGGAAGTAATCTAAGTATCCACCATCAGATAAGTGGGTGAAAATAAGAGGATGGACACACACACGTGTGCTTGAGCAGGAGTAGTATTCAGCCATGATAAAGAAGGAAATCCTGCCATTTGGAACAACACGAATGGACCTTGAGGGCATTATGCTACCCAATGTTAAGTCACATAGAAAAAGACAAATATATATGATCTCACTTACGTGTAGAATTTAAAAAAGACTAACTCATAGAGGCAGAGTAGAACAGTAGTTACCAGGGGCTGAGGAGTAAGGGAAATGTGGAGATGTTGGTCAAAGAGAACTTCCAAGAGAAGAATAAGTTCTGGGGATCTAATGTACAGCTTGAGGACTGTAACTGACAATAACATGTTATATACTTTGAGATTACTAAAAGAGAAGATCTTAAATGCTCTCACCAAAATAAGAAATAGTAATTATATGAGATGATGAAGGTGTTAACTAACCCTATTTGGGTAATGATTTCACAATAAATAGTGTATCAAAGAATCACACTGTACAACTTATATTTGCCTAATGTTATATATCAGTTATATCTCAATAAAGCTGGGGGGGGGGGACACATTTATCTGTTTGCAGGAGATAATGATGAACGGTTAATATATCCAGCAATGGTCCCTATCCCACAAGAGTTGACAAGCTAAAGAAGACAGCACTAATACAGACAAAATTTACAAAAAGAAAAATACATATGACTTTATCAACATAAAAGTAACACATGAATTCAATAAAGCATTTACATTATGCTTCCTCCACTTTACTTTCCTTTTCATGTGCTCTCCAAGAATTTGGGAGGTGAAAAGCAGCCAAAATGAAGTTATTTAGGGTTAGAAGTCCTTTTCCCAAATCTTTAATCATTTTGTGATTCTCCTCTGAAACCATTCCAAGGCAATGAAGGAATGCCGGAGCTGACCTTAGAGAGTGGGAGGAAGGAGATGGGGAGTACAGAGAGAACAGTGGTGGCGAGGTGAACCAAACTCCATGTTTCTACCACAGACATTGTGGTAAATTTGACTCATGCTCCTAGGGCTCTTCTGCTTCTGGGGGGTCCCTAGCTGTTATTATGGCTTCCTACTGGGGGTGCAGAGGACAGTGGTCATGGCATCTACCCTTTAGCCTCTCCCCGCAATAGTGCCAAGATCTTTAGAGTCTAATAAGCATATGATTTCCACCCAAGTGGGCCTTCTATTCCCTATGCAGGGCTTCTGCAGACCATATTGTAGCACAGGTATTTACATTTTAAATGATCAATACTCCAAGCTAATGCCGTGTGATTTAAGTGAATACTTACCTTTTTAAGTTGGTCCTGTCACCACTATCCGAACTTGCCACAGAGGAAGTATCATAGGAATGAGAATCAATAGTATCAATGTTTAACAGTGTAGGATCCTCAAGAACAAAAGACTCCTCTTCATCATCAGTCTAAATTGGAAGAATATGGATCAATAAATTCACAATTCCAAATACTCTATAAGTCAGACAGGCATTAATGGGTTTCTTGAGAACACTCTTGTGCTCCTTTCTGCTTTTTTTAAAATCTCTTTTCCATGCATTGTTATTGACCAGAGAGGTATAGAAGAGAAAAATGATGAATCTAGAAAGATCTCTGTCTCTACAAAGAGTTCATTCCAAAAATTTCTCCCTTGTAGCAGGAAGATGCAGGAACAGTTATACAAATTATTGTCAGCAGCAGAGTATTTCTTAAAATTCAAACCTCTACAGATACTTTACTAACAGTTAACTAACAGCGAGTGGCTAATTAGAAGAAAACAAATACCACCTTACTACAAATAGTATGTCATGAGAAATACGACAAACAGAAGAAAGGCATTTCTCTGGGTTTGAAAGAGCATCTCCAAACACGGTGATTTCATAAAATGGATTTTGCCCATGGAAAAGGAAGTCGTCCTGGAATACATGAGCAGGAGTCATAGGTGATCCTAGAAAGATCAGCTGGAACCCAAACTGTAAAAATCCTTATATTCCATTACACCAGGTGACAGCAGGGCCCATGTCGCCCTTGTCTACCACTACATTCCTAGTACAATGCCAGACACATAATCAGTACTCACTCATTTAATGAAATAGGGTATTATACATAGGAGATAGTAGGAGGGCAGCTAAGATGTTTAAGAAGTAGGCACACATGACGGGACCCACTTTTACAAGGATAAACAGGGCAGTAGGAAGATGGTTGAAGATACTGGGGGAGACTGAGACAAGGAAACCATTATGAACCAATAAGAAACTATGGCAATATCACAGAAAAAGAGTGGGGGGAGTGGAGCTTAAGAATTCAGCAGAAGAGGTCATGAGAAGGAAAGATGAAAGAAACATTACTGAGAAAACCCAAGCTCCCTGCTTACCATTTAAATGGGAGGGGCAGGGAGGTGGGGAAGTAAAGGAGAAATCAAAGAGGATTCCAAGGTTTCTAGCTTAAACAACCAAGCAAATAGTAATGCTTCTGAGCTAAGAAAGCAGAAGAATGGCAGATAAGGCAGAATAAGGAGTTTAGCTTTGAATTGGTTGATTCTGAGCAACAGACATTAGAGAAAAATGCTGTGATCATACTCCTTTTTCTGCTGGACTGAATTCTGCCTTACCATCTCCATTGATGCCATATGAGAGCAATCTCAACTCATTATCTCCACACTCTCCACCATTACTAGCTACTGACTACTGCCTCTGCTGAAGGTACTAGCAAAATCCACTAGCTTATCTTCAGTTAGCCTGCCCTTGTCCTGACGTCATTTTACACCATTGAGCTTTCCCTACTTCTTGAACCTTTCTCTTCCCTGGGTTTCCAGTACATCTGTTTCCTGCTACTCCTCCCAACTTATGAGACCTCATCTACCAGACATGTTCTCTATTTTCTCCTCAGCCCAACTTCTAATTGATGCTATTCCCTGGAGTTATATTCTTAGCCCTCTTCTCTTCCAATTTCACACACTTCCTATAGGAAGAAACTAATCCATACCTATAGCTGCAAGTCTCATGTCTTGCTAATGACTCCAAAAGCTGTATCTTAAGTATCAACATTTCTCTTGGGGCCCATATTTCCAACTGCTTTTCAGATATCTACAAACACACACACACACACACACACACACACACACACACACACACACACACACGTCTGCTAAGAACAAGATTAGAATTAGCAAGGAGAGATTGTCTCTTGACAGATGTAAAGTAGAAAACTGCTGTGGGGAAAGGGGAAAGGAAATAATTCAGAAATTAGAACTGCAGCACCAAGGGCTTAAGCAAGAATCTTATTTGATTTTCTTAAGCAGGCTTGGGATGTAATTAAAGAAAACAGATCAGTTAAATTAAGCCAGGGTTAAGAGCTTACGAATACATGAAAGAAAAAGTGAAGGAAAGAGGAGAATTAAAGCCTATCAATAAGGCTGAATTTAAAATTACTATCTATATAGCAAAGGTATCAATTTTCCTGCACTGTTACGTAAAATATACATGATCCTATCAAATTTCAGTCTGTGTGTGTCTTTGTGTATAAACTAATAAAGTGATTCTAAAACTTACATGGAAATGTAAAAGACCAAGAATAAGCAAGGCAATCTTGAAGAGCAACAACAAGAATCTGAGACTACTGGATATCAAAACCTATTATAGCAAATATTGGAATGTGATACTGGGGAAAATGTAGAAAGACCAATGGAATCAGACCCACACATACATGATTACCTGATTTAAAACAAAAGTGATACCACAGAAAAGAATATTTTTTCCCCATAAATGGTGCTGACTCATACCTAACACAATCACATACAAAAAATTCCAGATGAATTGCAGATCTAAGTTTGAAAGATAGAAAAATAAAGAGTTTAAAATAAAATTAAGATAGCATCATCGTGACCTTGGAATTTTCAAAATTTTCTTACAAGACACACAAAAAAACTAACCATAATGGAAAAAAAAAATAAGCTGAACAACATTAAGAACCTCTACTCATACAAAGAAACCATAGAGTAAAAAAGTGAAACACAGATAGAAGATATTTGCAATAAATATATCTAATAAAGTGCCTATATACATCACATATAAAGAATAAGTTCAAAAAAAAAAAAAAGTAAGCAAGAGACATGAAAAGGCAAGTCACAAAAGAAGCATCCAGTGGTCCAAACCTATGGCACTCAATTTCATCACTTTTCAGGGAAATTCAGATTAAAACTAAGATGTGATATCACTACACACCTAGGAGAACTGAATATATAAAGTGAAAGGAGAAAATTCAAAAGTTGATGAGGTTATGGTAATGAGATCTCCCATATATGGCTGCTGGAAATATGTATTATTCTGACCACTTTTAAGAAACCTGTGGCAGTATCTATTAAGGCTGAACATACTCATATCTGATGAGCTAGCAACTCTACTCCTATTCCTAAATATAAAACCAAAAGAAATGTGTGTGTATGTACACGCATACCTAAAGGCGTGAATAAGAATATCCACAGCACCTTTTCAGAGTAGCCAGAAACTGGAAATTACACAAACACCCATCAAGAGGAGAATGAATAAATAATGGTATAAAGAATTTTATGTATGTGAATAAACAATTACATTCAAAAATATGAATGAATATAAAAACACAATATTGAGGTAAACAAGTCAGACACACAAAAGCCCATACTCTGTAATTCCATTTATATGAAGTTCAAGGCAAGAAAGCTGATCCATGCTAGTGGAAGTTAGGATGGTGATTATCCTGGGGTTAGATACTAAAGGGCACAAGAAGAGGTTTTTGGGTGTTAGTAACGTTTTATTTCTTCATCTGGATTTTGGTTGCACAGGGCGTTCAGATTGTGAAAATTCACCAAGCTACATACTTAAAATTTGTGCACTTTTTCTCTGTGTACACTACACGTGAATAAAAAGTTCAAAATAAATTTATGGCTATACAGAAGAAATGAAGTGAGGCAGTAACTACCCAGACTGGGAGACTAGGAAGAAATGAGAGACTCGGTCTTGATTAGGTCAAAGGACAGATTTAAGGAAGTAAGCAAATGGGAGGCAAGAGGATGGTTATGGTTAGAGATGGAATTTCACAATTAAAAACCTCAGAGGTAAACACAGTTTCAGACAATGACAAGGCCTAGTACCATTATTTCATGCCCTAAATTCTGAGATGTGGGACCTCTCTATACTAACTTTCCAGTCTATAAACATCTTGGCTGTCTATTTCTTCCCAATTTGTCAGCAGATTGATATTAATGAACATTATAGACTATATGTGCCCACATATCCTGGAGCGAGTGCCTAGTCATACTTTGTATTTCTGCCCTTTCTATCGTTTTCTCTTTTTTACAGTCACTTTAATACCTTTCCCCTCAATAGTCTTCATAACGTTCTACAATTTAAATTTTAATTTTGCTTTCACTTATCCACCTGCCCAGCTCCTTGGAAATGTGAAGGCTGGCCAATGTCCAGTCCCATTTCTCTCTCAAAGTCAGAGACAGTCATACTCTTTTTTTTTTTTTTTTAATATTTTATTTATTTGACAGAGAGAAACACAGCTAGAGAGGGAACACAAGCAGGGGGAGTGAGAGAGGGAGAAGCAGGCTTCCTGCCGAGCAGGGAGCCCGATGTGGGACTCGATCCCGGGTCTCCGGGATCATGACCTGAGCCGAAGGCAGTCGTTTAACCAACTGAGCCACCCAGGCGCCCCAGTCATACTCTTTTATAATCTCAGCATTTAACACTATGAGCCAAATACACAAGGCACCCAAATTACTACTGAGGATGAAACTATCTTCTCATTAGTATTTTCTTCTCAGTAAACCACTAATGACCATACTTACTACCAATCATAGATAAGTAAATTGTGCAAAGACGGTTTTTCTTCACTATGAACTAGCTTCATTCATATAGGCATTTTATTTGCCATTTTTTTTGAAGATTTAGTTATTTTGGGGGGGGGATTGAGAGAAGGCACAAAGGGAGAGGGAGAATCAATCTCAAGGAGACTGCCCCCTGAGTACAGAGCCCAAAGCAGGGCTCGATCCTATGACCTTCAGATCATGACCTTAGCTGAAATCAAGAGTCAGATGCTCAACTGACTGAGTCACCCAGGGGCTCTTTGCCATTTTTATACATATATGTTCAAGTATGGCTTTATATACAACCTTCTAAAAGCTTACTTTTATTTCACACCTCGTAAAATAACTGAAATGAGGATATGAATCAGACATTAACAAAACTGACCGAAATTAATCTCTTCATCTCTAAATGAAAGTTTTCTTCTCTATCAGAAAGTAGTAAATAAGTACCACTATAACCAGCTATTCTTTCACTGACCAAAGCCTTCTGTGTCAAAATTTCAAAGCTACATCTTAACACAGATCATACATTTTTCAAATTAAAACATACTCAAAGTAACAGCAACATCAAATGGATATAAAAATAGAAATCAAAGTCATACAATAATAAAAAAAGATACAGCTCACAGAGAAAAGTAGTTTGTATCCTATTAAGTGCTGGCTACACCCCCAAAGTATAGGGGAAAAGGTAATAAGGACCAAGACCCACCTCACTCACAGCTATGGGACCAGTGGACATTTCTTTTGGGGAACCTCTGCATTGTTATCTTTTGGAAAACTATGGATCCAAAATAGATTCATGCATTTAAAAATCCTTCTCGAATTCGAAGCTAAAAACTTCAAGAGGAGTCAAGCAAATTTTTAAAAGTTCAAGAGCTGAAGAATTGTCAGCAGATGTAAGGTACATAAAAGTTTCCATACTTCACCAACATGTTACTTCCACAAAGTTCCTTGATAAAGCCTTTTTGACCTGCTACTTCAGAAAATAAACTCCAAGAAACTTTTTAACAAAGATGGTACTCATAAGATACACTGTGGAGGTTTTTTTCCTTTACATAGAAAGGCGATGAGGTGCATTTCAAGGTTTTATCTAGTATGAGAGGCTGAGCTATTTGAGATCACTGGTAGAGATGACATTATTGAAACATAATACAAATCTTAAAAGTGACATGTATTTAATATTTCAACTTGCTTACTAAAACATTTTTTCAAATTACGAAGTATAACACATCATACTGGGCACAGACATGAACAAGACACAGCTTCTTCCCTTGAGAAGTTCACAGTCTACATCAGTGCTGTCCAACAGAACTTTCTGCAACAATGGAAATACTCTGCATCTGTGCTGTCCACTATAGTAGTCACTAACCACGTTCCAACCAAGCACGTAAAATGTACCTGTACACCTGAGAACGTAACTATTATTAATTTAAATTTAAACTGCCACGTGTAACTAGTGGGTCCCATACTGGACAGTGCAGATCTAGATACATACACTGTAATTAACCCAAAAGCATTAAAATCAATTCCATAAAATGACCGTGACCATTATTATACTTACCTCGTTGAGTATGCTTTCCAGTGTTGGAGGAGTATCAACTTGAGGAATATCAAACTCCTTGTCATCAATCTAAATAGAGAAAAGAAATTATATATATATATATAATGCTGCTTTCCCTCTTAGAATCGTGAGGGTGTTTAAATTTATTAGAATCATTACCAATTAAGAGACAAACATATCACCAAACTGATCATGCAGAGAGCCAACTCAATGATCCATGATAGTAAGGATCAGGTCAAAAGACTACCAAACTGTTTTCTATCCCATCCATATATTCAGTGATTATCAAAGACAAAAATGCACTGATGGCACTATCTTGACAGCCCTGCCTGAAAGCTTCTGTTCAAGGACTTTGAATGTGCATTTTAAACAGGACAAAACGCCTGTCTCACAACAAGCCCCAATTTTCTAAGGGTAGGAAGCAATATACAGAACAATATACAAGGTCATAAGAAATATACAAAGGCCTGACACTGCATTTCTTAGTTATTTTATAAATTACAGTGAGGAGTGATCAGGTCAAACAAATTGTGATTAAATATTCTCCTGGTCACAAAAGCTTATTACGATCAAATCAATGGGGGAAAAAAATCACGGCACACGAGGCACCTAGCTGGCCCAGTTAGTAGAGCATGCGACTTGATTTTGGGGGGTCATGTTTGCGCCCCATGCTGGGTGTGGAGCCTACTTTAAAAAAAAACTTTTTTTAAAAATGACTGCACAAGATTTCTAAACCTACCACTAGCTTTATGATCTTGAACATTCATTTAACATAGTTAGCTGCACTTCAGCTCTTTCCTCTCTAAAATGGATTATCAGAGTGTGAGGCTCAAATGAGAACATACGTTAAAGTGCTTCATAAATGTAATGACATACACAAATGAAGAGTGATATTATCTCATAAAACTGCACACAGACCTCAATTAATTCATGCAAAAATGAAAGACTGAGCTGTTAGGTCATAGCTCTAACCATCATCATCACTTAACAAAAGCTGAATTTTTACCAGATCATTTTTGAATTCCAGTTCCTTGTCCAGATCTATGTAAGAGAATTTTGAAAGCGAAGCTTCAAGATTGAAAGTCTTATTCAGGTCTTCCTCAGTAGTCCTGGTGCAGAGACTCTGTTCCACATTTTCATAGTCTGGTTCGTTTTCCATATTTACTTATGATAATTACAATTCAGTCAATCCAAGCAAGTTTTTGTTTGGTTTGAGTTTTGGCCTTAGATCATGATGACCTGATGATCTCTTTTCAAAAAAGAAAAAAATTACATTATTTATAGATTTTTCTCAATTAGTGCAAAGACTTACTTGGTCAGACTTTTGTGAAAACTGATTCTTCATCAATCATCTGATTGTAAGGCAAAGAGAAATCAGTATGGTTTGAGGTATGATATTGGGAAAGAGTTTCTATGGGAGTACAAAGGAGGCACATCTAACTCAGGAGTCTGGGAAGTGGCCCACCCCCCAAAGTCATAAAGTCTGGTGATAGTGATAGATCTGGGTAAGTTCAGCCACTAGAATTGGTACCATGCAGATTCATGTTTTAACAGCAGGAGGGTAAACTGGTGCCAAGAACTGCAATTAACCCGTCCCTCACACTCCCAAACCTCAGAGTAGATCTCCAGTTCCCCTAGAGAAAAACATACGGGATCAGTTTTGTTGTTGGCATCCATCCAAGGCCACAAATCTCTCAGCTCAGTGTAGACACAGAGGACCCAGGACAGACAGCTAGCCACCTAACATGACACTAGCAAACCCAAGTGTTCAGATCTATTATGGGCGAATATGATGATGCCAGAATAAAGTAAGACCTCGGCCAACTAGGGATTTCTAGGAAGAAAACTAGTCACAGAAAAAAATGGGCATTCTCAGAGAAAAACTGAAATATTAAAGAAATGTATACAAATGTTTTAGATATTTCATAGCTCTAAAGGATACAATGCCATATCAAAAAGAAATAGTTTTGTTTACTTGCAAAACTATCTAGAAAACAATTGTCTGCAAAATCTCTAGAAAACTAAAAACATATTCAGGAAAAAAATCAAGTTTAATGATTAAATCTGTTCTTAAATGTTTTTAGTTTGTGTTCTAATTAGGCTACAAGTGGCCAAATTTTTAAAAGTCCACCACTTAGTTCTGCCTGTTTAGAAATAAAAGTATGAACATAGAAATAATTCCACAGTATAGTGACAGTAAAAACAAAGGTCATTTTGTTTTCTAGACTAGGGGTTTTGCACAGTGCCCAGCAACACGCAGTAACTCTCTGTGGAAAGCTGTTCCACACTACATACAGTCCGCTGCCCACCACCCTCCCCATCATGGGAACTTCTCTCAGTCCCACTCCTTAGTGGAGGGGAAGCAAAAGAAAGACTGACAACTAAGCCACTGAAAGAACTATTTAAAAAGGAGATGGGGGTGCCTGGGTGGCTCAGACGGTTAAGCCTGGGCCTTCCACTCAGGTCATGATCTCAGGGGCCTGGGATGGAGCCCCACTTCGGACTCTCTGCTCAGCAGGGAGCCTGCTTCCCCCTCTCTCTATGCCTGCCTCTCTGCCTACCTGTGCTCTCTCTGTGTGTCAAATAAATAAATAAAATCTTAAAAAAAAAAAAAGAGTTGAAAATTAGTTGCTGGTATTGTTTTTTTAAAAAATGCCCAAAATTCACTTGTAGTTTTATCCAATTAGGCTCCTTTTTAAAGTATTAATAATGAATTTCACTTTGTTCAAAGTTTTGTTTTTTTATCAAAGAAATGAATATCTACTATTTATAAGACATGTAGACTACGAAGACAGACTTTTAGAGAGCTGAAACCAATTTTTTTCTAGCTAGTACATTTGGTATATTACCAAATACAGACTAATTTCTTTCACATGTTACAGAAGACAGACTCTAAGGCTCGGTCCTACAAACACATGATACAGAATACATTCCTAGAAGGCATAACTGAGGGCACTCTGTATCTGGCAAACATTTGAAAGCAGCTTTCCAATCTCAGGTAGTAAATGCACTTCTCCTTTTGCAGTGGGCCAAGGGCAGAAGCAATATTAATATTTATATGCCTTTCTTCAAAGAAGACAGAATGGACTCATGACAAATTCCTTCTTAATAAAGCTCTCTTATTTGTATCACTTAGGAAAAATGATTACCATTAGTCAAGGAATGTTTGCAAACATGCATAGTCTAATTCACATTCAATGATTCCTGAGGACAGTTATTAAGTTTTATTCTTACACATTAAAAAAAAAAAAAAAGGACCACGACAGCCACACCCCCAAAAAATCATTTTTATTTAAATGATTTAATAACTGAAAACATTTCATTCTTCACTTTGGTCTTTGCAAAATAACTCAGGAAGTAAAACAATTTTTTCTGGCTCTTTTTTATACCTCTTATCTGGTCTTGGTTAAGAGGTTCTTGGGCAACTCAGCATCTGTGAACACCAATACCACATTTGAGAAGTTTTAGATGATCAAGCATCCCCTAAAGAAAGAGTACCATGTCGCCATGCTACGCTAGTCTATTTCCAACATTCACTTGACTGAGCTCCTGTTATTGTGATATGCTGGCAAAGTGCAAAGAATGTAAGTCAGAGTCTATTAAAATCAGGCCTGAGGGGCACCTGGGTGGCTCAGGCAGTTAAGTGTCTGCCTTCAGCTCAGGTCATGATCCCAGGGTCCTGGGATCAGGACCCTCATTGGGGTCCCTGCTCAGTGGAGAGTCTGCTTCTCCCTTTCCCCCTGTAGCTTCCCACAACTTGTACTCTCTGTCTCTGCTTCTCTCCCTCTGACTCTCTCTCAATCTCTGTCAAATAAATAAATAAAATTTTTAAAAAATAGTAAAATAAAAATTAAAAAATACAAAAAAATAAAATCAGGTTTGAATCTGGGCTTTACCAGTTCCTACTTGTGACCTTAGTCAATCTGCCTATCCTCTCTGAGTTCCTCCATTCCTACATCTTTTAAGACGAAATATTGTGGCCATTTGTGCTGTTTTCCCAGAGCAGCACTTCGTGTTGGGGGAAGGGCTCCTTCAAACCATGTGGTTCTTGTGGAGGCTGCCAATCAAAAATCCCCTAGTAACAGAGAGTGCATAATGCAGCCAGAGTGCTTCAATGCGATTCATTAAAACAGAACTGGTAAGGAAAAGCTACTTCCACTATTCTCTGAACCATGAACAGTAAGGGTGAGCAGCACCTGACTCTGTTCTGCAGAAAAGGAGGTTATTTATTCAACATATATCAACTAAACACCTAAACACATACTACATATGTCACTGGAGCTCCACCTCTACTAAAATTCACCTTCTAGGAACAGATTCTCTAGCAAGAATAAAATCAACCTACAAACAGAACCAGGAAGAGGTAAGAGTGTCCTGATACTACTCAGGACCCTCTGTTCCAGTCTTCTGTGATGTTCACTCTGGCCACAGCATTCTGGCAATTTGGCTAAGATAAGCCAGCGTCCTCTCCTAACTCTCTCTTTCTCTCTCTTTTCTTAATCACTTACAACAGAGAGTCCTCTTAGAATGCAACTACCTAATTTTGCCACAGCTACTGTGAGGAATAAAGAATCTAATGACTATAAAGCATTTAGAATTACACCTGGACACAGAATTGGTTTTCAAGAAATATTTGCTATTATCATTTCAAATTTCCTCAAGATTTCCACATTTTTCCCAAGTTAAAGATCCTGAAACAAGATTGAATACTTTTGTAAAGGTCTAGCTAGTTCTAAGCATAACATAAGGATACCTTATTGGAAGGATAGACTTTGGCTCTCAGAAGTTTCTTCATGAGTTAAATGGTAGGGGTTTTACTTAAAATTAGTACAGCCCCCAGCATATTATTATGATAATAAGTTTGATATACTATTATGTCATTCTAAAATCGTGCTTTCACATCAACTTCTTTTATCACTTACAAGCAATTATACCTTTAATGTCACTCAGCAAATTTATTCAACCCAAATGAGCCTAGGATTCAAAAGATCACCATGATGATTTTTTTTTTTTTTTTGAAAAGGAGAGTTCACTAGAACAATGTCTCCACATTTTTTGGAAATTGAGCTGTGAGGGCACCTGGGTGGCTCAGTTGTTGGGCGTCTGCCTTCAGCTCGGGTCATGATCCCGGAGTCCTGGGATCAAGCCCTGCACTGGGCTTTCTGCTGGACAGGAACCTTGCTTCTCCTTCTCTTACTACCCCTGCTTTTGTTCCCTCTCTAGCTGTGTTCTCTCTGTCAAATAGACAGATAAAATCTTGAAAGGAAAGGGGAAGGAGAAGGGGAGGGGAAAAGGGAAGGGGAGGGGGAAGGGGAAGGGGCAAGAAAAGAAAACGAAACTGAGCTGTGCCTCACTCTCCCTATGGTAGGCAAGACACTTGGCCCAAGGATGTCTATCCTAATGTCCAGGACCTGTGACTATGTTACATGTCCAAAGGAACCTCACAGGTGTGATTAAATTAGGATCTGGAGTTGCAGATTATCCGTATTGGCTCAGTATAATCATAAAGGTCTAAAAAGTCAAAGAGGGAGGCAGGAGAGAGTGTCACAGAAGAAATATGACAACAAAAGTAGGGTCACAGGGACCCCCTGGGTGGCTCAGTCGGTTAAGCATCTGCCTTCCGCTTGAGTTTTGATCCTGGGGTCCTGGGATCAAGTCTTGCATCAGGCTCCTTGCTCAGCAGGGAGCCTGCTTTTCCTCTTGCCTGCTTCTTCCTCTGCCTGCCATTTCCCCTGCTTGTGCTCTCTAACAAATAAATAAAGTCTTAACAAAGAAGCAGCAGCAGCAGCAGGAGCAGCAGGGTCAGAGAGATGCTACGTTGCAGGCTTTGAAGGAGGAAGGATGCCAGGAGCCAAGGAATTTAGGCAATCTCTAGAAGCTGCAAAAGGCAAGGAAATGGATTCTCTCCTTGAGCCTCTAAAGGACCCCAGCCCTGCCACAGCTTGACTTTAACCTAGTAAGGCCAGTACTGGTCTAGTTAACTAAGGAATGAAGGAATTGTAAAATGTTAAATCTGTATTTTTTTAAGCTGCTACTTTTGTGGTAATTTGTTACAGCAGGAATAGGAAATGACTACACTAACAAACTTCGAATAATTTGTTTCTGGCCCCACTGCCAACATTCTGAAATACTAATCCCTCCCTCATCACTTGGTGTTGCCCAAATATGTATTGAGCAAGCTCTTCATTCCATACATAGACCAATGATGAAATGCTTAATACATGACGCTTTTTATTGCCCACGTTACAGACACTGCCTTCAGATACCACTTAAGGGCTATCCCAGTACAAAGGCCGGCAATGAACTACCGATAATTTTCTTTTGAGACTAAATTCCACAACTACTTCTCCACCCAACCATCCTGTAAGCCGGTGTTCCTACAGTTCTCAAGGGAATGCTAACTTACCTGGACAGTCCCAGAAGACAACATAATAGTTAAAATCCAATGGTTTCTCAGACTCTCCCAGGATGAAACCACATTAATCCGACAGGAAAACGTAGGTCACAGAATCATAATTACCCAGTATATTGTCCTCTTCTGAGCACTGATAAACTAATATCTTAATAGTTCTGATTTAAGATTATCTGACACCTTGACCAGTCATAAGGCATATAACCTCTTAATAAGGTTATCCCCAACCAATTAATAAGAGATTCAAGGACCATTTAAAAATAAACGTATGTATCATATAAACATGGATGACCCCACTTTAACCGGGACTAACTGAATACAACTCCAGAAAGTGATTGGTATTAGGCTGGGTTAATACAGAACGCTCCCAACAATTTTCTGTTGTAGTAGTTGTTTTGTTTTCACCTTGGCAAACCTTCCCTACCATGCTCATATTCCAGGATCCTATTTAATTGAGTGACACTCTTTTCCTCCTGAAAGTGTCATATGAAACACTTTCACAGTATAGTGAGTTGAATCAAGTTTTATTTTTGCTTTTAACTTACTGTATCCCCCAAACAGTATCATGAAATCATGACATGGAAAGAATTTTACATTCCAACTTTGTTTCTGGCTTTCCCAATCCAAGTATTTCCCTTCTTCCATTTCCTTGTTTGGTCTTGTTTGTTTTGTGAAGAAAAATACAATAGATGATTAACCTCTATATGTTTTCTATTCTCTTTCTCTAATAAATGGACTTAATTTGAACAGCTTCCCAATGCCTACAGTATAAAATTCCAAATTCTACCCACAACTATTTGATCAACTAATCTTTGACAAAGCAGGAAAGAAAAACCAATGGAAAAAAGAGTGTCTTCAACAATGGTGTTGGGAAAACTGGACGACTACATAAAGAATGAAAGTGGACCGATTTCTTATACCACACACAAAAATAAATTCAAAATGGAGGACAGACCTAAATGTGAGAAAGGAAACTATCAAAATCCTAGAGGAGAACACTGGCAGAAACCTCTTTGACCTCGGCCATAGTAACTTCTTACTAAACACGTCACAAAGGTAAGGAAAACAAAAACAAAAATAAACTCTTGGGACTTCATCAAAATGAAAAGTTTCTGTGCAGTGAAGGAAACAATCAACAAAACTAAAAGGCAACCTACAGAATAGGAGAAGGTATTTACAAATGATGTATCTCATTAACAGTTAGTATCCAAAATCTATAAAGAACTTACCAACTCAAAACCCCCAAAATAAGCAATCTAGTTAAGAAATGGGCAGAAGACATGAACAGACATTTCTCCAAAGAAGAAATCCAGATGGCCAACAGACACATTTGAAAAGATGTTCAATATCAATCATCATAAGGGAAATACAAATCAAAATCACAATCAGATACCACCTCACATTCGTGAGAATGGCTAAAATTAACAACACAGAGAACAAGAGATGTTGATGAGGATGTAGAGAGGGGAACCCTCTTACACTGTTAGTGGGAATGCAAACTGGTGCAGCCATTCTGGAAAACAGTATGGAGTGTCCTCAAAAAGTTAAAAATAGAACTACTTTATGACCCAGCAATTGTACAGAGTACTTAGCCAAAGGATACAAAAATACTGATTCAAAGGGGCACATGCACCCCAATGTTTATAGCAACATTATCAACAACAGCCAAATTATGGGAAAAGTCCAAATGTCCACTGACTGATGAATGGACAAAGGCACAGACATATACATAATGGAGTATGAGTCATTACAAAGAATGAAATCTTGCCATTGCAATGATGTGGATAGAGATGGAATATATATGCTAAGTGAAATAAGTCAGTCAAAGACAAATACCATACGATTTCACTCATGCAGAATTTAAGAAACAAAACAGATGAACAAATGGGGAAGTGAGAGAAGTGAACCATAAGGAACTCTTTAACAATAGAGAACAAATTGAGGTCAAGTTGATGAAGGGTGGTGGGTGGGGGATGGGCTAAATGAGACATGGGTATTAAGTAGGATATTTGTTATGAGGGGCACTGAGTGCTATATGTAAGTAATGAATCACTGAATTCTACCCCTGAAACCAATATTATACTCTGTTAACCAACTAAAATTTAAATAAAAATTTGAAAGAAAAAAATAATAGAATTCCAAATTCTAAGCCTAGGATTCCAGATATCACGCGAGCTTACCTTATCTTCCTTTACAACTAACCTTATTAACCTGTATTCAGAGCCCTTCAAGAAAAGCTTCCCCTTCCCTACCATGTCTGCTCATGCTAGTTCACCTTCCCTTTCCTTTTCCTCTTCACTTATCTAAATTCCTTCTTTCCTTCTGTTCTTGGCACCTTCCTTCCCTAAGCTATCTCTGAATCCAGAAGGCATGTCTTCTTTAGAACAGTGCCTTGGCACTTTCCTCATATTGATTCATTAGTTAACTCACCATGTGGCTATGTCTTTTGTTCCCAACTATACAACAGAAATGCAGCCATGCAGGGCACCTGGGTGGCTCAGTTGGCTGAGTGTCTGTCTGCTTTTGCCTCAGGTCATGGTCCCAGAGTCCTGGGGAGATCAAGCCCCTCATCAGGCTTCCTGCTTGGTGGGGGGCCACTTCTCCTTCTGCCCCTTACCCTGCTTATGTTCTCTCTCTCTCTCTCTCTCTAATAAAAATCTTGAAAGAGAGAGAAAGAGAGAGAAAGAAAGAAAGATAAATGCACCCATGCTTCCTTGTATACTGCACATCACTAGGCTCATTGACTTCCATAGGTATGTACACGTTCAATAAATATTTGCTGATTAACACAAAAATTAGAAGACAGGACTAACACCTGTATTGCAAATTAAAAGGATCAGTTCTGTTACCTATAATTGTTAAGCTTCATAGGACATTATTTGACTCACAGTCTACAGGAATCTATGCCATAGTAAGCCAAGTTATCACTGAGCTCTACCTTTATGTAATCAGGCTTGTCAACTACTATTGATCATACTCAACCCTCAGATATCAGCTAAAACTGCTTTCTCAAAAAGCCTTTTTTGTCCCACTCAACTGAACAAAGTTCCCTGTTAATATGCAATTATAACATCGTTCTCCTTCTTCACTAAATTTGTTTTGTTTTCAGTGTCTGAGCCACCACTGTCTTCCCTCAGGAAGGAAAGGAATCCAGGTTCCAGCAGAGAAAGAACAGATCTGCCTTGTTCACCATTGTATTTTTAGTGCTAATCAACTCACCAGTCCCTCCCTTCCTCCCCGCAAAAGCAGCCAAGCAACACTGCTTCGCTGGCTTCGAGGGCTTCAAATACATTTCTGGTCATTCAAAATAGGACAGGGTTGGTTAGTCATTCTACCCTCAAAAGCTTCCCACCTTGCAAGTTCCATTCTTTGCAACTGGATGAGATTTTCTTTTTTACAATCCTTAACACTGATTTGTTTAGATGATCATTTAGTTCATGTATAACATGACACAAACTCCACAATTTCAGATGTTTTGTGTTCTTTTACATTAATTCAGCCTACCGAGTCAAGATGAAAACAGTGGGAATGTATCATATATCCATTCTGTTTACAGGAATTCAACTTATCTTCAGCAAAAGTAGAGAAAAAAAAGAAATGATTCACACAGAAATGGGGACTCTGCACACCATTCCACTCAATACTATACATGTCAGGGTGAGCATGGGATAGGAGATTGGTATCTGCTATCCTTTGGTCAGTCTCAGTTCTTGAATACCTCATAATCATCCATTTCACCTGTGCTCAAAACAACAAAGCACACCATTCCGACAGGGAGCAAAAACCAGCTGTGTTGCACATTCTGAGAGATAGGTCAGTCTCCACCATTACTCCTTCCCAGGTACTTTCCAGGAGTACTCAAGTTTCACCTTACTCATGGACTGCAGAAGCACACCCTATGTTAGATAATAATGCTACTATGTACTTGGATGAGATGCACACTTAGCCCCTGAGCTTCCGTCCAAGAATAGGCACATCTAGGCCCATGATGCTCAGAGCTGTCACAGTGAAAAAGCCCAAACCCATTCTTTCTCTTCTCTTAGTAAATGTCTAAATGAGAAGAGTAATCATTTAAAATTTAGGAAGTATATATGAAACAACAAATGTTAAAAAGAAAAGTGGAGGAAAAGAGTACCTGAAACCTTCCAGTGGCATGGTGCTAAATTACTTTATGTTACTAAGTTGCTATTACGAATTGTCAGGCACAACCTTCAGCCACATTATAAAAAAGAAAAAACTAATTCCCTATGACAATATACAAGGTAATAGTAAGAACTATGACCACAAATACCTATGTTATACATAAAACCTAATATTAGGGGCTCCTGGGTGACTCAGTTGGTTAAATGACTGCCTTAGGCTCAGGTCATGATCCCAGAGACTCGGGATCGAGCCCCGCATCTGGCTCCCTGCTCAGTGAGAAGCCTGCTTCTCCCTCTCTCACTGTGTTCCTCTCTGTCAAATAAATAAATAAAATCTTTAAAAAAAAAAACCCTAATATTATTCATCAGTTTTTATATGTGTATGAGATAAATAAATGAATGTAAGAGGGAAAAAAAGCCCTTCCTTCCAGCTTTCAGTAAGTCCCTACTATTAAAAGACTCACTCTTCAAAGATCCACCCCTTCAGAGAACTTCTAAGAAGCACATGGGCCTTGTGTAGGCTGGCATATATTCTCCTTTCTTCTTCACTAAGTTGATATGAGTGAATTCTTATAAGTTAAATGCAAAGAAGACAGGATTCCATTCAACTGTAGGATGAGTAGATGGTGGCCTTCCAACTCATCTTAATTAGCTTCCAATTAAGTTGTCACCTCATCTTCTCTTGGTTAGGGCTCAAGAAGGATGTAAAGTCACAAGAGTTTTTGGTTTTTGGGATTTTTGGAAAGAGCAAGAGAAACTTCTTGCTAAACTGCAGAGGAAAAACAAATCTGATTACAGTTAGAACATCCGTTCACCATCTTTCCCTTGGAAAACTGCTCCTCCTCCATCCCAAACAAGTAATTTTAGTGATGCTGCCAATCAAATACCCTATCTACCTAGCCAGAAGGATAGGCACATGACATTCTTATATCCATGTGGCCAATCATGGTCCTTCCTTGGAATCTGTAACTACTGAAGGTAGGTGTTTTCTCTCTATTTTGGGACGATGTTAACACAGGGGCTGGTGGAATGAAGATTATTGACACTTTAATTCAAGATTCAGTTAAGGGGCTCCTGGGTGGCTCAGTCATTAAGCGTCTGCCTTCAGCTCAAGATCACAGGATCCTGGGATGGAGCCCCGCATCAGGCTCTCTGCTCTTGAGGAAGCCTGCTTCTTCCTCTCTCATTCCTCCTGCTTGTCTTCCCTGTCTAGCCATGTTTCTCTTTCAAATAAATAAAATCTTAAAAAAAAAAAAAAGATTCAGTGAAGACTAGAACAGTTTAATCTTACAAGTACATACAGATTACACCTGAAGCTACGGCTCAAGGGGCAATCTAACCTCTGTGACAGCTATAAACAGATCAAAAGGTAAACATACTTCCTTAAGTTCAAAACGTCTCACTTCTCACTTACATACATAGCTGACATTTGGTATCACAATGGTTGACATCTTTATGAAAGACTGAGATATAGCTAAAAAGTGTCATCATGCCTCGATATTCTGAAGACAGTAAACTTCCAACTGCTGATGCTAGTCCAGATACAAAGAAAATAAAGGATAATCAATACACTGTTACCTTAGAGTTCTGGAAAGAACTTTTTAATATATGTCTCTTTAACATGTAAAGCCAACAATTCAACCAGAATTTTCCCACCACTTATCTTTAGTCTGCTTTCTAATGGAATAGGCCAGTTTATACCAGAGGGTTCAGCATCTACTCTCTGCTTAAATTTAACCACGAGCAAACTGTCTTACACAAACATAGGTAGATTCTCCATCCCCATTTGTATTAGACTTCAAACACACACACCAGACATGTAATTACTTCCCAATCACAGACATCTGGAGTTGAAATCAACATTCATGATTGCCTGGCTTGTGTTTTCTTTTTTGGAGGGGGAGGGAAGAGTGTGGTAGAGAGTGGGCATGCAGAGGACTTAAGCCTTCCGGTCCATTCTATGAGCCTAATATTAGGAGGTTATGGAGGAGGCATGCTTAGTTGAAAAAGGCTCCCAGCTGATCCTGATAACCCATGGCCATGGATCCTTCCTGACCCTATTTCATCCCACCCTAACCTCCCTTTGAAGCACACCCAAACACTTTAGGTAGCTCTGTGTCCCTCTTTTCCCACGTAGCATACTTGGAGAATAAACCAGGACACAGGAGTGGCCTCAAACTTTAGAGACCCACCTGTCCTCCTCCGGCTCTCACTCTGGAGCACACCTTGCAGGCAGAGACAGAAACAAACTGGAACCAGCTTCACAGGGCGCGCACCAATCCTAAGAGTTGGACACCTCACCCAGGCCTCAGCCTTACACTTGGGGAGCATACTCATCCCAATCTCTGAGGGACGCACGAGCCCACACTTGTGCGCCGGGCCCAAAAGGCGGGTTGCACACCTGTTCCGCCCGGGGAGATGAGTGACCACCCGCCTCCTAGTCTCACAATCAGGGACAGCGGGGGCACTTGACCTCAGCCCCACATTCGTTACGAACAAGTGGAACCCGCCTGATCCAACTGCAGGCTAAACGCAGGACACACCTCTCCACCCCAAAGTCAACCCCACCCGGCCCTTGGGCCCCAGTGCAGTTAGTCCACACGGGGCAGCTCCGTCAGCCACTCCAACGCCGCGCCACCGCACCGGGAAAAGGGCCGAGGATCAGGAACCTGGGGCGTGTCCTCCTCCCGCTCCAGGGGCAGCTCACTACTGTCCCCACCCCGTTGGCCTGCTCCCGGGAGATTCGTTACCTGCGTTTGCGGCCATTCCAGCCCAGGACCCCGGAGCCACGTGACCCACCCCCAGCTGTAGTTTTACGCACGCGCAATATGTACCACTGGAGGACACACTTCCGCTTTCTTTCCCGCACCCTGGTCCGCCCCTCTATACCACGCCCCTATTTAAAGGGCCAGAGATACACTGTCTCAGGCCAGGGATTTAAAGGGTGATTAACATGTTGGGGAATAGGAGAATGGAAACGGGAGGGAAGCACAGACAGTAAACAGCAGTCTTTGAGATGGGAAGAGAAACTCTCCTCCAGCCCTATGTCAATGACTTTATCTGATCTTTAAGAAAGTGAACCTACCTTTAGCCAGCCCAGAAAGGACGGTTGATTCCCAGATTTCGGAGTTTGCAACCAGTAAATTTTTACTAAATCTTTTTAAAGACAAACATAGAATTGCCAGCTTTTTATTTTGCCACGTAAAGACAATAAATACACATTAAAAACCAACTATTATTTTCAAACTTATCATCAACATTAATCCACAAACAAATACAAAAAATACAACTTGGGACGCCTGGGTGGCTCAGTTGGTTAAGCCACTGCCTTCGGCTCAGGTCATGATCCTGGAGACCTAGGATCGAGTCCCACATCGGGCTTCCGGCTCGGCGGGAAGCCTGCTTCTCCCTCTCTCACTCCCCCTGCTTCTGCTTGTGTTCCCTCTCTGGCTGTGTTTCTCTCTGTCAAATAAATAAAATCTTAAAAAAAAAAAAAAAAAAAAAAAGCTTCACTTTAAAAAAAAAAAAAATACAACTTAACACCAAAAATATGAGACACACTCTCAAATAAAATAAATATCTTATCATCAACATTAATCCACAAACAAATACAAAAAATACAACTTAACACCAAAAATATGAGACACACTCTCAAATAAAATAAATATCTTTTAAAGGGATAAAAATGTATGTTTATTTCTCTCATTCCTCCTGAAGAAAGATGAAAGCTTTCAGGACAGACTGGATTTTAGAGCCATCCATGTACATAACACTAGGCCCAAGGCATAGGTCTTACACCTGCTGGGTCCTTAGTTAAGAAAACAGATAGAAGAAGAACAGGAGATGCTCCCGGTAAAGGACCCAGAAGTGAGTAAGATACAGCCCTGCTCCCAGGCACTCTTTGTCTAAGCACTCAGTATATAGACAAAGCTACAGTGCAAGGCAGGTTGTTTTGAGTGGTATAATAAAGGTATGAGACCATCACTTTAGGATCACAGATGAGGAAAATGATGGAACATTTCAGGAAGGAGGTGGTATCTTATGAAGGCCCCCAAAGAACTTCAGTAGACAGAGAACAGGGAGAATACCTAGCTGAGGGAACAATGGGATCAAAGACAGTGCAGATCAAGAATGGGGACTAGCTGCTGCTTGATGTGGCTGTGGTGTGGGCAGTGGCTTTCAAACTTTTTTGATTATTATAGTAAGAAATATATTTCACCCATGACTATATATATATACGCACACACTGTATACAGTGAAAACTATTGAAGGGAAATTTCACTAGCGGTGACTGGGTGACTCAAACAATTAAGTGGTTAAGCATCTGACTCTTGATTTCCGCTCAGGTCATGTTCTCAGGGTAATGAGATTGAGTCCCACATACTCAAGGAGACTGCTTAAGATTCTCTCTCTCCCTCTCCCTTTGCCCCTCTTCCCACCCCCTCACCCCATTCTTGCTTGCTCTCTCTCTCTCAAAAAAGAAAAAAAAAAAGGAAACCACTAACTTGAAGACAGAAGGCTAAAAGGGAAGGTTGAAAGAGGGAGTCAACCATCACATAGTGTCAATTACAGGAAGAATTGTCAATTACCTGCAGCCCCAAAGAGAAGACTATTCAACAGGAGAGAATCATCAATTATAGGACGCAACAGGGAAAGATGTACACTATATTTCCTACAAGAAATCGACCACTCCTGCAACTGAGCCAATGAAAAACCTGAACTCCTGCTTTTCACCGATGGACTTTTCTTCAAAATAATCCCTCCCAACTTCCTCCTTCTTCTCCAACAAATAAATTCCTTGGATTTATTGGACTTGCCTGTAGTTTTACCATAACTTCCTTGTCTGGAATTATAATTCTTGGTTATTCCCTAATGGACCCATTTTTGCTGGTTAAATATCTTTTATTTTTCAGGTTAACAATATGCATACATAGTTTTATATACAGTATATATTATAATTTTTATATATTTTATTATATATACACACATATATATGTATACATGTATATGTATATAAATACACACACAGCACGTGTTTGTGTTTGTGTGTAAATCCTACTCAGTAATGGCCTTTAGTAGATGCATTTTATATTTTATTCTATTTTTTTAATATCGCTTGCTAAATTGATTTCTTGACTCACCAATGCATAGTAACCCATAGTTTGAAAGCACAGCATAGAATGTGTTAAAGGTACAATAAGATATAGGCTGGAAAGACTGGGATCAGATGAATGCCAAAGACATTGAATGCCAAGCTGGGGGTATCTGCTTTTCTGGTAAGAGGCTCTGGAGGTTCTTAAGCCCAGCCATGGCATGACTATAGCTGTGCTTTAGAAGTCCAAAGACCTGCCTTCAGTTCTCAGTATCATATTTTTAGAGGAAAACTGTTAAACAGGAGCCTGGCTGAACAGAGTGAGCAGGCTAGTGAGATCACAACCTGTGTCTAACAGGGAACTCTTAGAAGTGTTAGGCAGAAAAAAAATCGGCAGAAATGGTGGGGGCTGGGTTATGATGATGGGAGGTGGGGGAAGGTTTCTCACTGATCTTTTTAAATTATCTGTACAGCAGTTATAGACATATTCTGTGAAACTCTACGAAGTAAGTCTAGAACACTTGCTGGATGTTGTAGGAAAGTGATTACAACTCACAATAAGAATTATTTTAGGACAGTCTAAGCTGACATGCTATCTTTTACAAGATTTGCATTAATTAAAAAATGAAAATATTGTATACTTATTATATGAAGCTTGGAGAATTCAGGAAATACAGAAAGTATAAATTACCCACATTTCAGAAAACAGCACTCATCATTTTGCCTTATTTTCACTGAGTCTTTTTTTCACACATTTACATTTTTTGACATAATAGAACTATGTAAATGTATAGTTCTATATACTGGTTTGTTTTGTTGGGTTTTTTTGGTTGTTGTTCAGTGTTATATCTTGAGCATTATCCACTGTTAGTAAAATTTGTAACAAATGTTATTTGTAATGGCTATGTAATTGTTGATACAGCTTATTTCTCCATTTCTGGACATTTAAGAGGTTATTTATTTTTTCAATGTTAACAAGAACATTGAAATCCTTTTCCAGAGATCTTTGCCTACATTTAAAAATTATTTCCTTAGGATAGAAACCTATAAGTGAAATTACTGACTCAAAGGCTTTGAAAGCTCTTCAGCCTGTGTACCTTCTGCCAAACTGCTTTCCAGAATGGCCAGGCCAGTTTTCATTCTCACCAGAAGTGCTCAAGGGTGCCCACCACACATGCCCATCACCATTTATTTTACCTTAAAAAAAAGAGGGGCACCTGGGAGGCTCAGCTGGATGGGCTTGGGTCATGATCCCAGAGACCCGGGATCAAACCCACATCAGGCTCCCTGCTCGGCGGGAAGCCTGCTTCTCCCTCTCTCACTCCCCCTGCTTGTGTTCCCTCTCTAGCTATATTTCTCTCTGTCAAATAAATAAATAAAATCTTTTTTAAAAAAAGATTTCAGCAATCCTTTAAAAAAAAGATTTCCCAATTTGGTAGAGAAAATGGCCTCTCATTTTAATTTGTACTGGATTACTAGCAAGGCGGAATATCTGTGTAAGTTTATCAACCCTTTATAGTTATTATGGGAATGCAATTTCATTGCCTATGTTTGGATATGTGATTAGCAAATGGAACGAAGTGAATTTTGCAGACTTAAGAGAAAAAAAAAACAATAGAGAGGAACTTTAAAAATAAATGATGTGATCACACCAAGTTATAGCCTATATTGTAGCATGCTGAACAAACAGAGGTTAGGGGGAGAGTTGAGTCATCACTAGGTATGTGGTTAAATGTCTGTGTTCTTACAATCAGTAAAACATGTTGTGCGGGGCAATTTGGTTTTAGGAACATATCATTCCTTACATTAAAACAAATTTTAGTTTCCTCATTTGATAGTTTTGTTTTGTTGGTTTTTTTTAAATTTTAATATGTTATTTTATTTTATTTTTTCAGTGTTCCAAGATTCACTGTTTATACCCCACACCCAGTGCTCCAGGCAATACGTGCCCTCAGTACCCACCACAAGGCTCACCCATCTCCCCACCCCTCTCCCTTCCAAAACCTTCAGTTTGTTTCTCAGAGTCCACAGTCTCTCATGATTGTCTCCCTCTCTGATTTACATGAGTTCATATTTCCTTTTTGTTGGTTTTTTAAAGTAAGAACAACATGCAGCATGAACTCACAACCTGGAAATCGAGAGTCGCACACTCTACGGACTGAGCCGCCAGGAGCCCTTTGCCTGTATTTAATTTATAAATTTGTTTTGGTTCTATAGATACACAAAGTCCGTAAAAATAAAGGGTCATTTGGAGGACCTGGGTGGCTCAGTGGGTTAAGCATCTGCCTTTGGCTCAGGTCATGATCTCAGGGTCCTGGGATCAAGCCCCACATCAAGCTCCCTGCTCAGCAAGGAGTCTGCTTCTCCCTCTCTCTCTGCCACTCCCCCAGCTTCTGCTCTCTCTCACTCACTCTCTCACAAATAAATAAATAAAATCTTTTTAAAAAATAAGGGGTGGGCGCGTGGGTGGCTCACAGAGTTGAGCCTCTGCCTTCAGCTCAGGTCACGATCTCAGGGTCCTGGGATCGAGGCCCGCATCGGGCTCTGTGCTTGACAGGGAGCCTGCTTCCTCCTCTCTCTCTGCCTGCCTCTCTGCCTATTTGTGATCTCTCTCTGTCAAATAAATTTTAAAAAAATATTTTTAAAAAGCCCCCCTAAAAATCTTAAAAAAAAATAAGGGGTATTTTCCTTAGTTTTGTGTTTCCATACAGATATATGTATGCAACATCACAAGAAAAAAAGCTGACTTTAGAGATCTGTGAGAATATTTTTCCCTTATAAGGAAGCTGAGCATTATTTAAGTATAAGCAACATTGATATATGAGGTCTCTTAAAATTTCATTTGTAATGATCTAAACACAGGCAGTGGAATTTTTCTTAAAAAGATAATAATTATAACATCATGTGTATGTTCACTACACTAGAATTAAAATAAAGAAATCAGAAGAAAAAATAAAAAGGTAAAAAATGGTATCAACTTCTATATTGCAATTTTTTAATGCAGCACATTGTGATGATTTTCTTGCCTTTGGAAAGAGTACCAAAAGTTATATTATGTTTAGGGTTCAAAGAGTGTTTTGGCTTAAAATGTACCATTTGTCAAAGTTAACTTTGTACAGGTCCGTAAGAACTACACAGAAGAATATTTGAATTTATTCAACTTCTCTATTTAAGTAAGACAGAGTAGTTGAACAGAGTACTTAAAATGGATTTTCTTGGGGCACCTGGTTAGCTCAGTCCTAAAGCATCTGCCTTTGGCTCAAGTCATGGTCCCAGAGTCCCCAGGTTGAGCCCAGGATCGAGCCCCACATCGGGCTCCCTGCTCAGTGGGAAGCCCACTTCTCCCTCTCTCACTCCCGCTGCTTGTGTTCCTTCTCTAGCTGTGTTTCTCTCTATCAAATAAATAAAATCTTTAAAAAGTAAGATAAAGTGGATCTTCTGTGAACTGGTTTCGGGAGAAATTTAACTGATAAGAAAAAGCCCTCATGTGTTGTAGGAACCTGGGAGCATGGGAGTCAGTGAGGGCTGGCTGCTCTGAGGGCCAGGAGCTAGAAGGGGAGAAACAGCTGTTGCTGTTGGATGAGGTCACCATATACAGCCCTTCTCTAGCTCTCCCCACAACAGGGAGGACGGAGAGCATGGGCCAGACATTGCTATTAATATTGCATCATGAGTAGGCCACATCTGTCCCAAAGGAAGAAATGGTTGGTACCTGGGAACAAGAGGCAAAGACTGGGAGGTGGGTAAGTGTGTCATTTTTTTTCTTTGCTCACAATCACAAGATAAATTGGCCTCTTTTAATAAGGAACCTGATATGCAAAGTTCTTAATGGACTCAAAATATCCAAGAGAAGTAAAATTGGGTATCTGTAAGTTACTCAAGCTCATCCACATGTCATTTTCAGGTTCCCTTTGTCTGGAATGCCCTCCTCCCCCAAGATAACCATGTGGCTCACTCCCTTACCTTCTTTGGGGCTTTGCTCAAAAGTCACCACAATAAATACAAGGCAAATGGTGGTAGAGTTGTCTCCATCCCAGTCTCAGGGGCCCAGGTTCTTGCATTGGGTGACTCAGCTGAACCAGGGCCTCCAACTTCTCCAAGGCAGGGGGATGAAAAATGCCCATTAGCTCTCAATGCATTGGCCCAAAAATGCCATGTGCCCCTTCTGCCCATAGTCCATTGGCCAGCGCCAGCCACATGGACCTGCTTTACTACCAGGAAGTGTAGGGGAGCCTTCAGAAAATCTGCAGAGCACATGCAAACATTCACATGGTCATCTCCATAAGGTCTCCTCTGAGCACCCCTCCCTCCTGCAGCATTCCCCTTCAGGCTTCATTCTTCTCTATAGTATTCGCCGTAGTCCAACATACTATATGTTTGATTCATCCATTAAGTTTCTGCCTTTTCCACTGGTATACAGGCATTGTGAAAATTTATAATTTTTGTCTGCTTCATTTATTATTATTTTTTTAAACATTTTACTTATTTATTTGACAGAGTGAGAGAGAAACAGAGCACAAGCAGGGTGAGTGGCAGGCAGAGGGAGAGGGAGAAGCAGGCTCTCTGCTGAGCAGGGAGACCGATGTGGGACTTGATCCCAGGACCCTGGGATCATGACCTGAGCCAAAGGCAGCTGCTTAACCAACAGAGCCACCCAGTACCCCTTCATTTATGGTTTATCCCTAACATCTAGAACAACACTTGGCATATGGTTGGAGCTCAATAATTTTTTGTTAAATAAATGAATTAATTCTACAATATCTATATTTGTATATAGAAGGGGTGTCACATACACGGACCTGAGGATGCTTCCTAAGGAATAAAGAACCCCTTTCCAACATCTATAAGTATTCACTGAGTAGTCACAAGACACCATGCTTGGTGCCAGAAACACAGATATGAGAAATAGTCCCTGATATCTAGCCAGCAAGAAACAATAAAAATGAAATACTTGTTAAGATCTGTAATAGAAATCCATTATGGGAGCTCAAAGCCAAATTCTTCTGACCTCTAACAAGAATCAGATTTTTTTTTTAAGAATTTATTTATTTATCTGACAGAGAGAAACACAGCTAGAGAGGGAACACAAGCAGGAGGAGTGAGAGAGGGAGAAGCAGGCTTCCCATTGAGCAGGGAGCCTGATGCGGGGCTCAATCCCAGGACTCCAGGATCATGACCTGAGCCGAAGGCAGTCGCCCAACTAACTGATTCACCCAGGCACCCCAAGAATCAGATTTAAAATCCAAACCTTAGTAGAAGAGCAACAAAAACAAAAAAGAAGCAGTGGGTGGGGTGAAAAGATAGGCGATTCAGGAGTCATAAATTGCTTCCCAACATCAATAAAGAAATACTATTTGTATTTTCTGCCATTTTGTATTCTTTAAAGAAAAAAAACCAGTAACAGGTATTATCTCACAGTTTTCATAGATCAGGAATCTAGGTATGGCTTAGCTAGGTCTTTTGCCTTGGGTCTCCCACAAGTTTGCAACCAAGGTGGCGGCTCAGGCTGCAGACCTCTCAAGGCTCAAACTGGGAAGGATGGACTTCCAAGCTTACGTGCTTATGGGCAGGATTTGCTTCCCACAGGCCGTTGGGCTGAAGTCCTCAGTTTCCACCGGCTGTTGGCCAGGGGTGCCCTCAGTTCCTTGTCACCTGGGTTTTCTTTAGTGAGGCAACTCACACCCACAGTAGTTTGTTTCATCCAAGCAGGCAACCACAAAGACCCATCAAGATTGTGAGCAAGAGGGAAGTCATGTTCTTTTGTAAGCAGATCTTGAAAGTGACATTCCATCATTTTTGCTACATTCTATTTGTTGTAAGCACTAACTCCAGCCACACTCAAGGGGAGGGAATTACACAAGAGTATGACTAGCAGGAAGTGGGATCGCTGGGAACCACTTTAGAAGCTGCCCCCAAAGAAAATTATGCCCTCTCCCTTCAAAGTCTCTCTCTCTTTTTTTAAAAAAATATTTCATTTATTTATTTATTTATTTGACAGAGCAAAACACAGCTGGAGAGGGAACACAAGCAGGGGAGTGAGAGAGGGAGAAGCAGGCTTCCTGTCAAGCAGGGAGCCTGATGTGGGGCTTGATGTGGGGCTTGATGTGGGGTTCTCTCCCAGGACTCTGGGACCATGACCAGAGCCGAAGGCAGATGCCCAACAACTGGGCCACCCAGGTGCCCCCCCTTCAAAGACTCTTACCTAAAATCACCTTTACCAGGCCTCTCCCCATCTAGCTGCAAGGGAGGCTGCGAAATGTAGTCTTTGTTCTGGGAGACTATCAGCCCAGCTGAAAATTAGGGATTCAATCCTGACGAGGAAGAGGAATTACAGATTTCTGGAAAGTAAAAGGCTTAGTTAATGGATGAACTAGCCCCATTGAGGAGGAGAATAAATATGGCAGGTAGAATTATAAAATCAGAGTTCAAATCCTACCTCTGCTACAGCCTATGCTGAGCGAATTATTTATGCCCAGCGAGCCTCATTTGTAAGTTCCGACTAGCCAAAATGACTTACGTGAAACATTTTGCACTTGGTAGGTTCTCAGTAATTATCTGCTAAATCTGTTTCAGAGGTAGCTTAATCTCCCAGAAATTTTTAAGCCAGGCTCTGTCAACCAACCAGCTCATTGTATGACTCCATTTTCATCATCTCACTTCTTCCAGCACAAGTTCCCTGTCAGTAAAAGTCAGCATCAGCACCTGCCCTATCGTAACCAGTTGCTCTAAAGATAATGTGTGCGAACATACTAGTTGTTGTTGTTTTTTTTAATTTAATTTGAAATGCCAGGCAAACTTACTGTGGCATTGGTGGCCGCCAGGTGGCAGTGGAGGCCATGGGCTTGGGTTACGGCCCACGGCCACCAGATGGTGCTGGCAATCAGCAGATAACACCGGGGCTTGACTGGGAGCCTCCGCAAGAGCGCCCCAAAGGGTTCTTGGAGATGGCCAGTGTAACCCCCTCATCCTACAGAGGAGAGAACTGAGAGCAGAAGAGAGTGTTGGGGGATGGAGGGAGATGTCTCACAACAACGAGGGCTAGAGACCAGGTTTCTTGACTCTCAGCCCAGCGTGGCTCTTATCCCAACATGGTGATGATTCTCATATTCTCTCTAGACCAGACATGTCCACTGTCTTCCTGGTCATGGACTTACTGAGGTTTAAAAGCCTGAAAAATATCCATGAATATCATCTATCTCTGGCTGTGTAGCTTAATGGTTAAGAACCAGATTTTAATTTGTATCTATGTAACAGGCTCCTCACTGCAAAGTTAGGATATTAATTTCTACCTGATAAGGTTGGTGTGAAATTAAGTTAAATGAGATAAAAATACGTGAAAAGAAGAGTAACATTAATGAGTACACACTGGTCTAACCAGTCTACATGTATTTAATTAATTTTATACATAATATTTAATATTTATTTTAAATGATTTAACCATGATGGAATCACTGTGTATTATTGTTATCCATTTTAGAGAAGAAGAAACTGAAACATAGAAAGGTTATAACTTGCCCACCGCACTCATAGCTATAGGTGAAGGAGTCCGAGTTTAAACTTGTCTTCAGAGCCCACGCCCCTACCCTTAGTTATCACTAGTTGTTTGGCAGAGAGTAAATACCCAGTAAATGACGGACACAGATCTGTAGAGGCCAAGCTAAAGACTCCAGCTTGAGGGACAAGGTTTTGGAAGAGAAAGATAATCACCATGCACCAACACTTCCAGAGTGGTAGGAATAGCACACAGTTGGAAGAAAAATGTGAAGTACCCAAGTTCATAAAACAAAGGCAACTTACAAAATTTTTTTAAAAATAAAGATGATTCAAACAGAGTAGATGGGATTTAGACTTCAGATTCAGAGAGAACAGGACTCAAATTCTGATCCTGCTTCTTGCTAGACCTTAGCCAAGCTGTTTAACATGTTGGAGCATCAAATCCCTCATCTAAAAATTGAAGCTAATACTCTACCATGCAGAATTAGTGTATTAGAAGCCAATATGGTTAAAAGGCATATTGTTTAAATGTGCATAGTAGGGCAGACATTTGATTATTATGGTTCTTGTTACTCAACAAACGTATATTATACTGGTTGAAAGGGGCTTAAGTTGTTAAGATATTGTTGCTTCCCTCAAGGAACCTACATAGGAGAGATGATGGGCATACATACCACTTGGCTGGAGGTGCCTTTGGGAGAGGTGGAATGTGATGAGCATCAGGGGAGGGCAAGATGTTTTTCTAGCAGTAGCAATTGGAGAAGTTTTCATAGATATGACATTGAAGGACACAAGGAAGGTGAAGAGAGCATTGTATAAAATGTATTAACAAAGGTAAGGGGGCCAGAAAGAGTGAGCCTGTTTGTTTGGGGAATAGTAAGCAGTTCAGACTGGATCTGTGAGTCAGGCTTAAGAGTGTGGCAGCAGAACAAGAAGGGAATTTCTGGTTAGACTTGGCACGTTAAATGTACACATTTGACTCCGTTCCTAAAATGACAGTAAAAAATAAAGTGTAAACCCACAAGAACTCAAGGAACAGAAAAGAGACAATGGCTGATGGAAGATGTAAAAAAAAATTAGACAATGGATAGTGGTTGGATGAGTACTGACTGACTTACTAGAGACAAGAAAGCCGCCTACAGGGCAGGCAGGGGATAGAGAAGTTTTCAAGAAGGAAGCCAACTTTTGGTTAAGCAACTGCTTTCGGCTCAGGTCATGATCCTGGAGACCCGGGATCAAGTCCCACATCAGGCTCCCTGCTCGGCGGGAAGCCTGCTTCTCCCTCTCTCAGTCCCTCTGCTTGTGTTCCCTCTCTAGCTGTGTTTCACTCTGTCAAATAAATAAATAAATAAATCTTAAAAAAAAAAAAAAGAAAAAGAAAAAAAAAAAGAAGGAAGCCAACTTAATATGAAAAACAAAAACAAACAAAAACATTTAGAAAATAGAGGTGCTAGGTAACCTGAAAGCTAATGGGATGGAGTTGGGCCGAAAACGTAAGTATGAGCTGAAAGTGTGATTCCTTTCTCCCAGCCCTGTGTCCACACGGCTTTCTCTACCCACCCAGCAAAATACGGAAGTATACTGTCTGCAGAGGCCAAAAGATAGAGGCTTTGGTCTTGGGGAAGACACCAGGCAAGACATATGGAAGAGCTAAGTTACTGTACTGAAAACAGGGGCATTAAGTGGGAATCTCCATCCTGAGCAATGTGACTACCAGCCTCTTCCTGTGTTGGGCTCCCAGAACACTGGAAGACTGGCTTACATTCTGGAGGAAAGTGGTTAGGGAAGGGTCTACGAAGTAAGCCAAATGACCCAACAGAATGACCTAGATACTGATTGGGGGTGGGAAGCTGTGTCCTGTAAAAGATCATCTTCCTACCAGATAATCCTGCAGTGTGGTCCACCACTCAACCAGCCTTGCACACACACAGAGAGATTTCAATGTACTCAGAAGAAAAAGACACTTTAAGGATAATTTATTTTATTTTATTTATTTACTTGACAGAGAGAAACACAGCCAGAGAGGGAACACAAGCAGGGGAAGGGAGGGAGGGAGAAGCAGGCTTACCACCAAGCAGGGAGCCCGATGCGGGGTTCAATCCCGGGTCTCCAGGATCATGACTTGAGCCAAAGGCAGTCGCTTAACCAACTGAGCCACCCAGGCGCCCCTTAAGGAGAATTTTTAACAGCAAAATTAATATCCTTAGAGGGAAGGAAATTCATTGTACCCAGGAAACAAGATCAGGGAGCTATAGAAAAAAGAAACTAGAGGTTTTGAGGTGTTTTTTTTTTAAAGATTCTTGGAAATCAAGATAGTTAAAATTTTTTAAATGTACAAGTTTGGAAGAAAAAATTTGAGGAAATCTCCCAAAAGTAAAACAATTAAAGACTTTTTAAAAAGAACTAGTAAGAGAAAAAAAGAAAAGAACACGAAAGGATTATTCCAAAAGGCTCACTACTAGAATAGGAGTTCTATAAGGAAGAAATTGAGGAAAGTTTGGGAAAGAATTGCCAAAGAAATAATTTAAATTTTTTTCTAGGACAGTTTTTAAAAATCATATTAAGGCATATCATTGTGATATTTCAGACGTCATAAGTAAAAAGCAGATCCTCAAACCCTCTAGAGAGAAATATCAAGCCACATACAAAGTATTGGGGTTCAGAACGTATCAGACTTCTCAAAAGCAATGCTGAAAGGGCAGGAGGGATCTTAATGGGTTGTTCTAGAAAATCTACATTTAGAAAATGTTCTAAAACTGGTTTGTGATGGATGGTTGTACAACTTGGTAAATTTACTAAAAATCAATAAGTTGTACACTTGAAATGAGTAAATTTTATAAATCCAAAAATGTATCTCAATAATATTGCAAAAAAAGAATTCATAAAATAAAAAATGTGGAGTTAATATAAAAGGCACTTAAAATACAAAAATGCATAAGCATATTATAAAACAGCTACTAAAACAATCCATGTGTAAATATTAAACATATCATTCAAATAAATTATTACATAAAGTTAAAATAAAAACAAATAAAAGCAATGCTGTGTGGAAGCTGGAAGACAATAGAGCAATTTCTTCCAAATTTTGAAAGAAAGTTATTTCATATCTAGAATTTTCAGGCCAGTCAAACTGTCAATAAAACATGAACAAAGTTATTTGCAGACATGCCAGGTTTCAAACAATATTTCTCTGATGTCCACTTTGATAAAGGTATTAAAGGATATAATGAGGAATAAACCAAGCAAGAAGGTGTAGGACCCAAGGAAAGGAGAGAATCGAATACAGGAGGAAAGACTGAAGAACTTTCCAGAAAGATGATGAAGAAAGTGCCAGGATGACAGTCGTGTAGCACACCCCAGAAAGCAATCAATCCAGACCAGCTTCAGGAGTGAAATTTCCAAGAAAATAATACAACATATTTATAGATATGGTTTATTTGACTATGTAGTCAGAGTTCTAGCCTACAAGAAAGATTAGGGATGAATTAGTCGTAAGTACACAGAAAACTAATCAAAGAGAAGAAAGCGATTATCAACCTTAGGAGAAAAATAGTATTAAAAAAAAGAAATGTAATCATACATAGTTTATTATATCATTCAGGCATGAGCAATATTTACGTGGTCATAATAATGTAAACACTGAGCATCGATTCAACTAAAAATCCTCGAAAACATTGGGAGAGAGAGAGAGAGAGAGAGAGAGAGAGAGAGAGAGAGTGTGTGTGTGTGTGTGTGTGTGAGGGAAATGGCATGTCAGGAAGATAAATTCCCATCTTCCTCTGGGAAGTTGTCTTAGATTGGACTTTCTCAGAGGCAGACCCTGAGACAAGGATTTGCCGGCAAGTAGTGTATTGGGAAGTCAGGGGACACTTAGAGAAGGTGACACAGTGAAGGCAAACAAGTAATAAAGAGTGTGGGATTAAGTCTGATACCACTGTGAGTGACTGCAGCTTATTCCCACAGGGAAGACTCTGGGAAGGGGTCAAAATACACATCTCAGAATTATTCCTCCCAAGGCAGAGGGAGCTGAAGTATTTATACACCAGATCCTGAGAGTCTTTAGCTGAGGGCTGCTGGAAGTGGGGGAGATGACATATTCATCTCCTAGAACATCAGCCTGCTGCTCCTGGGGACAGAGCCCCAAGACCTTCGGGCACAGGTATATAGGTTGGGAGTAAGGAAGATTGCTTCATGGGAGAGTCAAAGGGATACAGGTGGGGTACTGACAGAGTCTGAGACAGAAGTCAATAGATAATGTCTAAAGCAGAAAACCCTAAGTTATAAAATAAGCCTTTGCCTCCATTATGAAAATGAAGGTAAGAGAATAGAAAAGGCAATAAATGCTGAAAGCAATTACCTCTGAGAAACAAGAGTCAGAGGTGGGGAGAATGAAGCAGGGAGCAATTTGTTTTGCATTACCTCCTTAGTAGGTCTATTTTTACCTTTCTAAAACAGGACTTTTTTTTAAGTGTTTTTTTTTAAGATTTTATTTATTTATTTGACAGAGAGAGAGATCACAAGTAGGCAGAGAGGCAGGAAGAGAGAGGAGGAAGCAGACTCCCTGCTGAGCAGAGAGCCTGATGCGGGCCTCGATCCCAGGACCCTGAGATCATGACCTGAGCCAAAGGCAGAGGCTTTACCCACTGAGCCACCCAGGTGCCCTAAAATAGGACTTTTTAAACATTGTATTCATTTAATGAAAATTGAAATTACATTCACCTAAAAGTTACCAGGCCAGTGCCAAGGAAAAGAGGATCGTGAGCTCAGGGTGGGACAAGGGCTGGTGGATCAGACCTCAGCCTCGGCCTTGACTTCTGAACTGACCTTCAGTTGGGGTTTCTGAGAGCATCAGGTCATCGATGGCTGGAGGATGGCCATCAAAGGGCACTTGTCCATGAGTCTTCTGCCAGGTGACTCTTCTACGGCCCATAGGCACTGACAGCGAGTTTGGGAGGAGAAGGTGGTGAGGTCACACAGAGGTACGTCGAGGTGGGGGAGCTCAGAGGACACCTGGGGGAGATGTCCACTGGGCAGCCCAGGAGAGGAATGAGGGCCTCAGGGAGCCTCTGGGTAATTGTTCTGAGCTGGATAAACAGCAGGTGGCATGGGGATCAGCAAAGACCATCCCTGCGGCCATCAAGTGAGGGAATTCAGGGGTAGAATCATGACACACTCAGGGTGAGACAGAGGAGATGGTGAGTAGATAAGACGTGGTGACAGATATGTGAAGAGAAGTGTGGGGTCAGAGGTCATATTTCAAGTGTCCCAGGCTGCTGTGCTGTTGTCTGGGGAGGCAGAGAAGCAAACAAAAGCTCTTGCATTCGGCCTCCACTCTGAGGTGGTAGAGAAACCTCTGCCCGTGTAGTCAGGGGGCCTCACTTCCGGTCTTCTCCTCGAGTGTAACTCTGGGCCAGTTACTTCTCCCCCTGGACCTCAATACCCACATCAGCACAACTGGGCCGATGGTCAGAGGCCATTGTGGGCACTGGTGCTGTTTCACATGCTTGAGAGACAGAGATGCTTCCAGACTGCTGGGTAGGAAGTCGATTCCCCGAGTGCTTCAGATCGGACCGGTTCGCCTCCCTGTTCCTGGTCCTGGCTCTGCGACTCTTCCCTTTCCTAGACCTCCCTCCACCAAGGGAGGACACTCTCCTAGCCCTGTGGCCTGTACCCATTCCAGTCGGTTGGGGCCCTCGTATATTATTGGCTGCTAAATAGTTTGATGATCACCTGCTAATAATATCTTCCCTGCCTACCTGACAGTGACCTGGTGAGGATCAAATGAAGTAACAGATGTGAAAGGCCTTCGCACAGCCTCCAAGTGCGGCCATGCATTGGTTAAAATACTGTTTGAACATCAAAATGCAAAAGTAGTGCTGCAGAGAGATGCGGTCACAAAGGGCACGGACACAAAGTGGTGATGAATTGCCGGGGCCGGGAGACAGTGTGGGGGAGGGGAAGGCGGGAGCTGCAGGGCAGAGAAGGGAGAGAGAAGGGAGAGGCTGTAGTCAAGCTGATCCTACCACCTCCGTCCCTAAGTCATCAAGAGGCTGGGGCAGGAAACAGGCGGTTTGGGTTCCCCCACCGTCCACCCAAGAAACCAAATCCAGCTCAGACTATATGCTGGGTTTTTGCTGTTGTACCAAACTTCATGTGTGTGTGTGTGTGTGTGCGTGCGTGTGTGTGTGTGTGTGTTGGGGAGTGGGGAGAGGCAGAGGATAGAAGTCTTTATGCCTATGTTTATGTTCCTGCAGCTCAAGGTTGCCTATCTTTGTTGAAAGGCCCCAAGATGACAGCAATCCATCTACTCAGGCATTTGGGCCACCCCCCAGATGTCTGATATTCTCAGAGCCAATTCCCACACGTGGGCTTTTCCTGTGATCTCAGTCCCACTGAACCTCCACTCTCCTTGGGACCTCTACCATCGACACACGTGTTCCAACAGCTTTTGTCACTCCATGTTCACGGTCACTCTGCAAATCGGGTACAATGCGATTCTTGGCTTAGAGTTGAGCCGAAGGAGGTTCATTCATGGAAGTTAAGTGACTTGCCAGAGATACCAGGAGCAAATGGCAAATCCAAGGTTTGGACCCAGGTATGTGCTTGTTTTCTTCTTTACTAAGCAGACAGGATTTACCACAGAGGTGAGGGTAATGGTGTTTGAAAGAAGGATGATATTCTTTTTCGATTCAGGCCCTATGACTCCAAGTCCCGGCGCCCAGAGCAACAACTCTCCTGGAACAAAGACTGTTTCAGCCAGAAGAGGAATTCTCCAGGAGCATCCGCTGGGACTCCTGTGCCTAATAATTTCAACATGGCCTCCGTCTCTCTCCCATCCACCCTGTCTTTTGTAGTTCTCTGATCTTGTGTTCCTCTGTTTAATAACCTTCAAAGACTTGCGATCGATTGCCTTTAGGATAAAATTTAAAGTCCTGGCATAGCACACTAGACCCTTCAAAACGAAGTCTGAGTATCTAGCTGAAGGGTTGCAAGCTCAAAAGCCCAAAGGAACCAGGTAGCTTACGTAAATAAGTGGGTGAAGTAGGCCAGGGCCTGGGGTGCGAGGGAGTGGCAAGGACGTTAGCAACTTAAGGCACACACACGCACTCTGAGGGAGGCAGCCACTCCCCAGCTCCCGACAAAGGTGACCATACGTGAACGCAAGCCTAGGGTTACCTAGGGTTATCTTCCGGTTTTTCCCAAAAAGAGTCGAACATCCAGAATTTTCTGCATAATCGCTTGTTTTTAAAATGTTTGGACAATTCAAAAATACATCAATATAGATATACCTCTATATAGATCTACAAAATACAAGAAAGTGACAGCAGACATATTATATGTTATATATGTATACAAGTTCAGGTTGAATTTGGGGGGTGTGCTGCAATTTTGTGACCTCTATTTTGAGCCATCTGGTCTACCCTTTATTCCCCAAACACACCATATATAGCTCAAGGCTCAGGATCTTTGTCCACACCATTCCCTCCAGCTAGAACATCATTTCCTCCCTCTCCTAATCTTGTCCCCTTGACAAATCCCTACTTGTCTTTCAGGACCCATGTCAGCTGTCACCTTCTTTCTGTGACTGTCCACGACCCCCTCTGCCTCCCACACTAACTCCAGGCAGAATTAACTGCTCAGTCATCTGGCTCCCAGCGCACTTCAGACTAATGTCTAATAACACCCTTATCGCACGGGATCTTTACCAGAACATGTGGGAAATCAGCGGGCTCTTCCATGGTCTGACTCTGGGACAACATGCCTGGTTTAAGTACTAGGTTAAGTACTTAACCTTTCAATGCTTCCATTTTCTTATTTAATAAATGGAAGCAAAAGTAGCGCCTACCTCAGAGGTTTATAGCGAGGGATAAATGTGTATGTAAGTTGCCCCTTCAGGTGATGGTTCCAGAAGAGGTCTACAGTGTCCAAGCTGCACCAGCTCTGCTTGGGGGAGCAGCATCAAGAAGTCCACCATAGCCATGCATTCAGCCTCATTTTCTACCCTAAGTTTACCAAAGATAAAGCTGATTTTTCTATTTGTATGACTCTCTCAACAGGTCCCAAACCGAGATGAGAAGAGGAGCGTTATTTACTGGTTCCTCCACTGAATCCCGGTGTTGGGGACATGGCAGGTGGATGAGAGCCGGCCTCCTGGGCTCCTGAGCAGCTCAGTGTGGCTCCTGTCTGGGCCCCCGTGGGGAAGAGATTCTCTGAGATAATGTGGCATGGGCTGAAGAGCATGGCATCAGAGTCACAGTCACACAGCTCCCTCTAAAGCCTAGTTCTGTCGTCCCCTAGCTGGGCAAGGGGCAGGCCAAGTTGTTCCGGCTCTTGGTTTTGTCCTGGGTCATGCGGGCTTGTTGCAAGGGGCAGGACCTGTTAAGGGGGAGCGCCATTTGCACATTCCTATCAGAGCTCGAATTAAAAGTTTTGACATTTGGCCCCATCGCGTTGCCTCCTATGGTCTTCTCTCTCTCTCAAGGCATGACAACTCTCTTCTTCCATTGCTCAGGGCAGAAGCCTTGGGGTTGCTCTCTTCCTCCCCGCCCGCCACCCCCCTTCCCATCCAGTCCATCAGCAAATTCTGCTGGCTTCATGAGCTCCGTCCAGAATCTGACCACTGCTCCTCACCTGGTCCACTGCCCCCCGGTCTGAGCACCATCTTGTCTCACCTTGGCTACTGTGGTAGCTGTCCCTGTGATGCCCAGCTTCCACTCTTCCCTCCTGTGCTGTGTTTGCAGCCCCACAGCCAGATGGAGCTCATTAAAAATAAGTCAAAGCATGGCCCTTCTCTGTTCAAAACCCTTCAAAGGCTTCCTATGTCACTCGGAGTGAAAGCCAAAGTCCTCACAATGGCCCTACACAGCGCTATCTGGCCCCCAGCTGCCTTTCCGATTCCATCTCCCCGCTTCCCCCTTGTTCTCCCTGCTCCAGCCATCTCCCTGCTCTCCGAGCCATGCTCCTCCCCCCCGACCTGGGCTGCTCCTCAGATTTGCCAGACGTGTTCCTGTCTCAAGCCTTTGCATGGTCTGTTCCCCTGCCTGTGAATGCTCTTCTCCCAAAGAGCTACACAGCTTGCTTACTCATCCCCTTCAAGTCTCTGTTCAAATGTCATCGTCTCGTGGAGTCTTTCTCATTTTTTAAATTGCAACATCCCTTTACCATCAGTCTCCCCTATTTTCTATCATCAGATGACTGGCACTCTCTGTTGGACTGCCACATAAAGGGTGTGCGAGGGGGATACCTGGCTCAGGGAGCAAGAGTGGGCCCAAGGGGGAAGCCTGGGTGGCTCAGTCAGTTAAGTGTCTGCCTTTGGCTCAGGTCACGATCCCGAGGTCCTGGGATGAGCCCCGTACCAGGCTCCCTGCTTAGCGGAGAGCTTGCTTCTCCCTCTCTCCCTCTGCCTGCCGCTCTGCCTGCATGTGCTCTCTCTCTCCTTCTCTCTGTCAAATAAAAAAATAAAATCTTAAAAAAAAAAAAAAAGGAGTGGGCCCAAGGCTTTGCTTGCTAAGCTGTCCCCCCCACCTGGCAGGAGTTGCCTCAACCCAGAGAGGTGACCTTCCCTTAATTTGCATGAAGATGTTGTATAAGCTAGGGGATACCCGAATATTATCTATTTTCTTTCTTATTTTTTTTTAAAATCATTTGTCTCTGTACCCTCTCTCACCAGAAGGTAAGCCCCATGAGGCAGGGATTTTTGTCTCTTTTCTTTACTACTATATCCTCAGCTCTTAAAAAGGCACTTGGCACATAGTTGGTGATCCAATGCTGAACCAATGAAACTGATGATGGTTCAACAGATTTTCATTGTATTGAGTTAAACGTTGACGCTAAAACTTAAAGAGAATCATGCCCTTATTGTGTTCTCTCCTCACGCCGCTTCTGGATTCCCACTGCCCGGTGAAGTGAACATTCTGAGTGCCTGTTACCACCTCTATCTGTGGGAAATCAGCGGGCTCCCAGCTGCCTTTCCGATTCCATCTCCCCGCTTCCCCCTTGTTCTCCCTGCTCCAGCCATCTCCCTGCTCTCCGAGCCATGCCCCTCCCCCCCGACCTGGGCCCATTTGATCACTTTCCGCTGCGTCTGACAGCGCGGTTTGCTGCCATCCAATACTGACTTCATTTCTTCGGCATTAATCACGTTTAGCGGTACCAGCTCCAGGTCCCACCGTCTCATGTTTCCTGTCATTGTGCTCCCGAAGAGGAGTTGTCTGCAGGACGGGGCAGAGAAGACGGAACGCTGGCCAAGTCCACCCGATCCCTGGATCCAAGTGCCCGCCACTCCCTACACACCTGGGAGTCCCTTGGTACCCCCAAAGCAGTGTGTCCAAAACTGAACTCATTGGCTCCCTACCTTCACCCTCCCACAAATCTGCTCTTTCTGTCCCAACTGGTGGCCATAGCAGTTTCCAAGCCAGAAACTTAGGGTTCATGCTTACCACTCCTCACTCCTCTAACCCCCATCCCCCGCCACACACACACACACACACACACACACACACACACACACACACATTCAGTCACCAAGGCCTGTTGACTCAATCTTCTAAACGAATTTCCAAAAAACTGGCCCCTTTACTACCTTAGTTCAGTTCCTCATCATCGTAATAATTCACTGTTACAACAAGTTCCCAACTGTTCTCCACTCCCACCAGTCAATTCATCCAGCAGCCAGAGTGGTCTTTGTTAAGAGTGTATCTGACCCAGTGACCCTCCAAGGATGCCTCATGACAAGGGGGTAAAGCCTAAGCTCTCAGACCCACACGATCTGGCCCCTGCCTGCCTCTCAACCCCATATTCTACTTGTTCCTGCAAAACCAAGCTGCCTGTGTTTCCTAGCACATGCCTTGGGACCTCATGCCCTCCTGTTTTGTGCATGCTCTTCCCTCTCCCTGCAATGTTTCCCCTGCCTTCTCTCCCAGGTAAACTCCTTTTTCATTTGATTTCTTAGGTCTGCCAAATGTAGTGGCTTCCGATCCTGCTTTCCCACTTACTAGTATGTAAACCTGGGTCACTTTTTTAAATGTTCCGTGCCTTTGTTTCCATTTCTGTCACACAAGAATACCAACAGAACCTACTTTTCTGATTGTTAAGGGAGTCAATTGATAGAAGACTCTAGCATTGTGTCTGGAACCCTATAAATACTTACTAAATACTTGCTGGCTTTTACTTATTCATCCCACAAGCAAACCATTTCTTCCCTCTCCTGTGCCATTTCTATACCTTGTCCAAATGGCCATGATGCTCAATGAGATGACTAGATCACTCCTCTGTCCCTCAGATAGGGCTCACAGGGCTGCGATCTCCTTGAGGACCAGCCTTTAAATGGAGGCTCAGGAAAAAATCGATTCCATTTCATTGACCAAATGAAATAAAGACGTACCTCAAGAGAGACACTGAGAAGGGCTATGCTGAGAGGTAACGCTGCAAACTTCTTTTCTTCTAGTTCACGGCTCTGCTCCACTCAATGCTCCAAGGTAGCCTGGCAGCCCTCAGCTTGCATGGCTCAGGGTGCCCACCTCAGGATTCCATTCGCCCCCTGCTGTCCTCAGGACTGTCTTGCCCAGAGACTCTGCCATCCACGCCAGGAGCATTCAGACAGATACGTCGTCCTCTTGCTCTGAGCAGCTTCGGCGTGGGCGGTAGCTTGATGTTTCCTTGCTCTGGGCTTGCCAGCCAGCCTCCCCAAAGGCATGCTGGGATTCTTCCTTCCATCATTCCCACTGCCTTGGTATGTACGTACCTCTAGTGAATATCAGGGACCTCTCAGCTCAGTGGGGAAAAAAAAATCAATCTTTTACCCTTTCATAGTCATTGGGAAATGTGGGCTGCATTTCTGTCTTCTCTCTGATTTCTTACATCATATAGTACATAGGAACAATTGTCCCTCCCCAAATTTGCAATTTCTGTAGTCATTGCTGCATGTCCAGAAGAAACATGCTCCTAACCCTTTGCTGACAGTCTTTCCTCCTTCCTCTGCAAGAAAAGGCTCCCAGGGCTATGCCCAGCCTCTGCTAGCCATGCCCACCCTTCCCTCTCAAACCCATCCTGGTCAGAGGCCCCTGTCACCTCTCACAGGGTGTGCTGAATGGGCTTCCCAGTGCACTGAAACCCCATTTTTGAGACATAAAGAGACCACCACTTTGTTAGCATTTGTAGACCCCATTTTCCATCTGCCTCATATTTATAATTACACATCAACAATGCCCTGCTCAGCCTGGCCATTGAAATGGAGAGGAGCATTCCCCCAACTTTACTGGGTAGGGAAGGAAGGAAGCTGTTTGAGTTTGCCAAGTAATGCATAGACAGTTATGCAATGAAGAAATCAGAAACTATTCATACGTGTGTGTCTGCATCCGGCTTTATGCAGAAAGAAGCATCTTTCTTCTTTAAAGATAAGATAAAAACAGAGGACAACTCAGTAAAATGACCCTTCACTTGGTTCCTCAGAATGGTTGGGGATAGGTGCTGCCTCCCACCCTCTTCCTGGGGCTTTCTCTTGTTGACCTCTTCCCATGTCCCTCCTTTCCGGCTCCTTTTGCTTTCTGTGAGCCTAATTCTCTCTCGTAAAGGTCATCCCCACTCTGCTATTCCCTGCCCCTCTCCTTCCACTTCAGCTTGCCTTTTTCCAGGAGTCATTTCTCTCCTTGGGCTTAATTCTTCAGTCTACCACTTCCTGGCCAGCTCTCCCCTCTTCCCCACTGCGTTCTCTCCCCCATCTCTCAGCCATACCTTAGTTCAACCTCTTTTTCCTGCGGTTTCTTAGCACTTTCCCAACAACTGTAATCTCCAGACAGTGGAACTATGATGGAAATGGTCCCTCCCCAAGAGCCTTTTATCATAGAGGCCTGTGCCCTTTTTGGGGAGACTGCCTGAGGAAGGTAAAGCAAATCCACCATTGTTCAGGGCGATTAGCCATCATGGACTGGAGCCATTGAAAGGTTGCCCACGAGTGGGAGGCTTTTGGCTACAAAAGCCCCATTCATAATACATTTTACAGAGACCTAGAGGGCTATGAGAACCTCTCCCCAGACACCCAACTCTGCAGGAGAGAGCATCCCTGTCAGCTCTAAAGGAACAGATTTAACTCCCTCAGATTAACCATAAATGGGGAGTATCCCATATGCAAATGAGCTTTCTGAAGCCTCTCCATAGAACAGACCTTCTTCCCTGAAGGCCAGAAGGGGTAACCTTAGGAAAAGTATGTTTCAGCTTCCTTCTGTGCCTAATTACTGAGCTCTTTGCCTTTTCTTTTTCTTTTTCTTTTTTTTAAATTTTATTTATTTATTTGACAGAGAGAGACAGTGAGAGAGGGACCACAAGCAGGGGGAGTGAGAGCGGGAGAAGCAGGCTTCCCAGGAGCAGGCAGCCCAATGCAGGGCTCCATCCCAGGACTCTGCTGAAGACAGACACTTAACGACTGAGCCACTCAGGTGCCCCTGAGCTCTTTGCTTTCTAATCATCTTTATTTTAATGTAAGACTACAGTAAATGTCAGAATGTCATGAGATGAATGTATGAGGTAATTTATTTTTGCAGGGAAAAAAAATGGGACCTGAAACACCTATTTAAGTCAGGTGTTCTGAAAATGATTAAATAAGAGGAATAAAAGAAGGACCTGAGTATAAAATACAGCTCAAGAGGCCTAGTACCACAGATTCAACCCGCTTATCACACTGACGCTGTGAATAATTGATCACATTTTACCCTGCACTAAGCACTGTTGAGGATTCATCCTCCGTGTGTTTGCAGACTGCATTAACCCCTTCTTGCCCCAATCGGCCATTTTCCTGGGGGAGGCTTGTGGAAAGTCTCTTGGCTGTTCTTGTGCACATGTTAGCAAGGGATGGACAGCAGTAACCAGCCTAACTAATCAGTCCCTGCCGAGACATCCTCTGGGACCTCAAGAACCCTTGGGACCTGCTCCTGGGCGTTTTTCTCTTTGTAACTTTAGAAGTGTCTCACTCTGGGGCTGGCCTCTCCTGTTGTCATTTCCTTTCCGGTTCCCTTGTTTTTTTATTCTTTCATCTCCACACATACACTCTAGTCCAGGCCCTTGGACCCAGAGCCAAAGCCTCCCTCTGGAGCTCCCCAGCCAGTCCCACCCTCCAGTGTTTCCTCCATATGACCAATGTTCCTAACATCTGATTTTCACTCCCACTTGGCTGGGCTTGGAAACCTTCAGTGGAGGGCCCTGCTCAAGGACACGGACCTACCTCCTTCACCCAGCACACAAGGTCTCCTTGGATCTGGTACCATGATCTGTCCAACCTCCTCTTCGACTTCTCTGGCCCAGAGACCTTCTCTTCTGACAAACCAACCCCTACATCTCCCTGAACAGCCAGACTCTCTCTCACCCCCAACTTTGCCCTCTTCCTGAGCCTCTGCTGCATCCTGCCTGGCTAAAATCCCTGCTGTGCCATGAACTCATCCCTCATGGGCCCAGACCACTCTGAGCTTCTCCTCTTAGCCAGCCTTCACTCCATCCACTGCATCGGGGAACCCCCGTGGAGCGAAGACTGGGCTTTCTGTCTTGGAGAGAGTTAAAAACAACAGTCTATTTGGTAGCCAGAAATGGGGACTTGTCTCAGAGCCATGGTGGGCATTCAGCCGATTCTTTACAGATCAATAAAAATAGCAACTTTTCTAATGGGGCCTATAGTCACATTTTTACAGAAGATGAAGGAGACATCTACTGCCTATATCCAAAAAGCATTATCTTAAGTTAGTGTTTCTCGAGGGGGTGACTAATAAAGATGAGAAGGGCAAAACATACCTTTCCGAGTCCATCTTTGGCACAGCTATTGCCCTTGAACTAGTAAAGGATTTATAAGAGACATACAAGCAAACCCTTCGTACCTAAAACCATTATATCCAAAGTGCACCTGGCCCCTGTTAGCACTGGTTGCAGAATGACATGATCCCAACTTTTGGAACCATTTATTTGCCTCATTTCTGCCATCTTATCTGGTATTCCAGAGGTCTTGGAAGGTCTCTGCCTGCTCTTTCCCAGTGCAACAACCCTCTAGGACTAGTTCACTAGGAGTGCACAGCCTCACCTGTTCCTTCCACTTCTCCTGAGGATTCTACACGCAGCCCACTCGCGCCTCCACCTCTGTGTTCTCCCTACTCACCTAGCCTTACAGGGCCACGCTTCTCTTCACTTCCTTTACCCTCACTGGAAACAATCGCAGACATTAGCTTACGTGGTAGGATCTCAACAGCATTTTTCCTTTGTCCATTTTCCAGCTGGGGCCCTTGGCCTCCAGTCCCTTTTAGAATGAGGTAGGAAATTAGTGAATGAGAGAATGACGTCTCCCTGGTGACCTCATCTGTGTAATGATATCACCATTGCTCTTCAGTGGCCTTTCGTGGCCATTGCATCACATCAGCCCTGAGGTGATGCAGCTGGAGGAGTATCACCCTTCCCTAGGGGCTTTTAGGCCACCTGGGAGCACCCCAAGTTTCTGATTGAGCCAGGCTCAGAACTGAGGTTTACAGGCTCCCATAGTGAATGACCTTCACACATATTGACCTACATACTTGCCTAAAGGACAGAATGGGGACAGGTTTGCCAGCCCAAACAGGATGGGTGGCAGCTTTCGAGTGGTTGCTCTTCGTGGTGAGTAGCTCAGCTTCTACGCCTGGAATGCGTTGGAGACTGCCTTCCGGTCCTCTCCTCATCGCCTTCCTAGTGACATAAGCTATCTCCCCATTCACTTCCTGTCCAGACTCATTCCCAGCTGCAGCTGCAGCCTCAGCCCACGGACCCAGCAGGAACCTGGGAAATGGCGGCAGGTGACCCGGATGGCTTGCTGTCCGACAGGCCAGCCCAGTCCAGCCAGCAAGCAGCGACTCATGGAACCCAAAGACAGTCCCAGGAGCTCTCCCCAGCTGCCCAGGGAGGCAGAAGCATGTGGCCAGCTACCCTAAGACCACTGTCAGGTCTTGGAGAAGGTCAACCTCAGGACTACAAGGACCAGACAGACCCAGTGACACCTCATCTCCAGGACAGTGATTCAGTCTGCACTTGAATGGGACCACTAATTCGCACAGGCCACCCTGACCCCACTGCTCAGCAACTTAACTCAGCATCTGAACAATCAGAATCACGCATAATCTGAGAAGAACTATTCACAGTCAAAAAAGCAAATTCAGAGGAATCTAGAAATCTTAATGAATTCTCTGCACTGGAAGAAAGGATTAAAATCTAAGCGAGGTAGAGGACTGAAAAGAGAGAAAAAACCCTCAAGTGTGGCAAGAGAGGCTATAATTAAAATAGCAAATTGCAATTTCGGGGTGGGGGTGGTGTGGGGGGAGGGTGGAAGGGAAGAGATGAGTGTAAAGACGAAGGGACACCCAGTGAAGCATCTGACAGAAATGATTCCCAGGGATGTTCTGGGGAGAAAAATCCATCTGGAAACAGAGAAAAGGAAATGAAACAAGAATTTGCTGCATTATTTAAAGCTTTCCATGGTGGGGGTGGGGGGGGGACATTCAGGAGAGAGGAGGTTAAGAGAGAACAGAATGGAATCACTCTACCAAAGGGGATTAAGGGACTCATAAGGGCTTTTTAAAATGAATCAAGCAAAGAAAGGATGCAAATAATTGTAGGCTGTGAAATTAATGGTGACCAAGATTCTTAGTTCATTCTTTAAATCTGGTTAACAGGAAAAATGAAGGAGAGACATTTGTATGCCTGGGGAGCAACGGAGTCCTTGAAAATGCCGTTCCACAGAGCACTGACAAAACCAGATGGATGCCAGAGAAGACGTGTCCTGGGATAGGGCAGAGCTGGCAGGGAAATTAGACTCCACGGCAGGGGCAATCTGCTTACATAAAAATACCTGGCACTCCCTCCCTTGAACGTTTGGCTTCCCAAATATTTGACTCTTTCATGGAAGTCTCCACAGTATGCCCAGAAATTAGCTAAGTCCAAAGATGCTCTTGCAATAAACGGCGTAGGAATGAGCCAGTCTGGGCTGGAATCCTCGTGCCCTCACTTACTGCTTTGTGACCCTGGGTCAGTTACTTAACCTTTCTGAGTTCCCTTGCCTTCTAGCTAGGCCTGTGGTGGGGGCTCAGTGGGGCTCAGTATGAGCAAGTGACTATCGTGGTGTTGAATCCCTAGTCAGCTATCCGTGAAGGCTCATGAAGGCTAAATCCTTCGCCCTCTGCCTAATTTCTTTGGTCCAAAGGACCTTCTTCATGAAGTCCCGCCCTTGGAATCTCCGGCTTCCCAGGATCACCATTTTATAGCTCACTAGAAAACACACGGGCCTGGGATCGTGGGGAAGTACAAGTCACTCTGAGCCCCAGCGGGGACTTGATATCACCCTGCACCTAAATGTTGGCATGCACTATCGCTCACCTTGTCTCTCTGGCCACTCACACTCAAGCCCACAGCTGTGTTTTTTTTTGTTTTTTTTTTAAAGATTTTATTTATTTATTTTACAGAGAGAAACACAGCCAGAGAGGGAACACAAGCAGGGGGAATGAGAGAGGGAGAAGCAGGCTTCCTGCCGAGCAGGGAGCCCGATGCGGGACTCGATCCCGGGTCTCCAGGATCACGACCTGAGCCGAAGGCAGTCGCCCAACCAACTGAGCCACCCAGGCGCCCCGCACAGCTGTGTTTTAACCACACTGGGGGGTTCTTCACCCCACTCGGTCCTGTTCTTTCTCCTCAGCCTTTTCCCTCCTCTTCCCAGAGGCACCCCAACACATAGACCTGTCTGCAGATCCTGGGGTATAGACCCACCCTAAGGGCCTCCAGCAGACGGGATGGTGACCGGTGCTGTCCTATCAAGGGAGGCTGTGTGGAGGAGACAGTGAACAATGGGGAAACAAATGACTTCCAAGCAGAGAGTGATGGGATTTGGACGCAGGGCAACAGTGGGGTTGTTGAATGTTCTGGGGATAGAGTCAGCAAGACCCCTTGATGAACTGGCTCTGTGGCCATGAGGATGAGTGGGGAGTCTAAGTGGACCCACAACTCCCTGGGCCAGGAATGGAAGGAAGGTCAGTCTCCAGCGCTGACAGGGGAGGATGAGGTCCCCCTACCACTTTTGGCCATTTGACCCCACCAGCTTCTAAACAGCTGCACCGAATTGTTCCGTCTTTCACAGGGAGGCCAGTGGGAGCTACAGCAGGTATATGGAGGGGCATGGAGATGAGGTTCCTCCTAGAGTTTTGCACCCCACCCCACATGGTCCCGGCAAGAGCTCTGATGCTCAGCCTAGGCTCCCAAGCTTGGATCCCACAGCATGTCCAGCAGGCGTGAAGAGGAAACCAGTGGTCTCTCTCGATGCCCAGCACCTCTAGGTTTGTGAGAAGATGTGATGTGGCCATCAGTCCTAGGACTCTCTGGTGTGCACCGGCCCGGTGAGGCCCACCAGGCATCACTGTGCCGCTCTGGGAAAAGAGAACCCGGCCTACTGGGTGATGGGAGAGGGCCACTTAGCTGTTCAAATCCCTAACTTACCAATGTTTTTGTGGCAGAGGTGCTCAACCCCCCTCCTCAAACCTTGCCTGGTATACCCACCTCCCCGTGGGCTGTCTGGCGCTGGAGTAGCTTGGAAACTGTACTAATCAATAAAAGTCAGTTATAAGACTATGACTTGGAGTAAATCACTTAGTGTCTCTGAACCTCAGTGTCTTCATCTATAAAATGGGAAGAATTATATATACCTCAGGAGACTATCAGTAGGATAAACTAGAATGCAAATGCACTTTTGGGTGACCTGTGAACTCCTGGACAAATGAACGTTGATTATTGATTGCTTATGCAGGGCCTGGGAACCTTGTCACCCCACTCCCCTTGAGGAATCTTGGGTTCCTTGCCTGGAAGCTGGGATGACACCAACCTACTCGCTTTTTTCTTAGCTTCGACTGTTCTCTAAGCTGACCTCTATAATAGCATTAATCAACATTCACAGTAACTGTTGCTTTGCATATCAATCTCCTACAATCTACTGGCCACTCCATTCCCCGGCCCACGGCAAGGGGCTCATTGCCTGTTCCAGGAATGAACAGAGGAACCTGGGCTGAAGATGCCACCCATGGCCACCAGGGGGCAATCAAATCCTTCTTAAGCAGGTGGACTTGAGTCACCACAGGGCCCCTTCTCAGAGGGAGAGCGAGTTCTGCTAGAATAGCTCTCTGGTGGGTGAAGGCCAGGGCCTAGGCCTGGGCTGAGAATTCCCTCTTTGTGTCTGACACCAGCTCCGTGCAAAGACAGGACCGTATCTACCAGAGTTCCCATGTCTGCCCGGGGCCTGAGTGTCAAGAGGAGGGGAGAGAACCAGGGTTTTCTGGAGGGGTTACACAGATGAGCTCTGCTGACAAAGTCGGAGGCACCGTGGACGTGCTGGGTGTGCACAGACGTGTGTAAGTCCACGTGTGGCATGGTTATAAGAGCTCTTGCCCCCCACCCATCCCAGGGACATCTGTCCATTTACCCCACTAAGCAACATGGCAGAGAAGTGCCAGAGAGCACCAAGGCCTGGGATGTAGGTCTAGTCCACTTGCTGACCTGCTATGTGGCCTGAGCAAGTAGCTTCCCCTCCCTGGGCCCTGTCTCTTCGTCTGTGAGATGAAAGCTTTGGGCTAGGTAGCTATGGGCCTTTCTAGCTCTGACATTAACCTTCTTCTCTCTGAGGTGCCGGCTGATTCAGGTTCAGGAACTCTGAGTAGACATGGGGCTCCTCAGACTGCGTAGAACCTGAATCCTTGAGACGGGTGTCTACCATCTCGGGCTTCCCGTCAGGGCAAAACTCAGATTCACCTGGGCGGTCACCTGCCAGACGCTGCCCTGAGCTCAAAGAGGAAGCCTTTCAAATACCTGTGGGGACATTGTCACTTGCCTTTGCCTGTGGAGATTTCCCAGGTGGGACAACCCCAGCAGCTCTCTCCTTGCCCTGTGCCTCCCCTATTCTCGCCTCTCATTCTCAAACCACCAGGGCTCTCCCCTGTCATGGATGTGGCTAACAGCTGAACAGGTGAGAATTGGAGACGGACCCACTGGGTTGGGACCCTGACAGCAAGGAGAGCCTAGAGCTCCAGTCTCTGGGGGCCTCTCGGAGCCTGTTTTCTGTGGGACCCCACCCTAGTCCCTCCTACTACCTTCAGGCAGGATAGGCCAGACAGATGAAAATCTACCCAAACCCAAGCTGCTGTTGAAATAAAGGCAGAGATGTTTCTTTATAATTTTCCCCTTGAAATAAACCCAGACTTAAGAACAACAGAAACACGCAAAATGTGTTTTTAGTGGAACCCAGATGGAGGGCTGGAAGCCCAGCGGGCTGTCTCTATAGAGGGTTCTTGTCTCTGGAATTCAATCTGCTCTATCCCACCCCCTCAGGAACACCCCTCACCTCCAACCCTTGGGCTTCAGCTCTGTGGCCTGGGGCTGGTTCCTTGGGGCCATCCCCTTGTGGGGGGCTGGGGGGGGATTTGTTCCCAGGTGGGCAGAATACTCCCCCCATTACCCTCAGGACAGAAAGCTGAGTCTGGCATCTAGAAAGATCTGTGGTTTCAGAGATTTGGGGGAAGGGAGTGGGGTCCAGGACCAACCCAATTCAAACACCTGGATCTGCAGCAATACAACAAAGAGAGTGAATTAAGACATCTGAAAAAAATACTCTGAGGAATTCTGCTCACCCACATGGCCCACTGCTTCTCATTAAATCACTACAGTTCTCTGTATTAACATATGCAAATCCAGCCGTGTGCTTGATGACTTAGGATGGAAAGGCAAGTCCTGACAGCCCTCCTTGCTCCCAAAATTGGCCGAAGGAGTCCCTGTGGGATGAAGATATCTCCCGGGTTCCATTTTAATTCCACTAAAACAATAGTCTTGAGAGTTGTTGTCATGGGATGGTGTTTCCTGGGGAAATGGATGTGAGGAGAGTTGGGGGGAGAGGAGGGAAGCTGATCCTATAGGTGCTGCCTCTTCTGTGAAGTGGTATTAGCCATTTGCAACACATTTTCCTGGATGCGTGCCATGTGCCAGGGGCTATACTGGGTGCTGGGGCCGCAGAGGTGATGAAGATGTGGGCCCGGCCTCAGATCTGGTGGAGGAGGAGGAAATCAGAGATTATAATCAATTAACTGAGGGAGGGTGTTGAGTTTGGTCATGGATGGATTGCTTCTGAAACCTAGAGGTAAAGTTAGTTGGGTCTAAGGGATCTGACACTCACAAGTGAAGTTTGAGCAAGAAATAGAGGTTTTGGCGTCATCCATGGTGATGTGGTAAACCAGTCACCGGGAGGGGAGAGGAGGACTGAGAGCCATTTTGCAGGAAGTGGGGTGATGAGGGCTCCCAAAGCATTCAGAGACCCGGGTTTTCTATTTCACTCCCTCCAGAGGTCATTCCTGCCCACAACGCTTCCTCCTGGCCACCTCCTCTCTCTTCTTTCTCCCCTTTCCCCCTTTTTCCTGTTTGTTATTTACCGTCTGTGAGGTGATCGGAACTGCATGGGAGCAGGAAGAGGTGCCCTGAGGACAGGGACAGTGTCCCTCTTGTTTCCCAGCTCCCAGCTCCCTATCCAGCACATAGTGGGCCCTCAGTATAGAGGCCCTCAGTGTTTGCTGCCTGAATTAAGCCAGGCTAGCGTTCCCTTTGCCCCTCCCTTCAGGCCTGTGCTGGGCCTCAGTGCTGCTCTGAAAAGGAAGGAGCAGGGGAAATGATCGGCAGGGGGCCCTGCCAAGGCCCACAGACCAGCGGGAAGGCGTCTTGTTTGAGCCTCACCTCCCGTATTCAGCTGTGACACTTGGACCGAGGGAAGCCGTGTGCCATCCCCAGGGACCCTCAAACCTGAACTCTGCTCCATATGCATGGAGGAGCGGGCCAAGAGTGGAAGGAAGTGCCCAGACAGAGGGAGACAGAGTATTAAAATTCCACCGACAATTCTATGGGAAGGAGTTTACAGTTCCTAACTGACCGTAAACCCTTTCTCCTGACAGCTCTTGGAATACACCCCCCCCCCGGCTTTTCCAGAGCAGCTGACACATCGCAGTAACGCTTCTCCAGAAGTCAGGGTCTGCTGATTTCAGCAGGGACGCGAAGGCAAGCTGGAGCAGCTGAACCCCCACCCCCCACCCCCAACCCACCGCAGAGACTCCTCGCAGTTCAGAGACAGAGGGCAGGCGGCCGGCTGGGTCGGCCGGCTGGAGGTTGACCCGAGTGCAGACTGTCAAGTGCAGCCCCGAGATTCCCAGCCCGAGCCAGAGAAGGCTGTTTGTTCACTGTCTGCCTCTGGGCGGAATTCTACCTACCTCATGGGGGAAACTCGTTTTCTCTCAACGCAAGCTCTGAGTGGCATGTCGCATATGTCTTTTATTAATAAAAAACGAGAAAATGGAGTCATTATTACTGCATAATTGCAGTTCGTTCGCTAGGCCAAATCTTTCAAAGCCCAGGTGCTGGGGGCGGGGCGGGGGGGCACGAAATAAAAGGGACCTTGATATGAACCGCTCAGGAACCACCTGCGTAGGAGGAGCACCTTGGAAGAGACTCAATCTGCCAGGGGCCTGAAGAGAATGTGCGCAGGCGCGCTCGGTGAAATGTACACTGTGCGCTGCCTCCGCCGGGACTCTGGTCCTAGGAAGCCGCACCTTCAGGGGGGGCCCTACCCTCCGGGAGGCTCTGCTTCTTATCTTTTTTTTTTTTTCTCTTTTATTTTCTCCCCACTCCCCCGGGAAATCAAAGCTCCTTTCCTGTCCCCCTTGGCTCCCAAGCTTGACCTGAGAATCAAATGACATCCATCATGGATCCGTTCATTCATTCAGTCGGTCGCCCAACAGTCATCCGCCCAGGTATGCTAGGGGCCAGATGTTGTGCTGGGTAATGAGATACAAAAAGGAATCAAATGTAAACCCTGCCTTCAAGGAGCCCACAGTCTAGTGGGAGCCACAGAGAGAAACAGACATGAGTAATAATGACACAATGTGGTATGAGGGGCTCTCGATGCCGGTTGCGCTTTGGGAAGCCGGAGGAAAGGCACCTCACTCTTGTTTAGGGAGGGCTTCAGGATGGTGACGCCTGAGCTGACTTGTAAAAAGGTGAGCAGGAAAATTAGAGATATATCACATCAGTTCCACAGCGTGGGCATGATCATGGTGCCTGTGACCTCGAAGGCAGACCTTGATGCTCTAGTCTGAGTAAACTATTGCTGTGCACCCTTTATGATCTTGACTGCTCAGTGAGGCTATAAAAGAAGGAGCGGATGGAGGTCAATGGGAACTTTCATCTGGAGGCTTTGCCCCACGTGGAGGACAGCACCCTGTCTCCTTAAAGTCATTTCCACGGGTCCCAGTCTGCTGTAGATAAAGCCTGCTCTTCAGACCAGAACCTCAATGTGAATAGGAAGCCCCAGGTGGGCTGTTAGAATGCCATCTTTCCGGCTTGTTAGAGAAGATATTAAGATGGGAGATTGCCCATTAAGATGGTGGGCTCCACAGGGACACAGGCAGGGGGTCAGGCCAAGTGTATATAACTTGCTTTAGCGCTTTAAGTCAAGAAAAGAGTTAAAAACAGTGCAAGGTAGAACAGGACACCCATACTTTGGAAACACGCCTGTCCTTATGCCATCAACGTTTTCTGTAATTATTTTCTTTTTGGCCTCCTTTGCCACGAAGTAAGAGTTTTCTTTTTTGAGATATAATTGACATAACATTATATTAGTTTCAGATATACAACGTGATTCAACATTTGTGTATGTTGTGAAATGATCACCATAATAGGTCAAGTTAATATCCATCACCACACCTAGTTAAAATTTTTTTCCTTGTGATTAGAACTTTTAAGATCTGCTCTCTTATCAACTTTTGAACATGCAATTCAGTATTTTAATTAGTCACTATATATATCCCCTGCCTTATTTATTTTATAACTAGAGGTTTGTATCTTTTGATCCCCTTTACCCAATTTGGTTTTGGTTTTGTTTTGGGTTTTTTGGGGGGAGCGGGGTAGTTTGTTTGTTTGTTTTTTAGATTGCACATATAAGTGAGATTACATGGCATTTGACTTTCTCTGACTTATTTCACTTAGCATAATGCCCTCAAGGTCCATCCACGTTGTTATAAGTGGCAAGGTTACCTTCTTTTTGATGACTGAATAATATCCTTCTGTGTGTGTGCATACCATATTATATATATATATATATATATATATATATATAATCTCACATTTTATTTATTCATCCAATAACAGACATAGGTTCCTTAATGCTGCAATGAACATGAGGGTGCAGACATCTTTTTGAGCTATTGTTTTCATTTCCCTCAAGTAAATACTCAGAAGTGGAATTGCTGGTTTTTCCCTTTTTAATTTTTTGAGGAATCTCCATACCATTCTTCAAGTAGGGTTACTTTTATTTTATATATATATTTTTTTTTTACATTTTTTAAAAATTTATTTGACAGAGAGAAACACAGCTAGAGAGGGAACACAAGCAGGGGGAGTGAGAGAGGGAGAAGCAGGCTTCCCGCTGAGCCGGGAGCCGGATGTGGCTGATGCGGGGCTCAATCCTGGGACTCCGGGACCATGACCTGAGCCAAAAGCAGACGCTTAACGACTTAGCCACTCCAGCGCCCCAAGTAGGGTTACTTTTAAAGAGGGCATCCTGTGTCTGCTTTAGAGAACCTGCACTAGAACCTGAAAGGAGTGATCTTATGCTCTTGGGAGCCAGCACAGTGGGGTGACAACTAAAATCAGAGGCAAGAATTTTTTCTCTCCCAAGAAAGATGGAACTCAACAGATCCGAGTTCAGGCCACGGTGTCAGCCACCGATCCCAGCTAAAGTTTCTCCTTCCAGCATTCTTCTGGGTCACACTTTGGAACATGTGTATGTTTCTCTGTGTTTCTTTTCATAGAGAAGACATTTCACTTAACATGCCTGTAGGAAAATAGGACTAAGACTAAACACTGAGAACCACACTCCTCCCACACAAGCGAGAAGTCCCAGGAAGATGGGCTGGGATGCGTTGCTGGGACCTTTGGATGCTGGGCACTATTTATTGTCTTGCCTGCTGGCACTGCCTGGGGTTCCCCACACCAGCGGGCCGCGCTGCCAGGGGTCCTGCTGGAGAGGTGGGTGGGCAAGCTGGAGGGTCCCACAAGATAGAGCCTGTTTCCTGGCTGAACTAGGGAGAAATGTTTATCCCTCACCTCTGAGCCTCTGATGAATTCCAATTCAAGGCACACAGGCCTAGGAATCCATAGTCTTAATCATTTCAGAAACTAGCCCCACTCTGGGTAAGATTACAACACGCAAGAAGCTCAATGGAGCTTAAAGGCCGCAACCTCATTATCATTTCATTAGACTCACATTTCAGCAAGATGGAAAGAAATGTTCTCACACACACACACCCCCACCCCGTCGCCGGGCTCTCCTCTCCTCCCCCGGCCCTGTGGAACAAACTCTGGAGGACAGAGATGGTTTACAGCAGCTGTCAGCCGGGAGAGCCACGGGCCTACTCCCAGCATGCACTCTGCCGGAGGAGGAAGCCCGCGCAGCCGCTGGAGACCTCGGCGCAAATCAGCACAAATGCTTCCCAAATCAAGTTTGCAATCCTGCGAAGTTTAGTAAAAACAACCCCGCTGTCAGTTTGGCTTCTCACAGCTGGAGGGGTCAAGTCATCAACACAGTGTAAACCCAGGCCAGCAGAACCTTGTCCTGCCCAGGGCCCCAGACGCCCTCTGGGAAGCAAAGGGTTTGAAAGTGTCTTAAACTTTCCCAGTGTGTTTATTTTCCAAAGTTTAATGATATTGTCCATGCGAGGAGCAGAACCCCCGCTCCTGCTAACAATTAAAGAGGTTTTCTAATTTAGGAGAAAATGTGGTTTTAAAAGAGAAAGAGAGAAAGAACATGCACAGGAAGTAAGGCAAATCATTCACTTCGAGAATGCACATGCAGAGAAGCCTTGAGTCGCAAGGACACGGACGGGACAGTGAGCACGGGCGCGAGAGATGTCCCGGGGCGCTGGGCTGAGCGGGGGGCAGTCTCAGAGCAGGCTGATAAATGTCAGCATCACTGCCACACCTCCCAGTGTCCTGATCGGGACCCACGTATTTACAGGTCTCACCATAAGTCTGGGTGAGTTCCCGTCAGTGAAGTTACCCTGTTTCCCTGCCGCTTGCCCCCATCTGCCCTAGGCTCACTCTGATGTGCAGGACTCCTTGGGGGTGCCCCACATATGCTTGTGAAGTCCTACGACCCCATCGAGAGCAGATGCCACGTCTTACCAAATGTTCCCTGTCTCCCCACTTTGCTGTCTGATGCCATGTGGCCCATGGTCCCGGTGCCTTGTGTCAAAGCTCCCCAAAAGGGCGGTGCTGCCCATCTGGTATCCTCTGTATATTGGATCCTCAAGGGGTTCTGTGTCCTAGCCTCTTCTGTCACAACCTCTCACCAGGACTCCAAACAAGGCTGCCTTCTCTGAGTCTTACAGGAGCCCCTATGAAAACCCATCTTGGCTTCTTCTGAGGCCTCTCTCTCTGCAGGGCTGAGAGGGTAGGGTAGGTAGAAGCAGGGAGGCAGTGAGGTGTACCTCCTTCCATTTCCCTTTCCTTCCCCGCACTGCTAATAAATGCCTAGGCCCCAGCTCCCCCCCAATCAAGCAGACATATCTGAACTCTACAGCTAGAAGTAGTTTGGGCTGGAGTTGGATGTCATCCTCCATGTTCTTGGACCAGCGGTTCTCAACCTTGGCTGCGTATTAGAATCACCCGAGGAGTTCTTTCCCAATCCCATTGCCAAGAACCCCCACACACACCAAGAAAACAGAATCTCTGCACACCAGTGATTTTTAATTCTCCCTAGGCATTTCTAATGTGTAGCCAAGGTGGAGAACCACTGCCTCAGAGGCATGAAAGGAAGGGAAGAGGAAGGGAGGTTTGGGCAGAGGGAGGGAGGGTGGGCAAGGCCAAAATTGGGAGTCCTTTTCCTGGGATTGAAGGGAACTGAAGCAAGCCAGACCTGGTGCCACACCCCGGGACACACACCGAGAAAAACCCAATGAGTCTGCCAAACCTGCCAGTGACTCGTGCTGCTGTTGTCAGTATCTCTTTGAGCTGAGTCAATGCACTGGGAGAGTCAGAGAAGACAAGTGCCCCTCGGATCTGGTGGCATCTGAGGCACGTAGAGGGAGCAGGCCTTATCTGTGGCTGTGGTGGATGCAGACGCCTGGAATTGACAGGGCATCAGGAGAGCTCTGAGCTAGCCCCACGTAAATTCCCAACCATCCGGGACAGCTGGCCACATGCCGGCCAGAGCCGTGTAACCCAAGACTGGCCCACATTAGCTAGGTGCGCAGCATTCATTTGTCTGTTTATTTGTTCATTCATTCATTCATTCATTCATTCTTTCACTCGTTTGTTCATTTGTCCATTCGTCTAGTTGCTCACTCACATCTGAGCATGTCAGAGCCATGTTTAAGGACCTCAGATATCCTACTGACACAGTGGTTCCCAGGCTTTGTTTTTAGCTGAGGAATGCCGGTTTAAGTGAAACCGTATGGAAACATAAACATATACAAGGCGAGTTGCTCTGGTTAAAGTAGGACAAGAGACCATGGGCCTGGCCCACTTACCTCCCTTCTCCCATGGGGGCTTCTCCAGATTCTCCTGATCAAGGAGAAACCAGGTTTGGAAACCTCTCATCTCATGGGGACACTGAGGCACAGAGCAGGACAGTGCCTTGCCCAGAGTCATACAGATTTCACGGAACAAATTTTACTGTGCAAGGTATGGAGGGAATACGGAGCTGAGTAAGACATTGCCCCTACAAAATGGAGAAGCTTACCACATAAATAAATACGTCCTTGGACACGGAACCAAATGATCAGTTTAATCAGTAGACCTGCCTCTCTCTGTTTTTGGCAGAAAGCGCTTCCCAGGTTCCTCCTCGGTGCCCGGCACTCACGGGGAGCGGCAGACCTGTCCTCCAACACCTACCAGGTCTGATTCATGTTCATCCGGGATACATACTGCCAGCACCCACACCAACTGCCCTGGTTGTGTTACTGGTTGTTGAAATATTTTGAATGTCTTACTTGGATTCCACTGTGGAAGTTTCCGAAGAAAATGTCAGTCACTAGATTCAGCCAAACCTGTCTTCTCACCGCCATTATCTGACCCCGGATCCACCCAAGGTCTTTCATAAAAAGGGGAGCCTGTTTTCTCATGGGGTGATTTCCACTGGGAACTTTCTGGGCATGGCCTTCTGAGGTGCATCTTGGGCACAGAAAGGCCAGGTGTCCTCTGAGATGAACTTAAAGGCACCCAGTGCCTCAGGACAAGACAGTCATGAGTTCAGTCCCCAACACTTCCGCTGGCCCCCGGTGTTCTGTGCATGCCGGACAGGCACCTCTTGGGTCTGGAGTTGTGTAAGCAGTGTGTGCTGTCCTCCTGGCAACTGCCCTCAGCTGAAGGGAGCTAGCTGTCTCGCCTAAGCAATGCCCCATTCCAGAGGGTACAATGACACAGCACCATGGCCTCGATGGGGAAACAGTTTTGAAGGACCCCCCCCCCCGCAAGCTGCAGCATGCCTCATGGGATGAGCACTGTCCTATAACCTGTCCCATTGCCTAGTCTTGCTCCCATCACCCCCTCATGGAGGTTCTTCCGTGAGCATTCCCCAAGTAATCTTCTCCATTCAGGTCTTCCTCTCAAAGCCTATTTCCAAAGGAACTTGACTCTCAAACAACACATCCACAAGATGGAGGGTGGCAATAAACCCTACCTCAAGGAGCTGTTGTAAGGGTTAAGTGAGCTCATGGTTCACCTGAAATTTCCTTTCTAACATTGTGCCTGGAATACAGTGAATGACCAATACACACTTACTCACTTCCTTCCTCTCTCTATTCTTTCTTCCTCCAAATGTGTTTATATGTTTTATAATGAGTGTTCTCTCTCCTCTGAGGGAGACATCTGGCTCTCTGTTCATTGGTAGAGCAGAAGTGATTGACACAGTCCACACCCAATAAATGTCCTGTCCCTTCTTTGTGTTCAGGTGTTCTCCATAGCTGTGCTCACCCTTCATACCAAAACATAAACACACACACACACACACACACACACACACACACACACACATACACACACAGCCACACAAACAACATTGCAGAATTCTGTAATCTTAGAAGCTTTACAAACACCCAAAGCTTTGTACCATCACCACAACACACACAATCCAAGAATTGCTTGTGTAGAGACCTATATAAACAAGTGAGACATCCCAGGAAGGAAAGATCATTTCCTGGTGGTAGAATCAAGAGGTCCTCGTAAAGGAAATCACATTTGTCATAAGTTTTGAAAGATGACTAGAAATCCAGCAGGCAAATAGGGTGGGCGTAGATTTCTAGGCCAAGGGAATGATGTGGCGGTCAATTGTGGAGTTGGGAAAACACAAAGCATGTCCAGGCGAGTCCTACAGTCTTGGCTGAAGACAGGGTTCTGCAGAGGAGGACGAGAGGGAGGAGCCAAGCCTGAGAAGACAGTATGGGACCTGATTGGGTGCGGCCTTGAATGCTAAGCTGAGGCTGAAAGTAATGGGCTTCCACTATTCATGAGAGGTGACAAGAGCTTTCAGAAAATCAGTCATGGAGAGGACTGAGTGGGAATAACACGAGAGGACAGGAAATCAGTGCAGAGGCTGTGGAAACAGACAGAGCTAGTGGGGACATTCCCCACCTGGCAGGGGCACTGGGGGGTCAGGAGGGCAGGAGTCCCAGGGTAGGAGCGCTGACCTCTTTTTCAGATCACCACTACTGTTATAACCTTCTAGGGCAACTGTGCAAATAACTTGGCTCCTGATCTTCGAATAGGCAACAAGTGAGCTCGCTTCCCAACAATTGTTTGGGGAAATGAAAGAGGAAACTGACCTCAATATAATGGTGCTTGACTCACTGTTTCTGAGTGACGTTGTACAGAACTCTCCGAGCCTGCTGCCAGTCACCTCATGTGTCCACACCTTACCTCATAGGAATATCGACACCCAAAAGAGAGTCCCATGCATGAAACACCTAGAGAAACTTCTAGAAATAGGACAGATCTAGCCTTAGCCCTCAGTCCCTTGTTGTAAGGCCTTGGGCAAATCTCTTAATACCTTTCTGGGCCTCAGTTTCCTTGTCTATAAAATGATGATAATAACTATCACCACCTATTTGCGGGACATTTATGAGATCAAATAGCCCAATAAACCTGAAGGTACTTAAGGCTCTTTGGAAGCAGGTGCTAAAGACAAACAAGGATGTAATTGTCAATGCTGTTATGTAATAGGCCCCCAGCCCTGTAGCCCCATCTCTCTTTTCCCTGAAGAGTCTAAATGTTGTTCAGGCCATTCTGCTTTTCACAAACAATTCTCAAATACCTCCTCTTGTTTCGATGTGGGCCTTACCCCCAGAAGGCTCTGCAGACACTGCCTACCTGAAAGGGACCTTGAGTCAGATCCTGCGAAAGCCAGGAGAAGGGCCTGGCTGAGAGTGCTTTGGGGAGGTGGCCAAAGGGAGATGAGTCACCACCCCTCAATAGGGAAGCTGCTTGTGTCTCCATCAGGGTCAGGGAAAAGCAGGTGACTCAAGGTGGGAGTTTCTGGGCACAGAGAAACTATGATCACTCATCCCTCAAATTCCTATCTCCTTGAGTGGATTGATCCAGAGGCTGCCCCCTAGTCCATGAAATCTAACGGTGTAGTCAGTGTGATTTGGCAACCATGTGACCTAATTTTCTCATCTGTAAAATGGGTCTGATCATCTCTGAACTATCTGCCTTATAGGGCTGATGTGAAGAGTGTCCCCTGGGCTGAGGATGCAAGAATGTTTGGGGACTATAAATGTACCAAAGTAAAGGGCTATTTAACGGGATTTTTCAAGGCTATGTCATAAGATGATTTGTGGCTGTTGGGGGGTGAAGCTAGAGGCTATGAGAAAAGCTGTAGGGACCCTAGAATGTCAGTTCCCTCCAGACCCAAAGTTGGGTAGAAAGTGTCTCTTAAATATGGGTCCAAGGGAATCTCTCTTAGTGTTCTGATACAAAGCAAGTCCTCAAAAAAAAAATTCCAAAGACCCCAAACCACAAGACCAGGACAGAATGGGAATCACCATTTTCCAACAGCCCATGACTTGGCTGTTCCCAAATGTCTTTGGATTCTCTGGACAGAGGCATGCAGCTGGTCAGAGACAGTGACACTCACCCACCTAGACCACAAAGATCATGACATGACTGAGGGATGGCAGTCTCCATCTAATTAGGGAGACGTCAGAGCTGAGCTACAAAGAGGCTGCAAGTCCTCTTCCCAGGGGAATCTGTCCTCAGTGGAGAAAGGGAAGTGTCCCCAGCAGAAAAGTGCCCAGTCCTCCCAGGGCAGCAAGCGTCCAGCAGGAATAAAGACAAGATCAGAGGCAGGGCCTGCTTGCTGTCTCTGGCTTGGATCCAACTCCTCACAGGTGGGCTGGGGAAGAAGAGGAAATAAGTTAGTGTTCTCTAAGAGAAGTAGCCTAGGAAGAACATTTTGGGGCTTTCTGTGGGTAGGACAGGATTGATGGATTGGTGAGCCCCAAAACCCCTGAAGCAAAGATAGGTTCTCCAATGCCCAGAGAAGGTTTGGACCATCAGAGACTCTGTCCCTGTCTCTGACTTTTAAGTGTTCCCCAGCCTCGAATGAGTTCCTAACTCACCAGACTGGGGTTTAAGTCTTTAACTTGATGGCTCCTATCTCTCAAACCAGATCTGATCCCACTCCCAGACTGCCAGCCTGACCCTCTATGTTAAGGAGCCTTCGTAGTCATGATCTCCTTCCTTGATGTGGTGGCCATGATCATGAACTCAGGAATTTCTCTCTGGGTTCAAATCCCAGGTCTATCACTAAGCAGCTATGGGAACTTAGGCAGCTTATTTAACCTTTCTGGGCCTCCACTAACTCGTCAGTATTGGGGATAATAGTAGAACCCACCTCAAACCCTTGTTTTAAGAATTAAATGTATTAAAAGTTTCAGCACAGTTCTTGCCCCCCATTTTCCTTTCAAGACAGGATTTCCAAGCTATTTTTTGAGGACCCTCTTTGCTCTCTGTTCTGTGCCTTCGTCCACAGTGCCACTGTCCCTTACCATGTTGGTTTCCTCCTGACTTCGTGGTCACATAGTAGCTTATGTGAGTTCATGGAAAAAGCTGGCCCCCATTCATCCTTCTTGGGAACCCTCCACTCTCCACCTGCTTGGGCCTGATATCTTCCTCTGCGAATCTGTGTTCCTCTCATCTGTCAAAACTCTGCTCAACACTCATGACCTTCAGGAAACATGGCACAGTGTTTCAGAGAAGCTTAAGCTCTGGGCTCAGACAGATCAGCTCAACCTATACCAGCTGTATGACCTTGGGCAAGTCACCTAACCTCTCTTAGTCTCAATTTCCTGATATGTCACATGAAGTAGGTACCCCTCCATCACAGGGTGAAGGAGAGGATAAAGTGAAATAACAATCCCCTGATGCCTGGTGCAGTGCTGGGAGACAGTCCTGGCATACAGTAGGTGCATAATACACATTTGTCTTCTCTCCTCTCCACCCCGCTCTTAACACTCCTTCTCTTCTCTGTCCTCCAGCCTCTAGCAATTAGCTCACTCCTTGTCTGTTCTAGATAAGAGCCTATGGAGGGACTCGCACTGATCTCAGTTATCAAGCGCCTTAAATCCAACTTGGCAAGCACTGACTGAGCCCATGCTCTGTGCCGGACACACTGCTAGGCACCAGAGATTCAGGATGAAGAATACAGTGTCTCTATCTTCAAGGAGGGTGGGTGCAGTGGGGAAGACAGACAAGAAGATGTAAGGGTTATACCATATGTAAAGTGTCTGTGGACCCAGGGTGTTGTTATGTAAGAGGAGAACAGCTCAGTTATGTGGCAAGGAAGACTTCCTAGAGGAGGTGGCATCTAAGACTTGAAGGACAAGTAGGAATTAGCTAAACAAAGGACAGATGGAAGGTCTGTCCTATGCAAAGTCCAGGAGGAGTGAGGCCAGGTAGAGGGTTCAGGGACCTCCAAAGTGTTCTGTAATGCTGGATGCAAATGCATGAGGTCCTGAGCTTCTAGCAAGCTCTTCTTTGTTCTATTTCTTCCCGCAACATCCTATCTCCAATCAGACACCTCAGTCCCAGCTCCAGATCCCCCATTTCCCAGAGGCTTCAGCCCTCTTGGGAGTCATGCAACCTAGGCTCTTTCTAAGAGCCTGGGAAGCTGCCAAAGGAAAAAGGGGGTGGGGGAGACCCTTCGTGGATGCTCAGGCTGAGTTGGAAAGGGATTAAAGTCTCCACCCCTCTGCTCCTATGCAAGGACACTGACTGATGGCCAGGGTTAGCCTTGGATTGTGGTTAGTCCATGGTATCATGGTTCCTGATAGCAGGAAAGGACCCACTTCCTCAGTAGAAGCCTCCGCACCCCCAGCCCCTCAGCCTCCCTGCTGTGTTTGGTTCCCCCAGGTCCCTGCTCCTGCCAAGTCAGTTCCTGCTAACGTGGTTACAGTGATGTCCCCTCACTTTCCTGGAGCCTCACTCCAGGCCACAGAAACTCCCAGCACACGCTGCACCTGCCAAAGGACACGCGTGCGCAGTGACTGTCCGCACACACTCATACACGTGGCCGCACTCCTCCCCCACTCGCAAACTCGGGGAAGCCACACTCACATCCAGACTCTCACACCACCTACCCCTGCCTCTACTCATAGACATACACACTCACACACACTCAGACGCAAGAAGGGCATGTCTTCCCTCTGCTCCATGAGCTCCCCTTGGGGAGCATTAGCCCCTCAAGAGGTATTGGGGCTCCAGTCCAGGGCCGGACTTCACGCCTTGCCCTCAGAGAACCACGGAATCTCTCACTGAGAAGGTACCAAAGGGTTAAGAAGGAACATTTCCAGGGAGTTTGCCTCTTAATCAACATAGTTAATTCTTTTCCTTTTACAAACATAAATTCTTGGCAGTCAGTAACCAAGAAAGAAAGGGCTAAGAAAAAAAAACTTAACCCAACATTAGTCAAATCTTTGCCTCTTCCTATTTTTTTTTTTCAAGTTAAAACCCAGGGGAATTCAAAGCAATGAGAGAAATCCCAGCCCAGATGGAATGTTTTTGCTAATATACGTCTGCAAGTTATTTAAATGTATGTTTAAGTGTGCATGCTTCGGGGGGGCAGGGAGGGAATATGAGAGCAAGTATGGCGGTGGGGAGGGGTGTTCGTGCATGCGCACATGTGATTGAAGCAGGCAGCAGAGCCGACAAGTCATCCAAGTCTCTGCTGGTGCCCCAGAAGGATCTATCTAGACCTGAAGCAGGACAAGGTCATTGCCCAGGACGCCTTATCCTTTCACCTAGGGTCTCCCAGGACAATAGCCCCTCTCCCTGCCCCTCAGCCCTCCGATGGCCTGGGGACACATTCTGCTAGTACTAACCCACCCACCATTTCTTGCCCTTTCTTGTCCTTTTACCCAGATGAGCTGGGGCTGGAGTTTCTAGTCCTGGAGGAAAGGGACATTTCAGAGGACAGGCACACACCTCCGAGCTGCCCCCGGAATGGCTCTGCTTGGACTGGAAATTAGACTTGGGCTCCATTCCTGGCCTCTTGCTACCTCCTCCCAGGGCTTTCTCATGATCTTCAGACCCCCATAGCCATCCCTGTGTACTCGGACCTTCACCCTTGCGGAATCCCACCAGGACGACAGGCCTGGGCCTCACTTGGAGATTCCACCCAGCCGGGCTTCGCACCTCCTCCCCAAAAGCCCTCCCGGCTGGGTTCAGGGTGTGGGGTGGGGGCTTTGCAGACCACGCTCTCCGCCCCCACCTGCCTCAGGCTCCCTCTCTTCTACTCCCCTCTGAGCGGACTTAATTCTGTTAATCTTTTTTTCTGAAATTGCTCCTCTGGCCCCCTAATCAGCTGTGTGGGTTCCAACTTCCTGATTTCCAGGGGAAGATTAAGCAGCTTTCTCCATCTAAAGGCTCTGTGGATGCCTGGGCCACCCCACAGGCTGGCTAGACCCCCTTGGCGAGGAGCCTGCTCTCACTCTTCTGAGCCCCGGCCCACCCTGAGTCCTGGACCTTCCACAAGGAACTTCCCATGCCCCCGCCCTGCCCTGGCCCCCCAGAGACTCCAGCCCTCCCATCAGTCCCCCTGCACACAGAGGCCTCTCAGTTCCTCCTGCCTGGGCCTAAGGCCTGGAGCCCACCACTTCCTCTCACCAGCTCTTGGGAAAGGAGTGGGGGTGAGGGTAGAGTGGGGGTAGGGCGTGGGCAGGACAGGGTTCAGAGCCTGGGATCTACAGAGAGAAACATCACTTTGGTAGCCCCCCCTCCTCCACCCAGGCTTTCCTCTGGCTTCTCTGCTCTTCCCACCCAGTCTTGCCCTCAGAGGCCCTTTCTCTGAGACGGTGGCCATCCACGGTCTCCGTTGACTGATGAAGGGCCAAGATGGACCAGCTGTCAACTCTGCAATGTGTCACCAACACTGCTCATCTTCTAGAGTCACCTCAGGATCCGGTACTCAGCTGAGCCTGGGCCAGATGGAGTCAGCATCAGACTGAGCGAGAAGGGGGCCATTGGGAGGGGAAGATGGAGAGAGACAGTCCAGGGGAAAGTACAAATGAGTTTTGGATTATGTGTCATTTGAGCTTGTCCGATATGTAACTAGGGGATAGTGTAGCTTAGAGCTGACTTTTGACATGGAAGAAATCATTGCCTAGAAAGGAATGTCTGAGACAAAAACAGGAAAAGAAGATATTCTGTGGAAAGTGTCTGAGAATGCCACCTTATGACGGCGACAGCTTCCCTCTGAAACCGGTGGGGTCCTGGGACTTCCACCCATGGACACTGGCTTCCTAAGGCCTGAAGATTCCTGGAGGACTCTTCCATCAGGCTTCAGAGAACTTATGAGTCCCCTGACATGATGCAAAGTCTTGCCAATATGGACATTACTATAAGAAGAACCTCCAGGGGCACCTGGGTGGCTCAGTCAGTTAAGCATCTGCCTTCAGCTCAGGTCATGATCCCGGGGTCCTGGGATGGAGTCCCACATCACAGGGAGCCTGCTTCTCCCTCTCCCTCTGTCACTCTCCCTGCTTGTGCTCATGCTCTCATGCTCTCTCTCGTTCTCTCTCTGTCAAATAAAACAAAATCTTAAAAAAAAAAAAAGGAAGAAAAAGAACTTCCATGGCCTTACTAATATTTTCAAGATGGTCTCTCACCCCATGAGGTGAAAAACCAACTAACCAGAGATTAACATGAAAGTGACACTTGATGCTGGCTAGGGTGACCCAAGGACGGGCCAGAGTGGAGCTGGATGTTCCAGGGCTGAACCAAGTGGATTGGATCAGGCTCAGGCAGTGAGTGCGAGGAGCTGTCCCTCATTTCCGTGTGAGTGTGGAGGGACCAGGGAGTGGGGAGGAGATTCCCAGAGATGCACTGGGTGCTTGGAGACCCCATCTGAAAGCTGATCTCTGGTAGGTGAAATCCTGGGGTACACGTGACACACCTTTACTGGGCTGAGCTGTCTTTGGCTTTGCTGCAACGCCAGCAGCTACAGCTGGCACTAAACTGAGCCCTACGTCCTCCTGGGGCTTCGGGGAGAAAGGCACCCAGAACTTTCACAACATGTACAAAGTTCATCTGTCTCCATGTAAAAGTAGCATCTACTCTCCAAGGGGCTGTGAGCTTGTCCAGCACTGATGTGGGCGAGTCAGAGGCATTGCAGAAAAAGAAGGGAAGATCACCAATGCCAGAGGAACAACTTGCAGGGAAAGATAGCTGCTTAGAAGGAAGTCCTCTGGCCTACCTCTGTGCCTACCAAGCTGTTGGACCTTTCTGGGTCATGGTTTCCTCTTCCGGTAAATGATGATGTGGGGCTGTGTGTCCCTGAGGACACCTTCAGGGCTGCCACTTTGGAAACTGAAGAAGTACCCATTCTTGCCTCCATCCTGGGCACTGCCTTCTCCAGTGTGCCTCAAGACCACCCAGCCAGGGCCTACTCACAGCCCTCGGCTCCCACACAGTCACCTTCCTTCCAAACAGGCTGTGGGAACAAGATGGTCTCCTCTTTCTTTTTTGCCTTGTCCATTTGCTCGCTGGCTTTCCTGCTAGATGAAGGGCTTTCAGAGGACAGAGCCAGGGAGCCTGGCTCAGACAGGTGTGGAGGGAGCACTCTGACATTGGGTGTGGGCTGCTACACAGGGCAGCTGGGAGGCGCAAACTCTCCTTGGACCCTCTGAGAAAGACATAACCTTCCTCCGTTCTAGGACTGTGCGTGGCTGTCCTAGATAACCTCCCAAACTCGCTTCTAGAGCCTGATGGTTCTCGAGTGCGTGCTTCTGGCCCACGTGTGCCTGTGTGGTTTATATCCGTCTGTATCTATAGCTCCATGTGTATAAATATAGATGGATGGATACAAACCAAGGGTCTACGAGGTGGCAGCAACACTTTCTGCCTGCTTCCAAGAGGGCAGCTCCCATGGCTCTCCCTGCAGGTCTGTCCTGCCACTTCCGCCCAGGACTCCTTGCCCCAGCTCCCCACACATCAAGCGGTCACAGTCACGGTCACATCACCATCATCTCCTCCCTCGCTTTTCCTCCCCCTCCCCCTAGGCTGCTGCTCTATCCTCACTTCTTCCTCCACAGCAACTCCGAAATCTGTTTCCTTTCTTGGTATCCGCCCCCCCACTGGCATCCCCCTCCTTGTGTCCCATCTCTTCTGTCTCTTGTCTTGGCTTCCCTTTGCTTTTCACCCTCTCTGATTCGGTGCTCTCTCTGGCTGTTCTCTGTCCATCTGTCCTACCCTCTCTGTGCTTGCTTTAGGTGCAGCTCTGTCTCCTGCCCCCCTCCCCCCGCCCCGAACCCCTGTCTGCCTCTCTCTCTGTCTCTTAACAGGGCACTCAGCCAGGAACTCCTCTGGGAAGCAGTGTTTCTAGCCCCCTCCGTCTAACCTCGCTGTCAGGCTGACTTCTCCTCTGGCCGGGGCTGTGAGTAGAGCAGAGCAGAGGCTGCACGGTGGGGAGGCCCTCCTCGGGCGGCCCCCATGCGAACCAGTGGGCCACAGGAAGGACAGCTGGGCTGGGAACCAGTGATGCAAGCAGGTCTGCCTGGTACTGAAACAAGTGGCAACCCTGGCTCATTTGCATGACGGGTCTCTTTTACATAAATCTGCATGTCAAGCGAAGGCCCTGGAGCCAGGTAATGCAAAATGATGCAAAATAAATTAATCAGCGTGCCCTGCTGCAGGTGTAAGGCAGCCCTGTCTTCCAACTGCCAGAGCGGATCCCGCTGGGTTGGTTTCCTTAGGGGCTAGAGGGGTGGAGAGTGGGGCACGGGCAGGCTGCTGGCCTACAGTGGGCAGGCAGGGTTCCCTCAGGCTGTTCAGGACTCCCAGGGACAGCCTGCTGTCCAGCCTGTCTCCAGAGTGACCCCGAGAGACAGGATGGACCCTGGGGGCTAGAGAGGGGAGAGGGTGCTGAAGCCAGCCAGCCTCATCACCCAGGCCCTGCATACTCACACTCCATAGTTAGGGAAAGGGTAGATGTAAGGTTTACCTCATGGGGGCGGAAGGGTGATGGAGGCGCAGGGGGCAAGGAAGGAAGTTTTCCAAGGTGACCCAGCTCCTAATGATGAGGTCCAAATCGGAAGCCTAAACTCCAAGCTCTCAGCAAGTAGCCTCCTTGTTCCTTAGCATTGACCTTCCATTTGAGGGTCTCCAGGGACTTTGAGGGATCAGGGATGACTGTCTGACCTTCTTCTCCACCCCGGCCTTTGGGAGCACTGTCTGGCTCTACCCACCTTGGGGGACTCTTCAAGCCTCCCTGCCCCAGACACGGAGCCCAGCTCCCTCTTTAGGAAGAGGCAGCCTGTGACAGAGGTGGTGGCCATCCTCCCTCCGGGAAGTGGGACTTCTTGGCTCCCCTCTGGACTAGGACACAGTTTCCAAAGCTCCATAGCTTCTGAGAGGCCCCTTCTTGTAAAAGGAGGATGAAGGGCAGCGTCACAAGCACCAGAGCCGGCCACACTGCATTTCTCCTCTGAAGACAAAGGTGAGCCAGCCTTGGGAGCCCAAGCACCCCCAAAGACCGCACACTCCCTCCAGACACAAACAGCAGTCTTGTTACTGTTACAAGAGACCCACAGCGAGTCGCATTGGCACCCACGATGACTACTCGCGGTCTCCTCTGCCGCAGGAAGCTGGCCAGGAGGCCTCTGTCCTGCCATCGGCCAGGGGGCAGGGCAACCAGCAGGCAAAAGCCTGAGCTCTGGAATGAGCCGCATTTCTGCCTGTGTCCTGCAGCTGCGATTACCAGCTGTGTGACGCAGGGCAAGGCACCTGGCCTCTCTGAGCCTCGTTTTCTCCTCTGTAACATATTGGTGGTATGACTTCGGACATCCGAGGGTTATGATGAGGTTTAAATGAGACAAAGCCAGGGCAGCACCCCACACAGCCCTGGCACGGGGGAGGCAGTCTGTAGATGGTAGCCCTTATTATCACTCCTACAGATACAGCTGTGGCAGCCAGTCCAGCGCAGGGCAAAGGGAAGAGGGTGCCAAGCAGAAATGAGTCCACCTGGAGCCTTTCTCCCACTGCCCTCTGGCCACCCCCTTCAATCTAGTCTGCACGTCTGCACCAGTTTCTAAGACACAAATGTCATGCCACTTCCTGGCTTTAAACCCTCTCTGACTCCCTACTGCTGTTAGGATAAAGCCCAAGCTCCCTGACATGGTTTTACAAGGCTCCTACTTCTCTCTCGAGGCTCGCCTCTCACCTTCTTCTAACCTAAGCTTCCGGCCCACTGTTAATCACGCACACGCTTGCGCTCACCTTCAGGCCTCTGCATGGCTGGTCCCGATCCCAGCCACTGACCTCTTCTCTTCTTAGCTAAGCAGTTGCTTCCTCGCCAATACTCCCACTCTCCTGGCTGGGGAGGCAAAGAAAAGACTGTTAAGGGGCTCCTGATCCCTGGAGAATTCACCTGAGAGATCCAAATGGTTGTCTGAGATCATCTTGTCTGACTTTGCCTTTGGCAGAGGAGAAACCTGGAATCCCAAGGGAGGGGGCTTCCTCCACCCACCACCCTCCCCGCTCCACACTAGGGCAAATCAGTGACCCCTCCAATCAGCGACTCCTCCTCTGACACCAAGGGCCTCTCATTCTAATTCATTTGCATTTAATCATTTAATCACCTCTCTCAGGGAGAACGAATAAACAGAAAAGCCAAAGGAATGAATTTCGAGGCCTGGGAGACACCGGGAAGGATGATGTATTTGGGGCCATCTAATAGCACCCCCGGATCATCCCCATGGGGGTGGGGGGCCATCTCCCTGTAATTTTCCCTGTGATTTTGGTCTGCCTCACCTGCAAGTGAGCAGGGCCTGTGACCAGGTGAGACCCAGTCAAGGCCACTGCAACAGCAGCGTGGAAAGCACACAGGATCTGGAAGCAGAAGACTTGAGGGGCGCCTGGGTGGCCCAGTCGGTTGGGTACCTGCCTTCAGCTTGGGGCATGATCCCAGGGTCCTGGGATCGAGTCCCGCATTGGGCTCCCTGATCAGTGGAGAGCCCGCTTCTCCTTCCTCTGCTTGTGCTCGCACTCTCTCTCCCTCTCTCTCTGACAAATAAATAAAAAAAATCTTTTAGAACCAGAAGACTTGAGTTCAAGTAACGCCTGCGAGCTGGGCCAATGGGCAAATCACTTAATCCCCGCACCTCAGTCTCCTCAAACGTTAAACGGGGCCCTAAGAGCTCTCACCAGGATGGCAAGAGGCTCTGTGAGGTGATAGGTGAGAAAATGCCTCCCAAACAGTCTGACATTCAACACGCTTTCTTAATGAGGCGGGAAAAGCGGCGGAAGTTTCTGATCAGGACAGGCTTTAATGCCCACGGTTGATTGCCAACTCACCCTCTGCTGCCCTTCACGATCTGATCTGTGCCTAATCTGTTAGGGACTGAAAGGTGTTGGGTTTATAAATATTTGTTCCTTATGGCCAGACTTCCCGGGGTTTTATCAGCCTGGCTGATAAGATAATTCCGCCCCCCCCCCCAGCTCTGGCCCCCAGCATTCGGCATTGCAGGTGACCTCTCAGACCTAACTTTTCAATACCTTCCAAGTCACTACATGGGCTCTCAAATTACAGGCCGGAGGGGGAGGGGCTGTGGAAGGGGGCCTCTGAAATTAATTCTCTTTGTTTCTGAATCTGATGTCTAGAGTTGACCAACGGCTCCAAGTGAACACCTTTTACGCCAGAGGGTGACTGGCTCTCCCCGGACTCCATCAAGCTCAGAACCGAAGCTGTTTTGAAAAGACTTGAAGTGAGCACCCTTCGCCTTTAATTAAGCGCGAAATCTCCATATCTGTTTCAGCCTTTGAAAAGTGAAACCCAGGAAGGCAGCTTCCCCAGGCCGAGAGGAGAGGTGTGCAGAATTAATATTCCATCTCGATTTTTCCTGTGTAATTCAATAAGTTGACTAAGCTTATCAGGGGGACCTGGGCTGCATTCAGCCACAGGGCGAGCCAGACTCCTGCCGCCTCGCTTTCCCAGTCAACAAAGCTCACATTAGAGCGGTTGACCGGTCAGGCGAGGTGAGGCAGGGTTAAGGTGAAGAACTGGGACGGGGCTCACCTTGCTCAGTCACATGTTCCCATTCCGCAACACGTCCCTCCTCCCTCAAACACGCTAGCCCGATCCTCGCAGAGTCCCAGGTGCAGCCTGAACCCTACCTACCGTCCCGGGCTCTGAGCCTAGGGTCCCAGATGGGCCCACTGCCTTCCAGGTCCCCAGGCCTCAGGTGGGATGGACCTGAGTGAGGTATTGACTTGTTAGGTATTAAAAAACAAATGAAAAAAGAGCTATTCAGGGATGGCCCCAGACCTCCAGCGGGCGGGCCCTGCTATCCGTCCTCCCTCCCACCCCACTTCTCTCCCTCTTCTGCGGGCCTGGAGGGCAACCCTAGAGCTGTTTTTCTCTGGAGTGTCTCTCTCCCTCCAGGAATCTGATTGACAAAAGCAAATTTTTCACGGAAAATTCCAGAATCCCCAGAGAGAAATCCTTGGAACCCAGCATGGGAAATATTATTCTCGGTATCCATCTCTTTGGGACCATCTACTGAGCCTCTGCTGACCTCCACAAGGGGCACCCAGCAAAGGGGGGTTGTCAATATAGAATTTGCTACCCCATAATAACAGAACACCAGAGCTAGAAGGGATTTCAGAGACCAACTAATACAACCTCCTTTTGTTACAGAAGGCTAGTCTGAGGTTCAAGGAGGAAAACTGGTCTGTCCAACGAGTTCTAATAACTAAGGGAGGGCCTGTGGACTTTAGCTCGGGACTCCCTAGTAGGAGGATCTATTGAGTTCCTGCGGTTAAAAGCTGAGGCTCTGAACTCAGATGGATCCAAGTTCAAATTTTGACTCTACTCTGAGATTTGGCAAGTATTTATAGCTTCTTTGTGCCTCCGTCTCATCATTTATAGAATAGGGATGAGAGAAATCACCTTGCAGGGTCACTAAATGAGATGAGGTATGTCAGTGCCTGTCTTTCTACATTTGCACATAAGCTCCCTAAGGCAAGGGCTTGGTTTCATTTATTGCTGTAACCTCAGAGCCTAGAACATGCTCGGCCCAGAGTAGCAGCCCATAAACACATAGGGAGTGGACGAAGGCCACATATGATTCTCACATTAATGCCCAGAGTATTTTCTTGTTCTGCTTCAATCCCTTTTTCTTTTCTTATCCTGGAAGCCTTTCTCTGCTTCCTCCTTACAGCAGCGTGCACAAGGCCACACCTGCACACCGCCCCACACCCGCGTCCCTAGGCCTCCCTACACCGCTGCTCTGTGGCCCTCTCTCCTGTGTCTCTTCTCACCTGCAGGGGGAGAAGGGGAACCGTGAGGCTGAATCCAACCCTTGCTTTCCTACCCAACCCCCATCCCATTCAGTGATTACATTTATGTCCCTGAAATCCCGGCCCCCTTCTCTAACAAACTTTGTGTGGCCTAACAAGCCAGGGGTGGTTTAAAAAGAAAATTCACTGCTATTTTCTCCTTTCCAAGGAGGGCTGTCCACTTATTTTTGTGCCGTCTGATTCAAAACTGACTGACGCAATCCTCTTCTGCTCTGACAAATAGGGACCCTCAGCAAAGAAGGAAACTAGAGCCAAGAGTGTGAAGGGAACAGGTCAGGGGCTTTCTGGAGACTTCTGTGGCTCCTGTTGGAGCACAGGTAGCTGGACAGTTCTCGTCTTTGTGCAGGCCTCGAGTTTCAGGAAAACACAAAGACTCAGAGACGTGCCTTTCTTTGAGTCACTTGGGTGGAGCTGGTGTTTTTAATCTGTGTTATCTTCCCGTTTCCCTCTGCTTCCGAGCTGGGAGCAGTGCGCAGAGAGTGGGAAAGCCCACTTGCTCCTACCGTTGGGGTCGAGCACACTGAGGCAAAACACAGAGAGAAGCCTATAATTCTCAAATCTGGTTCTGTCCCCTCTCCCCTGCCCCTGCCTTCTGAGATTTAATTCATTTTGAATTAGTGATCATCTTTGAGGAGCAAAGTGTAGGAAATTGATAGACTAGATTATAATACAATGTAAATAACTCAACCCTGCAAATTAACATAGGCCCACAAGCCTGGACCGGAAAGAAGCAGACCACAGGCAAGTAAGAATTGCCGAATAATAGCAAATAATCAAAATAGCAAATAAGGCCTCTGGTCTGCCAGAGATCAGACCGGTGTGACAGAAAGACACGCCGTAAGTGAAATGATCCATCCAGGTAAACTGTAGGTGTCTGTTTGTGTGCTCCCTCGGTGGGTATGACCAAACAACACACACCATCTACTCTCATCTTCTCTGTGATGACCTAACTGAACAAAGGTCTCAGTTTACTAAGTTAATGGAATATTGTCTCTGTGCAGATGAGTAGTTTCCATCCTTTTTTTAAATTATTATTTATTTGACAGAAAGAATCACAGCTAGAGAAGGAACACAAGCAGGGGGAGTGAGAGAGGGGGAAGCAGGTTTCCCACCGAGCAGGGAGCCCGATGTGGGGCTCGATCCCGGGACCCTGGGATCATGACCTCAGCCGAAGGCAGACGCTTGACGAATGAGCCACCCAGGTGTCCCAGTTTCCGTCCTTTTGAGGTTGGCCTCCCGTCTGTCTAAGCTCAGATCTTATCAGGCACAGTGCCTGATGCCTGGAAGTGTCCCCCCCCACCCTGCACCCCACCATCCCGGGGCCAAGCTGAGAGGCTAGGCTAGAGGGTCCACCTACTGGGGCTCCAGTGAGCTGAGACAAGTGGCAGGAACTTCTCTTACCACAATCGCGAGCCCTTTGAGAGGAAAGGATGTACCTACCCAGGTGAGAATGGACCAAGCAGGTCAAGTTCAGCAAACAGACCAAGAGGTCTATTAAGGACCAAAATCAAGGCCCCTGGGCAGGGTCCTGGGATTGAGCCCGGCATTCGGCTTCCAGTTCAGTAGAGAGTCTGCCTCTCCCTCCCTCTCTGCCCTTCTCCGCACCCCCAGCCCTGCTCATGCTCTCTCTCTCTCTCAAATAAATAAATAAAATCTACTATGGACTAAATTCCATGTGTCCCCCCATTCATAGGATGAAATCTAATCCCCAGTGTGATGGTATCAGGAGGTGAGGCCTTTGGACCGTGATTAGGTCATGAGGAGGGAGTCTTCACGGATGGAACTAGAGCCCTTAGAAAAGGGACCCTGGTAAGCTCTCTTGCCCTCCTCTACCATGTGAGGACACAGAGAGAAGATCGCCATCTTCAGACAAGGAAACAGGACGTTCCCAGACACTGAATCAGCTAGTATTTTGATTTCGGATTTCACAGCCTCAGAACTGTGAGAAATCACTCTTGCTTAAGCTACCCAGTTTACAGTATTTTTGTTACAGCAGCTCAAACAGACTAAGACAGAGCCTCAGTGCATTATGGGAGCAAGAAGGAGTCTGAGGTAGGTGTGAGGGCTGGAGTGTCTAACTAGGGAGGCTCTCCCCTAGGCTGGGCCTTAACCCCAAGAAGGTTGCCTCTGCCTGGGCCACAAGAGCCACATAAAACCCCTGCCTAATCATCAGTTCAGTGTCCAGAGCTCTGTTCCACCCCAGCCATGGCTCCCACTTGATCCCAGACTCTCTCCCAGTTCAGTCTCCCAGGCTTGTCCTACCTGGACTTGGCAGCCTATTCCATTTCTGCTTCATGACTGTCTTGGAAATCCCATAACCTCAGCCACCCACAATTACCCCCTAAGCACCAAAATCTACCTCAGTCCCTACATCCAACTCAGTGTCTGGGACACCACAGCATGCCAGACTCCTGGTGGGGGCAGGGAAGAGGCCTGTGGGGAAGAGAAGGTGGGAGTCGGAGAATAAAAAGATTGGGTCGAAATGGGCAAGCAGGAGAACAGTTTGGGTGACTATCAGAAAGAGGGTTAAGAAGACACTCCTATGGTGTGTGGCATGAGAGGGCCGGGTTCTTTAAAGGGCTACTGGCAGCAAGATTGAAACATTAACTCGATTTCCAACACCCTCTGACATAAGCAGAGAGCCCCTACTGTGAACCCCAATGATGTGGCCTCAGTCTGATTCTTTTGGCTTTTAGGTGTGACCTCCAAGGAATGACAGAAGAGAATGGTTTTTTGAGCTGAGAAAAATGTATCCAAAGTCCACGCAGCGTTGCTAAAGCTCTTTTGTTGTTAGCTCTGTCTCTGCTCCAAGAAGGTCTTCTTTTTTAATTCTGGAGGTCTTAATGCTCACAGCCATCACCTGGCTTTTTCTGGTCTGGGAGTTGTGTCTGTCTCCTCACAAAAGGCCTTGCTTCCACTTCATACATCCTCCGTTTCAACTCTCAGTCCTTGTCAGCAGGGCTAGACATGTAGGAAACAATCAGATCTACAAACCGAGCTATCAATATTTGCCTTCCTGCCTCGTCATGGCTCACAGGCTCTGACGCAGAAGCGATGCTATACGAGGCTTTAACCAGTTACCCTGCTCACCCCCCCCCCCCCAGAAAGGGCACAGTGCTGGTCACTCACATCGATCCAAACAGAAAACACCCCTTTGACGTCACTCCAGCTTGGTGCCATCTTTCTCCCACCAACCAACCTTGGAAAATTTTTTATTTGGCTTAAAAAAAAATTAATGATAATCTGAATGGGAACGCCGATGACATATTTATCAAAAATTCAGATGATATAAAATGGAATCGCTAACTAGGGTAAAAGAGTAAGGTTCCAAGTCCACCTGGGTGGAACAGGGAACTGAGTTCATGGTGACATACACTGGTGATCAATGTAAAGGCCCACTCTTGGGTTAGAAACACAACGTGGCTGTATCATTTCAGAGTTTGGAAGGTGGAGCCAACAGGGCAAGCTCCGTAAGAGTCACGGGTGTAATGTGACTCTCAGGAACCCTAAAGCAAGTTTAGGCTGCATGCCTGGAAATGTAAAGGACAGAAGAAGGAGGTGATGATCCCATTCTCCTCAGCTCTGCTGGACCGCCCCTGATGTGTTGTCTTCAGACATCCCTCCAAGATGAACACTGACAAACTCTCATGCATCAGAACCATAGAAATAGGAAGATAAAGAATCTGGAAATTGTAACAAATGAAGACCATGAAAGAAATAAGGAAGTGTAACCCCCAAGAAGGAAAAGATTTAAGGGGGTATGAAAGCTGTTTTCAAGGATTTTAAGGACTAACCAGTATACACGAGAAAGTTTCCCTGCCCCTAACTCTAGAGGACAAAAGTAGGTCCATGAGAGTAAGTTCCAGGAAGCTAAATTTCAGTCCAGCCCGAGGAAGAACTTTCTTAACTGTGAGAATTATCCAAGGCTAGAATGAACGAGTGGTCTGCCGGATGAATGAATGATTCCCCATGACCAGAGGCCTTGTGGCAGAAGCCAGGGGATCGGAGAGGAGGGATGCTGTAGAGAGAATTGTTGTATTTACCAGAGGAGTGGATCAGACCCTTGCAATCACAGCTACTCTGATTCTGGGGATGGCTATCATAATTTATGACTCTACCCCAACAGGAAAACAGTGAATTCCCTCTGTTAACACAGTAAAGCTGATCAATTTTGGAAATGTTTCCCAGTTCTTCTCAGACTGAGTTTTAAAATGTCAGACAAAGCACAGACTCTGAAGACAACTGCCTCTGGGTTCAAACCTGGCTCTGTTACTTATTAGCTGTGTAACCTTCAGCACATCACTTAACTTCTCTGGGCCTCAATTTCCTCATCCATGAAGTAGGAATACCTGCCTCATAGGAACATCATGAGGAGTAAATAAAGTTGTGCTTGAGAAGCACTCAGAACACTGCCAGCATATAGTAAGTACGGTATTTTTTTTAAGTGATGCAAAATGGCTGAAAACAAAAGAACAGGAATGGTCTTACATTTAACAAATGGTTCAAGGATGTCCTCCTCCTTTATGGACTCATCACAAGCTGCTCTGGCTATAAAATAGCCAAGAGCCCAAAGGTGGCAAAAAATAAAAAATAAAAAAAAAAACTACAGTCTCCCTAAGCTCTCAGTGGGGAAGCAAAATCTTCTTGCTGTTGGCTTATGTACCCTCTGAAAAGACCTGTGTGTTTAATGAGGGCCAGTTTATCCCTACCCGCCCCGCCCCCCAGCTCCCGCCTCCTCTCCCTTGGAGTTGCTAGGAGGCCCGGGTGTGCTGCATTGTAATAAAGCCGTGCCTGGGGACCTCGGGGGCCAGAGCATGTCAGATATACAGCGTCTGTTCGCGGGAGCTTAATATCCTCTTACTGGAATAACTATTGTCCCAGCTTCTCGACAAATACCAACCATCATTAATAAAAGGACTAATAAAAGCATTTATTGCGCTCAGGCAATGGCCTTGCTTTTTCTAGCTCCAGGGCCTTGGCAGAGACAGCCGTTGAGGACGAGAGCTGGAAAAGCGAGACTCCCACTGCAGCTGGGGAGTGAGCCCCTGCCCCCAACCCGGACCTGGGCCCCGACCCAGCCCGGACCCAGCACCCCTCTCACAGAGTGGGTAGCCAGAGCCCAGAGAGACAGGACAGGAAGATCATGGGTCATGGAGGTGTCAGAGACTCCTGGGTCCTTTTTGATGGCAAATACGCGGTGGCGATGCTTAAAGAAAAGATTCTGACTATGACATTCTTTCGAGAAGCTTAAAGAACATCATCTTGCAAGATTATTAACCCCATTTTATGGAGAGGAAAACAAAGGTACAGAGGGAGTTAGGGGCTCATACGGCCATATGACGTTTGGGCCTCCTTGTCAGAACTAAGGCCAGAACCTGATAGTCCTGACTCCCAAATTCAGGAACATTCTGAAATTTTAAAAGGGCGAAGCTATATCTCTGTGTGTCCAGCCTCCAAAGGGGGATCGGTGAATGCTGTGAGCATCATCACTGCTTCTCTAAATTATTATTATTGTTATTATAATAAGTAGTGGGTAGAGTTGAGTGGGTGGTGGATACCAGATAATTACTAAGACCCCCAAATTAAAGTGTTGAGTCTTTACTTTTACCCACGGTTGCTCAAAGATGAAAATGAAAGCTGGCCTCCAGGGATCCCTGGGAAGGGCCCTAATCTTGAGATAGAGTGAGTCCAGGAGGGGAAGGCCATGGAGAAAAGCCAGACCCAGAGGCCTAGGAAGCCAGCCTCAGAGACCCTGGGATTCTTGGCAGTAGATGGCATAGCTGCCCAGGAGGCTGAGAGGCAAACCAACCTGGCTTCAAATCCTGACTCTGCCACTCTTCGGCTGCGTGACCATGAGAGAGATACCTAATCTCTCTGAACTTCAGGTGCCTCGTCTTTAAAATGGGGATAATAATCATCCCTCCCCCGCCCCCAGGGATGTTATAAGTAAGGGTTAGAGGATAGACTGCAGAACAAAAAGTGGGGGTGGGGGGGAGGTTCTTTCCCTCTCTGAGCCCAGAGCTTTGCCGGTGTGGAGGACCGCTGACTGTGGACCCATGCGGGACTCCCCTGACGTCAGGATGACAGTAGGAGGTAGTGCCTTTTTCTCAGGACTACCCAGGTTCGGTGGAGATTAACTCTGGGATCAGTTTCCCCGTTTTGAGACAGGGCCACAAAAATGTCTGCCTGCAGCTCCTCCCTGCCCCTGAGGGCTGTCAGATGGAGAGAGGAGATACTACCCCGGGAGGGGAGGTGGGCGTTAACAGCAGCACCCTGGACATCTGTTATTATTGTCATTATTCGGGCTCTGTCCAGTAAGCAGCGGGGACCCGGGTGACTCACTGTCTGCACGCCGCAGCCCCGGGGCCTCCTGTTGGGACCTGCCCGCCAAGATGCCTTCACCCAAGAGGCCTGCACCTCTTTTCCCAGCTCCTGATGGCAGCTCAGGGTCCTCCACAGCAGGATGGGAAGGGAGCGTGTTGGAGGGGGGAACTTTGGGCACAGAGTGCCCAGCTCAGAGGGGCAGGGGACTCATGAGTCATGGGCTGCAGCCCAGGCCTGATCAGTAGTCACAAAATGAGCCTAGAGTGTGGACAGGTGGTAGGGGCAGGGGCCCCAAAGGGTGGCAAAGTTCAAACCCACCACTCCTATAAAGAGAGTTCCTGATTCTTTTGTAGTAGCCCCAGGGATGCCAGGGACCAGGGTGAGAGGGGCTTAAGAGAGAGCGTTCAGGCATGGGGCTGACCCTATGACAGGCCTCCTGGGAGGGGTGGGGATGTGGCAGGAGGAGGGACCAGTTCCTGCCCACCTCCAGGGAACCTGCTGAGAAAGACAGAGGTCCAGCCAAAGGAGCTGCCTAAGAGCTAGGAGTCATCAGAGGAAGGTTCTTAAAAACTGTAACCCAAATACTTGGGTCCTAAAATCTCAAGCAACTGCTGGGGTAGGGAAAGGAAACTGGGGTGCTTCTGACAGCCACAAAGTGTTCCCCCCCAACCTTGCAAGCACTCTATAAATGTGAACTGAACATCTGTGACTCGCCCGCACACACCCCTGCAGTTTCATGGTGAAGACACAGCTAATCATAGCTGGCGCTTGGGGGAGAAAGAGGGATTTTGCCACAAGCTCCATGACAGACTGTCTCCCTCCCTCTCCAGAATGTTAAAGAAGGTATGACTGGCCGGCAGTTGGGCAAGGAGCAGCTTCCATCTTCCTGAGGACTGGCACTGCCTGGGGGAAGACCAGCTCCCCCAGAAGGCCATGAAGATCATGGTTGGTCTTCTGGTTTCTGATCAGAGATTGCACCGGGAAGACCACGCTGGAATCCCAAAGCTCTATTGGTGATGTTGACTCTGGTTTTGTTTTGGTTTTAAAGCCGGAAGGGACACAATTACAGGACATCTAGTTATATCCCAACTCATTTTTTTTTTTAAAGATTCTCTTTATTTGAGAGAAAGAGAGAGTGTGCATGAACACATGGGTGAGTCCACACAAACAGGGAGGAACAGGGGGGAAGGAGAAAGAATCAAGCAGACTTCCCACTGAACGTGGAGCCCAACTTAGGACTCAGTCCCATGACCCTGAGATCATGACCTGAGCTAAAACCAAGAATTGGACGTTCAACTAACTGAACCACCCAGGCACCCCTAGTTATAGTTCCCACTCTTTATATGAGAAAACTGAAGTCTTGAAAGGCTGAAGTGACTTGTCCAAAGTATTTGGGGTCTTTCTTAGATGCAAAGCTGTAGCCCTGACTTGAGAGTCCAGATAAAGAACACTGAAGAACAGGCCCATTTTGAGTCCCTAAGAAATAATAATAGCTACCATTCGCTGAACAGCTAGTATATGCCAGTTACTAGATTAGGTGGCTTGTGTATATAACATCAGGCTAGGAATACGGATGAGGGAGTCAAACATCAGGGAGATGGTTCACTTGGATCAACTGTAGATTTTCTTCCATGTCTGAGGCACAATGATTCAGTGGCACATGTTTTCATATTCATAGTCATTCAGGCTGCACTGCTTTATCAATTGACTTGGGTATTTTCCAAATGCCATCTCTCCACTGGGTCCTGGGAATCCAGGGATAAAATTGGACAAGGTCACTGACAGTGCACTAAAATCAGTGATTTACTAAAGTTATAGACAAAAGGTCAGAAACACAGATGAAAATTATCCTGGGAAGATGGAGGAGGTTTCTGGGTACTTTTAGGCAGGATTTTGAAGGGTGAGTAGGAGTTTGTCAGGTAAGGCTGTGGATGGAAGAGATGACGTGCACATTGTGAAAACAGCATTGGGAAGAGCTACAGAATAAAAGTGCTATGTCTGTTTGGAAAAAACAAATAGTTTGAGACAGAAAGTGGAGGGATAGCGGGGAGAATGGGAAAAGATACTGCAGAGGTGTGTTGAGGTCAGCCTGAGGAAGGTCTTAATACCACTCAAGAGTTATCTTTGGATGTCTGCTTTGGAAGGACTCGGAGATTCTCATTCCTAACTTATGTCTATATACTCTACCTCTTATCTGGCCTGTCTTCCCCTCCCCCCCCCCAACTCTTTACATTGGCCGGGGCACCTGTGCATGTGTTAATTAGACCCTCTGGGGAGTCTGACACCAACTACCAGCGGTGGTCACAACCCCTGCTCTTCACCTCTGTACAGGAATGTTCTTGGTATTCCTCTGGTGTTCCCCTGGTTACTGGATGCTAGTGGAGCCCTTATCCCCTGGGCATTCTGCTCAGACAGGCTTGGTCAGATGGCCCATTCTGTGGGGCATCTATGGATATCTGTCCCTGTTCTGGTCCCAGCTCTCGGCCTGCCTCAAACCAAGCTCTGTCCCCATCAAAACTACCCACCCGGGCGCCTGGGTGGCTCAGTGGGTTAAAGCCTCTGCATTCGGCCCAGGTCATGATCTCAGGGTCTTGGGATCGAGGCCCGCATCGGGCTCTCTGCTCAGCGGGGAGCCTGCTTCCTCCTCTCTCTCTGCCTGCCTCTCTGCCTACTTGTGATCTCTCTCTCTCTCTGTCAAATAAATAAATAAAATCTTAAAAAAAAAAAAAAACTACCCACCCAACTCCCACCCCAGGGTGTTTTCAATCATCCTTCTATTATTTTTTAAGATTTCATTTATTTATTTATTTGACAGAGGGAAACACAGCAAGAGTGGGAACACAAGCAGGGGGAGTAAGAGAGGGAGAAGCAGACTTCCCGCCGAGCAGGGAGCCCGAAGTGGGGCTCGATCCCAGGACCCTGGGATCATGACCTGAGCCAAAGGCAAATGCTTAACGACTGAGCGCCCCAGTCTTCCTTTTAGAGCAACATGCCTTCCCTGCTTCCTGGTTGGCTTTTCAACGCACCCTACCCAGGGTGCCTGCACAAAGCTGAGAGGAGACCCTCACCCCGACATACATTTTCATTTTAACCTCAGATAATCATCCCAAAGGCAGCTTCCTGAAAGAGAGGACAGAGGGCTCATTTTGGCCTTGGACAAATCATTTCACTTCTCTGAGCTCCTGTTTCCTCATCTGTAAAATGGGGCCATCAGCCCTCACTGCACAGGGATTAAAAGATATAACACCACCCAAGGTGCCAATCAACGAAGAGCTGAGTTCAGCTGACAGACCCAAGCAGGAAGGGACACATTCCTTTGCTTCCTTTTAGAACCGGTACCTTTAGCTTCTAGGACCTAGAAAAACAAAAACAAACATAAACAAAGGGAATGCATTCAATCAGGGCTTCCAGCTGTTGCCAAGGACTCGGCAGTGAAGTGGGATGAGCCCACCCTTGGAAAGGCTCCCCAGGCCTCTGCCAACCAGAGGAAGACGTGTCCTTCCTGTTCCGAAGGGAAGGAAGAAGGCAAGCCAAAGCCACCCGCCAAAACCAGGCAGACAGGTGGCTCTCATGCTGACCTTTGCCCGGCCCGGTAAGCAACATAGTTTCATTGTTTCACGGGGCTGCAGAGCTGGTTGGTGGAGTTGGCTTAGGGAAGGATATTTTGTATTTGGCTTTTGGAATGACTAATGAATGAGCTGTCTCCACTGCAGGAGAATTATGCCAGTTAAGCAAAACCCAGCCCGGCTGGTCGGCTCCGAGATAGCTAATAGGAAATGCCTGTCAGAACACTGACGCTTCAAAGCCAAATATATTCTCACTGTGTTCTCTGTTTGCTAAGTTTACTTTATGCAAAATATAACTCAGCTGAAAATATGTGGATGGCAGAAAGCTTGCTCCTTCCCTCTGGAAGAAACTGTGGCGAGGAAGAGGAGAGCAGCTCCTCATTAACCCTGCGGCGCCTGTCAGGCTGAAGAACAGCCAGGTTCTGGGCGTGGCCAAAGAGCACAGACCTCCTCTCAATGGAAGGTCTGCACCACTAATGGGCTCTTGGCAACTGTAGTCCTCAAAATAGAGGCGAGTGTCGCCACGCTGGGCTTCCAGACCACGGGAACAGAGAGAGTGTGAGCCCCACAAGACAAACTGCCATTTTGTCAGATTGGAAGGGCCAAGGAGGACCCATGGGGCACCTTTGAGTTTCTGCCCTGAAGTGCTCTTCCCCCCAATGCTCATCCCGGAAGTGAGGTGCCAAGTCCTCCAACCAAGAAGCAACAGAAACATCAGCAAACTCCAGAACCCCAAACTGGGTGGCAGCGCCTTGGGAATGGAGTTGGCATGGAGGCAACCGGATCCGTGGGAAGAGCACCGGCTGGGGAGTCGAGGCATCTCTGAAGGACCCCGCAGGACACACTTCCTCTCTCTTGGCCTTGGCTTCATTATCTATACGTGGAGAGATGGGAGCAGCTCAACAATTCCTAGGGCAACACTGACCTCACACTGTCTACTATTCACGATAGAATAGAGGAAGGAGTGTGTTAACAAGACCCACTTTTCAGTTCCCCGATCTTCTCCGTTCCTCAAAGATGGCTGTGGGTTGCCATGAGGAGTTGGATAAAAAGCCAGGATCATCTTTATAGATAAAGATACCTAAGATTTCTCAATACCTAAAGTGGGAAAGATTCCTTAAGGCCATGATCAGGGACACCAGTGGGTGGAGAGACCTCACTGAGGAGGAACAAAGAGATAGGGACTCCTACAGACTCTGACCTGGAAACTCCTTACTCCTTCAGGGCCACAGCCGCCAAGCCCCTTGGGGGCAGCTCAGCCACTCTTCCCAAACATCCTCCCAAGATAAGGGGTCTGGCCTAACTTGGGGAAGGCATTTTTATTGATTCCTTTGGGATCAAAGTGAGAGCCGTGCCTAAGGAACCGTGGGCTTCCCAGAAGGAGCCAGAGAACAGGGAGTGTGGAGGCCCTGCCGTGTGCTGGGCAGGGTGCAGAAGCAGAGGGGAATCAGAGCAGCTGTGCTTTCCAAGAGCCCTCTTTCACTGCAAGATGCGCCCCTGGAGGGGAAACCGAGAGTGCCTTAGGGTAGGGTGAGCTTGGGCAAGCTGCCGGGAGCCTCTGAGCCTGGGTCCTCATCGGTAATGGGGACCTACCTGAGCGGACCAGAGGCAGGATAAACGCCCACCATGCCACCTGCCACATTCGAAGCACCCGTTAAAAAGGAGTGACTGTTTTTATTGCCATGGCTTAGAGGGGAGCTTCCCAGAAGATTGGGTTCCAGATGAGTGGAGACTCATCCGTTCCTGTCGCCCTGGGAGCAAGCCTGAGGTGTCTGGACCTCGCAGCTAGCTCTTCCTCGACTGCCAGCCGATCCTCTGCTTATCCCGGGTTTGCCGCACAAATAGTAGCCTTTTCTTGGTGTGTCTGACATCCCCAGAGCAGGCTTCCGAGCTTTTGGACAGGTGGAGAGTAGAGAAGGGGCAGTGTAGTGGAATGTACTAGAACAGCAAAAACCAGACACGAAGGGTGGTGGGTCTGGGAGCAGGAGGTGGCTGGGAGGTCTTAGTGCCCCACACTGTGTCTTGCACAGATTCTTAGCTCCGTGATTGATTCTTCTCTAAGTGGACCACAGTCCAAGTTGGAAGATGTTGGGGGTGGAGCGGGGGGAGGCTGGATAATGTCCCATCAGGTGAGACAAGAGAAGTGGCCAAACAAGGGTCGCCAGGCAGGACCCAGGCTTGTGGGGGACACGCTGAGGCTGGAGGGTGTCTGCTTCTTTGGGACCTGAGGGAGGAAGGGTGCGGGAGTCAATGCAGGCAGGCACCCAATGGCAGCGCTGGTACAATCAATGTTCAGCAGGGAGATGGGAACCAGTGAGAATGCCCTGAGCCAGGCTCTGCTAAGAACGGGGACTGGCCCCGGAATGTGGTGTCCCAGAGTCATAGGGAAGGCTCGATGCTGTTAGAGAGAAGAAGGGAAGCTCTGCAATGCCTGGCAAGCCAAGCAGAAGAGTTTGGACTCACTCAAACCACCTTAGAAAGCCATGAGGTCTAGGAGCAGCTTCTCCTAGCCCGCCAAGCTCCCGGGGAGATGGCAGGTGGTGAGAATCACACAGGGACCGCCGCACACAGACAGGGCAGGGTTTGGGATATGGAGTGAGTGAGGCCAAAGGAACTGACTTGCCTGCCAGGTTGGCAGGTTGGCCAGCAGTGCCAAGCCCAGGGACTGGAGGGCTAGTGAACGTGGCTCTGTCTGGGTTGAGCTGGAAGGTGGGTCCTTTAGGCAGGTGGGGTAGGCAGCAGGAGTCCAGAGGCTGAAAGACAGGGGCAACTTGGTTTTGGGAAATAAGACCTCAACTAGAAGTGGGGTGCAGCCAGGAGAGGAAAGAACCGTCCACCAGCTTTCGTAAGAGTAGTAAAGAGCGGGAGCTTTGGACTCAGACAGGCCTGGTTTGCATCCCCCCCACCTGCATGGACATATGACAGGGGAGACAGCGTTTAACATCTCTCAGTTTCCTTGCAAGCACTTCATAGGGCTGAAGATTTGACAAGGTCCTTTGTGGGACTTCAGGCATTCCCAGATGCCCACAAAATTTTACCTGCTCTAACTACGACTGTTAACTCCTGAGGTTATCGGCTTCCCAGGAAATGGGGAGGGATTTAGAGGTTTGGTGGGTAGAATGTGGCAGAAGCCTTTCCTCAGGGAGGAAAGGCAGTGAAGGGAAATTCACAAAGATGCCACCCCCAGCGCCATCCACCACTGCCTGTGAATCCCCTAGCGAGCAATGCAATCAATCCCTTTAAGCCTCAGTTTCCTCAGGTGCAACAAGGAGATGCTAATATCTGTCTTTTGAAATTTTTATGACAATTAAAGGAGATAATGTGTGTGAAGTGCCCGACCCCCTCTGTGAAGGAGGTAAGGAAAGATGGGATCTGGGGGCATATCAGGGCCCAAGCCTCGCCCCCTATACCCCAGATCTTAAGTCTATCATGGCAGAAAGATTTTTCATCTGCAGACTCAGAAGCATCCAGAACTCTGGGAGCTGCACGGGAACGGGCCCTGCTAACGCTGATGGGATCAGGGAGGGTAATAGCGGCGCCAGCCGGGAAGGACCCGGAAACAGAGAGTAAGAGAAGGGCTGGTGGAGATCTTTTCCACTGACTCAGAAAGTCAGTAACTATTCATTGCCCACTTTCTACGGAATAAGTTCCAGGGATACCACGGTGACCGAAACAGCTGTGGTCAGCATGCCCACAAAACTGAGCCCAATAGGGGCTCGAGGAAGACCTTGTAGTGGCTCCGTGCCGGCTGGGATAGAGCTGGGAGGAAATGAGGTGTGGGGCTTGTGCAGAATGCTTGCCATGATCTGTAGGGGGCGGATGAAAGCCGGGGTGCTGGTGAGGATAGAGACCGTGCCTTGGTGGAAAGGACACGGTGTACATCAGACAGACTGATGTCGCTCGACTGCTTAGCAGCTAATGTACTCCAGACAAATTAGCATTCAGGGTCTTCATTTCTCTTCTCCATAAGATGAGAATAACAATACCTGCCTCACAGGGTTTTGGGTGACCATTAAATTAGGTGACACGTCGAAATCCTGGCTCTCAGTAAGTGTTCAATAATTGGGGCTGTTGTTAATAAGAACACGAGTAACACAGGGAACGTAGGAGAGACTTTGCAGGAATAAATGACAAGGCTTGGTGACTGAGTGTGGGAAAGAGCTCAGCTAACATTTGGACAACTGCAGTGTGATTGAGTATCCTGGGGGGTAGGAATTCCCTGCTGGGAAAGAAGGCTTGGACTGGGGTGGAGTGGGGAGTCACAGTCCCAGCAAAGGAGAATGCTCAAGTCACTCAAGTCAGGATATACAGGGCAATTTAGGATAAAGAAAACACAGGAGTTCTGTCTCTGGGTTAAATGTTTCCACCTTCGGGGTGCCTGCGTGGCTCAGTGGTTAAGCCTCTGCCTTCAGCTCAGGTCATGATCTCGCAGTCCTAGGATCGAGCCCTGCATGGGGCTCCCTGCTCAGTGGGAAGCCTGCTTCTCCCTCTCTCACTCCCACTGCTTGTGTTCCCTCTCTGGTTGTGTTTCTCTCTGTCAAATAAATAAAATCTTAACAACAACAACAAAAAAGTTTCCACCTTCATTTTCTCCAGTATTTTCTCCGACAGTGGACGGGAGGGGTCCCCTGTAGGACCCCAGGGCAGGGGCCAGTGTGGGACTCCATATGGTCTGTGGGGCAGATGAACTCTGGGAGAAAGATTCTGGACTCAAAGGGGAGAACATAGCAAAACCAGCTGCTCAGGGAACATCTTTTCACACACACAACAAAAACTTCAGTCAACACGTTACCTTTTTTTTTTTTCCTTTTAAGCGGCAGTCCCATTGTAAGACATGGGCTTATAGGACAAGGCCCCGGACGGGAACAAAGGAAACACTCCCACCAACTCTTGTGCCAGGAATGGGCTGAAATTCTTGAAGTCTTTGAGCCAAAACTCTCAGGAACAAGATCCAGAAGACTGCCCATCAGGTGAGAAAATGTAGGCAAAATGTAACATGCAAAATCCTGAACCAGAAAAATCACTGGGCAAGCTGACATCCCACTATGTCTTAATGAGGCAAACTCCCAAGAAGTTTTCCCTTTAATCTGGCATTGGAAACCAAATGCTACCCCCATCTCACCCACCCCACCCTTCTGTGTTGCCATGACTACCCGAGTTCTCAGAACCCCAAAAGAACTACCTCAGCACTTCCCTCTAAAACAAAAGAAAATAATTCCAGGTTCCTGGACAGAGAACTCCAAGGAATGGGACCTCTTACGGAGTGGCAAGTTCTTCGGAGTTGCTGCCGAGCACCGAAGAACCTCTGGGGATGGGGCCTTCAGAAGAGCTGGGGAAGGGAACAAGGGGTGACGGGGAGCCCCCAGTGCCCGCCCCAGCTCTCGGAGCTGTAGTCTGCCTGCAGTGCTGGCTCCCACCCCTCAGCTGGGCCTCATTTGCCCCTGCAATGAAGCACATTAAAAGGAAACACATCCTGTCTGCAGCAGGGCAGCAGCTTGGAGGGGGGGGCCCAGCTCAGGAGAGCCAGGACGCCAGCAAAGGGGGTCTTCTCCTGCTCTCTGTGCTGGTTTGCTCCCGGAGCAGGTGAAGTGAGGCCACTGGTGGCGGGATGAGGGAGGCCCTGCATTGTGCCTGTGAAAGGAAAGCTCTTGCTAAGGAGTGCCCATCCAAACCTTCTCCTGAGTCCAGAAAGCAAAGCCCACCAGATGACAGTGGGACAGCCAGGCAGCTCCTGCCCCTGCCTGAGCTTCAGGCGGAAAACCAGGGCACGGCCCTGACACCTCCCTCTGTCTCAGCCACCACATTCAGTTCTTCATCACCTCCTGAACCTGTTCCCTAAACGTTTCTCAAAATCCATCCACTTCTTTTTCCCTCCACCCCCACTGCCTCGGTTTAGTCCTCAACATGTGCAAAGTGACATCTCTAGATCTCTAGATCATCTGTATGTCAGGGGCCCAGTGGCCATTTGAAAACCCCAATCTCTGGGGCGCCTGGGTGGCTCAGTCGGTTAAGCACCTACCTTTGGCTTGGGTCATGATTCCGGGGTCCTGGGATCCAGCCCTATATTGGGTTCCCTGCTCAGTGGGAACTCAGCTTCTTCCTCTTCTTCTGCTCCTCCTCCCACCTCCTGTTCATGCACTCTCTCTCTCCTTCTCTCTCAGTGCACTCCCTGCCCAGCTCAGTGTCCCAGAGACCATCCTATAGGATCACACCTGCAAACTCCAGTGCCCTCTGGCTTCTGGTTGGGTTTGGCCAATAGGGAGCACCAGCAGAGGGTCAAGGATAAGGGAAGAATGAGGATAGGGTATGCAATGCCTCCCTGTGAGGTCATATCAGGCTGGCTTGTCCCAGATGGAAGATCACTCCTTCTATCAAGGTGGCCTGTACTTAGACCATTTTCCTCCCAGAGTCCAGGAGCTCCCTCCCACCCCCTACCCCCACGCCTTCTGGCCTAAAGGTGGTCCTAATTCTGCTACTGCCAGCCCTGGGTTCCTGTGGTATATGTGATGATCCCCCACCTGCCACCCCACCTTTGCAAATAACCCCTCGGTACACAAACCTTCCTCAAATTATCCTAACTTAAGTGTGTCTTCCTTCCCCGTTGGGATCCTAAAATTTTTTGTCTTCACTAAATCATAACCTTCCCTCGGGACTAAGCACAGTCAACACCTCCCCCAGGAAGGCTTCCCTTTCTCCCCAGTCTGGGTCAGACCTGGGTTCCCAAAGCCTCTATATGTTCCTTTGTCACCATTCTTTCCACACTTTGCTGCAAAAGTCAGTCCTCTGTCCTAAATCTGAGTTTCTCAAGGGTGGGAACCATGTGTTATAGCTCATTCCTGCACCCCAGTAGCTGGCACAAAGCAAGAGCTCAGAAAATATTTGCCGAATGAAGGAAAGAAGCAACAGATCCAAGCGAAACCCTGCCAAAGATGCAGAAGAAGCACAGAGCAACATCCCTTGGTGGGCTGGTAGAGTCACATCCCAGACCAAAGGGCCCAAAGAAAAGCTGTTATTTACAAAACACCCACCTCCATGGCCTGGAACCCATGTCCATGAGTATGGGGAAGGAGTAAGAAACATGTGCTGGTTCCTATTTCAAAATCTGTGCTTGCGGGGGGGAGGGGGATGAAAGGAGTGGCCCGCCTCCCTCAGCCCCAGGGAGGTGATGGAAGTGTCCATCCTTGAGCTGGGAGCCCTCTGACCCTAGTGCCAACCCTGGAAAACCCACATCAATTTACTGAAATAAATTATTAAAAGCCCAGGGGCTGTTCTGAAGGACCCAGCACCACTGTCCCCAGAACACGAGCCAATTATTCACTCCTTCATTCACTCCACAAAGTTGATCAGCGTCTGAAACACTTCCCTTTGATTTCTTCGACTGAGCTTCTACCCAAAAGAGAAAAGTCATTTTTTTTTTCTTCCAGTCTGAGTCCCTGCTGAGTCCCTGTGAGAGGCCTGGCAAGGCCAGGGGACGGGCTTCCAGGTAGAAAGGCCCCGGGCACCTGGACAGATCAAGGGAGGTGGGGCAGACATACTGAGTGGAGGGCAGAAGAGTGACCTGGTATCCTGAGAGGGTGCTAGGATCCTGGCTCCCCCGTTTTCCGGATAGGTGACCTGGGACAACGTGCCTCAGGTCTCTATGACTCAGCTTCCTCTTGTGCAAAATGGTGGTCATTGCAGGGACAAAGCTGTTCACAGAGCTATTGTGAAAATGAGATAAAACAAAACACCCTCCAGAAGGTTGCCTAGGGTGGTAGGGCCCAATCCAGGCTCCCTGTTTACAACAAATATTTCATAGCAAATGAGACCAACTTTAGTGTTCTGCAATGGAAGTTAGAGAGAATAGAAATCGCCTACACACATAATTTTTAAAAGAATCAATATCCTGCTACAACTATAGGATACAGACCTAGAGGGAAATAATTTAGAATAAAATAATACACATTTTAATTTGTAAATGTTTGAGTGTAAATACACTAGAAGATAGAAGACGATCATACCCACTTATAATGAATACCTTTGAATTTAAGAGAAGTAAAAAATATTGACTGGAACATTATGGGTACTTCTTTAGATTTGATGTTCTGAAACAAGACTAAAATACTATTTACACTTACAGATCTGTGTGAACTCAGGCGAACAGAGGTGTGTTGTTTTTGGCAACTCAAATGCCATTAGTGTTTTGCTGTTGGTATTGCACGTTCCTGAAATTTCGAAGGACTCCTGGTAAACATAAAACACAGTATTCTTTTGATTTATATGATGCTGCTAGCATTTATTAAAAATTCAGTGTATATTTAAAACTGCAAAAAGTACTTTGCGTTTACATGCAAAATAGAATTACATTCTAGGCTCAGAGATTTCCTACCTACAGGACTGTCTGGGGGAGCATTCAAATGTCATGTGAAGTGCAGGACAAATCTTCATTGTACAAAACTGGCCCACCTAAGGCAAGAAGTCTGTTTCCCTCTGCCTTCCCCAAGTAGTACACCATCCACAAATGCAACGGAAAGCCGGCTTGCATTTCTAAAACGCCTCTAGGGGGCAGCACTGACTCCAGGGAGGATCACTGGGCCAGAGTGGATGGGGTTATCGGACTGATAAGGAACAAAGACTGATAGCCATACAACCCCCAGGAACGCAAACAGACAGCATGAGGCTGAGTGCACCCCACTCTGGCCCCAGTCTCTTGCTGCGTCCTGCTACATTTGTCTGGTCGGGGTTGTAGGCTAAGGTCATTCCCAAGGGCATCGGCGAGGTCTGTCTTGGGTGTAAAGAAGAAATCAGCACCCAAAGACAGAGCTATGCCACCCGGGCTTCTAGGTAACCAGACATTGGTCTCCCTCTCCACAACTATTGGGACCTCTTTGAAAAGTGTATCATCAGCACTCTGTAAATAACCACTGGTTTGCTCACTGATGGCTCCATAGTGAATCAACATCACAGAGCACTTCACAGTGCCGTGACATTATGCCTCGCAACTGAACATACCTTAGGAAAGGAAAAAAACCTCACACTCCCAGCAGTCAACGTGGTCAGGTGAGCTGCTGTGTGTCCCCTCCATTCCTTCCTGCAGGAAGCCTTGACGATCAAGAAAGCCTGACTTGAATCCAAGGTCCCGTTTCCCACAAAAAGACGCAATCATGTCAGCTTTCCAGGGAAGAGCAGCTCCTCAGACAAGAAACCAAATTCAGATGGTGGCGGCAGACGGAAGCGGAACTCTCGTCTGCTTCTTGGCTTCATTCCTTTAGTGGCTCCCTCTGAACATTCAAGGGGGCAGCTGTCCAGGCTTCTGGCCCCAGGCCAGGGCTGCGACGACGGCACTGACCCCACAGAGGCAGCCCCCTCCCTCGGAGCAAGCAGGCCTTGGGCTCTCATGATCAAGTCATATCTTGTAAATGGGATTATATGAAGTCATATTACTCTCCCTGTTTGTTTCTCTTTTGTTATCCCTAGCTTGCAATAAAGGCTGGTCTGAAGGAGCCAGCCTAGTCTACGGCTTCCGTGTGTGTGTGTGTGTGTGTGTGTGTGTGTGTGTGTGTGTGTGTGTACTGGAGGGTGGGGACACAACTAGTGTCTGTGATGAGTGAGAAACCCCAAGGGAAAATTCCAGTCACCTCTCTCCAAAGAGATTCTCCCTTCATTGCTAACCTTGGAGGAGTTGGTTTTAATTAATTAGTAAAGGTGGTAACTCCTCCCCACAGGGTCTGGTAGAACAGGGAAAAACCTAGAAGGAGACTCAAGCCCATGGGCTAAGCACACAGTCAGGTTACCAAAACTGGAGCATGAGATGAGATGAAGGCTGATCTCGTAGCAAAGAGACTCAATGTTAGGGAGCCCTGTGGGCCTATTGAGCGCACTTGCATTATTTCACCGGGTGACAGAGTAGATCTGCCAGTAATTGGAGGGGGTGAGCCTGCCTTTGGGAGGGGGTGGCTCAGGCCTATATACAGTGGACCTACTGAAGCTGGGAACCAAGCAGGCTTGACGCGTGTCACCTACGTGTGTTTGGGGGGACAGAGAAGGCCCCAAGAGAAAAAGGGAACATGTAAGCAAATAAAATAGAAATAAACCTAAAAGGGGGCGCCTGGGTGGCTCAGTTGGTTAAGCGACTGCCTTCGGCTCAGGTCATGATCCCGGAGACCTGGGATCGAGCCCCACATCAGGCTCCCTGCTCAGCGGGAAGCCTGCTTCTCCCTTTCTCACTCCCTCTGCTTGTGTTCCCTCTGTGGCTGTGTTTCTCGCTGTCAAATAAATAAAATCTTAAAAAAAAAAAAAAGAAAGAAAAGAAAAGAAATAAACCTAAAGGTATCTTCTCAAGATTTGTTTCTTGTCACCTCTCGCTCTCCTCAGGAGTCAAAACCGCAGTGGTCTCAGGAAGCCCCTAGAGGAGGAGGCATCAGGGACGGGACTAAGGCAGCTGTGTTTTTTGAAGAGGAATTGCCAACATCATTTTCGAGTGTCCAGAGGAATGTGACTTTCCGGGTGATGGAGACCCGAGAATTAGAGCCGTGCTCTCCACTAAGCAGCAACCTCCAGAACATCCCTGACCTCTCCACCATCTGGCCTTCTCTTCTCCATAGTGAACCACCCCCCCACCCCCAACTTGAGGCACAGTTTGGGAAAGAGCCGGAATGGGAGACCACTAGGTGTGAAGACAGACCTCACAAAGCCGGTGTGCTCCGCCAGCGGTTCTCAGCAGCCCTCGCAGGTGAGAATAGCCTGCAGAGCTTTTTCAACACAGCCAGGCCTGGGCCGCGCCACCAGAGATGCTGACTTCATTGGTCTGGGGTAGGACCCAGGTGTGGCTGTGCTGGAAAAGCTCTCCAGGTGCTCCGAACGCGCTGTCAGACTTGGGAACCACTACGTTATGCAACAGGAGGGGCCCTTAGGCCCTCACTCAGATCCCTGTTACTCTTAATTTATATACACTTCTAACAATCCAGTTGTCTGGTTTCCTAGTTGGTAGAAAATGAAAAGCAGCTTATTTAGAAGGGGAGAGAAAGGCTGCTAATGAAACAACACTAAAAGCAGCAAGACATAACAAATGAGAGTCTGATCACAAGTGTAAAGATAGAAAGCCTATAAAAAGCAAACACAGTACTCAACCCCTCCCCTCTTCAGCATATCCTATTTACAGTAAGGGCCTCAGGGGATCATGAGATGGGGGTGTCGTGTGAAGGGCAAGTGACTCACGTTGAGCGTCTATGACATGTTGGCATACGTTGACAGTTGCTACAAACATTACTTCATTGAATTCTCATCACAGCCCAATGAGATAAATATTATGACCCCATTTTACAGATGAAGAAACCGAGACTCAAGGAGGATTATGAGCTCGCTCCAAGTTGCCCAAGTGTGAAGATACAGTGCTGGAATTTGAATATCAAATGTTGGTCAGTTCGACTCAAAAGCCCACATATGTTGGAAAGTGCAGTGTCTGCCTGGTTAGTATGATAACTGACATTTCTAATGATGACCCAAAGCCTGGAGCTGGATTACCCTCAGTATCCAGCTGTTCAAGATGTTCCTTTGAGGAATAGTTATGCACACACACACACACACACACACACACACACACACATGCAAATATATGCTTTTTAACAGTGATGAAAGAACAAGGTATCCATTTGGGAAATAAATAAATAAAGAATACAAGTTACTTCCCAGCTCACACCATTCATCAAAATTAATACCAGATGGATAAATTTGGAAATGAAACCATAAAGGTACTAGAAGAAAATAATAAGTGAATATTTTATAATCCTAGAATGGGGAAGAACTTTCTAAATATGTCAACAAAAGCAGAAACCATAGAGGAAAAGATTGATAGATTTGACTACATAAAAAATTAAAAACTTCTGTACATCAAAAACCACCATAAATTGAAAAAATATTCAACCTCACTAGCATTCAAAGAAAGCAAATTAAACCAGCAATGAGGACCTTTTTTTTCTCGTTTGCTGATCAGATTGGCAATGATTAAAAAGAATGATAATACTGAGAGTTGGCATGGGTGAGGGGAAATCAGCACTCATACATTGTTGGAGGGAGTGTAAATTGGTACAATCTTTCTAGAAGGCATTTTGGCAAGATGCATGAAAAAAGCCTAAGAAGGTACATACCTTTTGACCCAGTAATTCCATATATAAAATTTATCCAAGGCAAAGAATTGATCCACTTAAACACAAAGGCATATACATAAATGATGCAAGGATTTTATTTACCAAGGCCCTCCATGGACTTCGAATAATTGGAAGCAACCTAGATGTTTAACAAAAATGAATTTGTCAAATCAAGTATTTTTATACATAAGAGGCAATACCATGCAGCTACCAAAAGGATGTTATAAATACAAATAGGCCAATGGCACAGAAACAGACATAAATATATATGAAAATTTGGTATACGCTAAATATCAAATCCGTGAGGCAAAGACAGGCCTTTTAACAAATGGTATTTCATTAACTGGAAAAAGACAGAGACTGAGCCAGTTTCTTACACAGTACCCCAGGATAAGCATCAGCTGAATCCAAGATTTAAATGCACAAAATAAAACCATAAAATTACCAGAAGATTGAATCACTATGTTGTACACCTGAAAATAATGTAACCTGTGTGTCACCTATACTCAAATTTTTAAATATGACCAGAAGAATAATAGGGTCCCCTGGTAATCTTATCATGAAGACGTTTTCAACTGACTAGAAGTCCAGAAATCAGGGCACCTGGGTGGCTCCGTGAGTTAAAGCCTCTCCCTTCGACTCAGGTCATGATCTCAGAGTCCCGGGATCCAAGCCCACATCGGGCTCTCTGCTCAGCAGGGAGCCTGCTTCCTCCTCTCTCTCTGCCTGCCTCTCTGCCTGCCTGTGATCTCTCTCTCTGTCAAATAAATAAATAAAATATTAAAAAAATAATAAATAAATAAGTAAATAAATAAATAATAAAAATCCAGAAATCATGAAATAAAAGTCTTAAAACCCTTGTATGATAAAAGCACCATAATTTTATTTTTTATTAACATATAATGTATTATTTGCTTCAGGGGTACAGGCCTGTGAATCATCAGTCTTACACAATTCACAGCACTCACCATAGCACATACTCTCCACAGTGTCCTTAACCCAGCCACCCCATCCCTTCCCCCCCACCCCCCAGTAACCCTGGGTTTGTTTCCTGAGATTAGGAGTACCTTATGGTTTGTCTCCCTCCCCAGGCCCATCTTGTTTTATTTTTCCTCCCTTCCCCCTCACGACCCCCCTCACCCTGCCTCTCAAATTCCCCATGTCAGAATGATCATATGATAATTGTCTTTCTCTGGTTGACTCATTTCACTTAGCATAATAACTCTCTAGTTCCATTCACATCATTGCAAATGGCAAGATTTCAATTTTTGATGGCTGCATAATGTTCCTCTGTGTGTGTGGGGGCATAATATTCTTGTGTGTGTGTGTGTGTGTGTGTGTGTGTGTGTGTGTGTGTGTGTACACATCCCATATCTTCTTTATCCATTCATCTGTTGATGGACATCTAGGTTCTTTCCATAGTTTGGCTATTGGGGACATTGCTGCTACAAACATTTGAGTGCACGTACCGCTTCAGATCACTACATTTGTATCTTTAGGGTAAATACCCAGTAGTGTGATTGCTGGGTCATAGGGTAGCTCTACTTTCAAGTTTTTGAGGAACCTCCATACTGTCTTCCAGAGTGGCTGCACCAGCTTAAAAGCACCATAATTAAAAAAAAAAAAAAGTATATGACTAACTGGAGAAAAAAATCACAACTTTATTCACAGAGGATCAATCACTATAATATATAATTTATTTCTGTAAATCAAGGAGACCAATAACCTGTTTTCAGGGGAATAAAACAAAAACAAATACCTGTTTTCAGGGGAATAAAACAAAAACAAAAACAGCACATGAAAGAATGTTCAACACCATTAAGAAGAAGAAAGTGTAAATTGTAGTTACAATGATACACCCATTTTTCACCTATCAGATTTGTATCTATCCAAAATACACTGACAGAAGAAAGTTGTAGGGAAATAGGCATCCTCATACAATGCAGTAGGAATGCAAAATAAAGACCAATGTGGCATTTTCCATTAATACTGTTAATATATTCACCCCTCGACTCATCAATCTCACCTTCAGAATTTTTCCTGCAGTTATATTAGCACACATACAAAAATTACATTTTCATGAATTATAGCATTGTTTGTAATACTGAAAGTTTGAAAATAACCACAATGCCCAACTATATGAAATTGGTTAGATATTATGGCCCATCTACACCATATATACCAGGAAACCATGTAGTGATAAGAAAGCCTTCACTATATACTATTAGGTTTTTCGGGGGGTTTTTGTTGTTGTTGTTGTTGTTTTAGCTGCCTAATAATGTGTATAGTGTGCTAACTTCTGTGTAAGAAAGGACGGGGCATACATAATTGCATTTGCTTGTATTTTCAAAAAAGAGCACTGGAACTATTAAAAGTGGTGACCTGTGGGAAATCAGAAAACCAGGTGAAAGAGAGGATGGGCATTAAGGAGTGCACTTGTTAGTGACGAGCACAGGGTAATGTACGGAATCATTGAATCATCATATTGCACTCCTAAAACTAATAAAACCTTGTCTGTTTAAAAAAAAGAAAGAAAGAAAATCAGATGAAACAGGACGTGCATGGAGGCAAGAATTCTTGGTGTCTTTTTTTTTTTTTAAGATTTTATTTATTCATATGACAGAGAGAGAACAGAAGCAGGGGCAATGGCAGGCAGAGGGAGAGGGAGAAGAGGACTTTCCACTTAGCGGGCAGCCTGATGAGAGGTTCCATCCCAGGACCCTGGGATCATGACCAAAGCTGAAGGCAGACAGCCAAGCAACTGAGCCACCCAGGTGCCCCACAATGTCTACTTTTTAATATTGTTTTGATTTTTTTAAAAGATTTTATTTATTTATTTGACAGACAGACAGAGATCACAAGTAGGCAGAGAGGCAGGCAGAGAGAGAGAGGGAAGCAGGCTCCCCGCTGAGCAAAGAGCCCGACGTGGGACTTGATCCCAGGACCCTGAGATCATGACCTGAGCTGAAAGCAGAGGCTTTAACCCACTGAGCCACCCAGGCGCCCAATATTGTTTTGATTTTTGAACTATTTTTGAACTAAGGTATTGTCAGTTTTATCTTTTATTAAAATTTTTTTTATTAAGTAATCTCTTTGCTTAACATGGGGCTCGAACTCAGGACCCCAAGATCAAGAGTCACATGCTGTAGCGACTGAGCCAGCCAGGTACCCCAAGTATTTTCTATTTTTTAGATAAAATTAATTTAATCTATGATGGTTCAGATTCATTTGTGTTGACATGAGAGATTTTCAAAACAGATTTAGTGTATAAAGTAGATCACAGAAATACATAGAGGAGAACTTTGTGGGGTTTTTTTTTAAATCATATCTGTATGGCCTTTTCTTATACATAATGGGAAATAGGAAAACCTAGAAAGATACATTCTAAAATAGTAATAGTGGTTATCTCCAGTTAGGAGGATTTAGGGTTACTTAATTTTAATTTTTTTCTTTTTATCTATATTTTTAAACTTTTGTACAATGACCATGTTTTATTTCTATAATGACAAAATAAAAAGAAAAACACTTGCCTTAAACAAGCCTCAAAGGAAAATAAATTCCCAGGAAAAATATGCAAATGACAAAAAAATTTAATATCCTCAATATTTAAAGAATTCTCTCTCTCTTTCAAAAAAAGAATGCTGCAGAAAAAAATTTAAATGAGGAACACAAGACAAAGAAATGTTTGTATATTTACACACAATGTATTACTAGAAAGCGATAAAGTAATACTGAATACTGCCAAATGACAAGGATAATCATTATATAGTAAGAAGGAAGAGAAGGTTGGCAAATAGTGTTATTTTCATAAAAATATATTTATACTAGGCTCGCAGATTTTACTGGGTGTATACATTTGGGTACAGATACAAATATATGCATAGGATAAAATCTGTAAGGATAGGCTCTGAAAGGTAAATAGGTATGATGTCTGAATAGTAGGAGGACAGGTGCTTACTTTTTTTCTTATCTTAACTTCCATTTCTCTGCAATAAAATGGCTTTTTGTATAAAATAAAATAAAATAAGAGGAAATACTATTTGTAATATTGCCTTGTGAAAGATTTAGCCACAAGTAAGTTCATCATCACATTGTATGTAATAAGGAAAAACTGAAAACAACCTAAGCATGTAAAAATAGGCTTTAAAGGTAACGGGGAGGGGTGCCTGTGTGGCTGATTTGATTAAGTGTTTGCCTTTGGCTCAGGTCATGATCCCAGGGTCCTGGGATAGGGTCCTGCGTCGGGTTCCCTGCTTAGCAGAGAGCCTGCTTCTCCCTCTCTCCCTCTGTCTGACACTCTGCCTGCTGGTGCTCCCTCTCTGTGTCAAATAAATGAATAAGATCTTTAAAAAATAAAAATAATTAAAGGCAACCAGGAATCTGTAGAATATTTTCAATCACAAATCACTGTTACAGAAAAGTATTTATTAGTATAAAAGGTGCATAGTATATAAAGAAATATCATATGTATATAAAGCAGTATACACTAGATAACTCCATTAAAAAATTAAAATGTATACGCTTAGGGGCGCCTGGGTGGCTCAGTTGGTCAAGTGACTGCCTTGGGCTCAGGTCATGATCCCGGAGACCCGGGATCGAGCTCCACATTGGGCTCCTCACTCAGCAGCGGGAAGCCTGCTTCTCCCTTTCTCACTCCCTCTGCTTGTGTTCCCTCTCTGGCTGTGTTTCTCTCTATCAAATAAATAAATAAAATCTTTTTAAAAAATGTATACGTTTAGAAAAACTGGGGGAGGATACACACCAAGTTATTTATTAACTGTGGTTACCCCACAGGGGCTGGGAAGATAGATTGGACAGGGCAGGGACTGAGGGCAGGAGTCCTGAGTAGTGGAATTACAGGTATTTTTTTGTTTTATTCTTTTGGATGTTCAAGGTTTTTTTCAATGCTCTACAATAAAGAATCCCTTCTAAAATGAGGAAAAAATAAAGCACTAAGAAACTTTTTAATGCTTTAAAAGACACATTCTAAACCACCAGAAAAATATCACCCCCTCCAAAAGGAGAGGGCCAGTGAGGCTGCAAACCAGCCCGGTAGGAAGGTGGTTGGCAGGCAGTGCGGCGGGTGAGGTGACCGGGCATGAAGGTCGTCTGTGAGGAGCCGCTCCCGGCCAGGCCCTTGTTCAGCTACTTCTGCTGACGCCTCCCTGGCCACCCTAGAGTAATCACTGAGCCCCTCGGGAGGAAGGAAGGCTGTGGGGGGAGGTGGGCTCTCTCAGATAAACCTCCTCCCAGAAGGTCAAGGCAGAGAGGTGAGCTCTGAGGCCTGGGCAGGCCCCTTCATGGTTCCTGAGAGTTCACTACAACACTCTGTTCTCTAGACTCCTGCCCTCAGTCCCTGCCCTGTCCAATCTATCTTCCCAGTCCCTGTCACCCTTCTGAAAATATAGCTAATTATTTTATTCCTGGAACCAAACCATTTTATCCCAAGCCAGTACTTCTCAAACTTTCCTGTTGAAATACACCAACAGCAGAGGAAAGAAATGGCTTTGGTTCCCCCAGGGGACCATGCAGCCGAAGCTTCTGCTAGCACTCCCATGCACTCTTTGACGGCTTCTGTTTTCTGTTAAAAATGCAGAGAATTTTACATTCTATTCCATGATATACCTGAATCTCTTTTAATACGAAGATGTTTAAAATTATTCACCTCAAGGAAAACTGATGCTCCCAAAAGAGATACTGTGTTTATCTGGAAGCTCAGGTGTCTTCCTTGAAGAAGTACCCATAGCCTAAAATCCAAACTCCTGACAGGCAAGGCTCCTGAAAACGTGGCCCTCAGAAACCTTCCTGCCTTCTTCCCATGGCTCCTGAGCACACTCCCCAGTCGCTGGGCTCCCCGGACTCCCCTCCTTTCCCGATATGCCCGCTTCTTCCCAGCCTCTGTGCTCCTGTTCAGACTCTTGCTCCCGTGCACCCCACTCTGCCTGCTGACAACCCTCCTTCCCAAAGGTCTCAAGGGGAATCAAACTCCACCTTCACATTAAACTCCACTGAGGGCTCGTGACTCGTGTGCTCTTGACAGATACAGTATGGGAGATAGCACAAGGCCCCAAGAACAGCCTGTGCTTTGGAACCAGAAGGCCGAGGTGCAAATCTTGCCTCCAGCTCTTGATGCTGGACAAATCACCTAATTCCTCTAAGATCTCATTTGTAAAATGGGGAATACTCATGCTTCTCTCGCAGGGTTGTTACAGGGATTAATTCCCATGCAAAGCACAATGTAGGTAGGACCCAGCATGCTCCCTTCCCCTCCTCGCAACTCCTCTCGCATACTATTTGCACCACTCACGGGAAGAACATACATTTACGCATTCTTTTTAATAATGGTTTCTTTCCCCCAAATAGATCAATGGCTCTCAATGTCCCAAAGAATCTCCTTCTGATCTCACCGCTTGAAAGATTTTGGTTATGAAACAAAACGCATTTATGGAATAGCAGCTGGCTTGTCTAAGTTCTCTATCCTCTTAAGCTTTTCTGAACAAGGAGAGTGGTCCCAGCCTCTCCTCTCCTGCCTAACTTTAGGGACCAGGACTTGAGAGCCACCCACGGAGACCATAAACACCTTGAGACTACAGCTCCGGTCTTCACACGTCTCAGGGCACCTTACTCAGTGCCCCGCACTTAGAATACACCTAGTAACTGCTTGTGGCATAAACAAGAAGTTTCACACAGATGACAGGGGGTGGGGAAGCCCTCTCGAAATTAGCCGGTTGGTGTGCAGAAAGGGGTCATTGTTATGGGAAGCAGAGCTGGAGGCGAGCCCTTCTCCCCCCACCCGCCCGGAGCAGCACCCCAATTATACCAGCTGGCCTCCAACTTCAGTGTGTGAGCCGATTAAAAAGCGCCCTCTCTTCAGTGTCTGGAAACTCCTGCAAGGAAAGTTTGCTGCCCAAAGTTAGCTTTTGACTAGAGTCTTAATAAGAGGCCTCAGCAGGCTACGGCTAGAGAGACAATGTCACTTAGAGGAGCAGCTTGAAGCGGCAGTTAGGAGAAGAATTATTTTAATGAATACATTTCCTTTCAATTGTATGGGAATATCAAGATCCCATTAGAATAGGGAAGCAATTAGAACTAATAAAGATGAATGCACAGTGCTCCGTGCATGCGGAATAACAAGCAGCCAACAAAGGGCCTCCGGAGAGCCTGCGCTAATCCAAATGAACCGGCGGCCCGCAGAGGGGAAGCGGCTCTGTTCAGAGGCTCAAAGCCCGTGGGTCCGGCGCATTCTGATCACGGCCCGCGAGTGGCATGAGTTGGGCCTCGGGGGTGGGGGTGGAGGGCCCCGCCTGGGTCCTGGCCTGGCCCTGGGGGATAGAGATGGGCTGGCGAAGCCCATTCAGACCAGGGCCCTGGCTTGCCGCCAGCCTCACGCCTGCCCCTCGCACTGGGTCTCATTGTGTCCAGGTGGCAAATGCCTTCTCGCCAACTCTCCTTCGAGGTTTAGAGAGGGGCTGGGACGCTGGAGGAGGGAGAAGGGGGCCCTGTGTGCTCCCCTCAGTCCCTGCGCCTCTCCCCTCCCCCGCTGGCCTGGCTCTGCTCCTCCTCTGGGATGGGTGTTAGGTTACAGACACTGGCGGGTCACAGGCAGCCCAACACAGAAGCACTGTTGCTTACACAATTGCTCTTCAAACAGTAACAAACAATTTTCATTACCCAAGTCAGATCGAATCATCCACCCAGCCATCCTGCCTCAACCCCAGCCGCTCCTCCAGGACCCACGGCTTCACGCTCTGCCCACTCCGCTGTGACAGAACTGAGACCCCCACCCCCACCCGGCCCCTGGCCCAGGAATACGGGACAAAGCTCTTCTGATCCTTTCTGTGAGCTCGATCAGCTTGCACGGCTGTCAAAACTGTCAGGAGCAATAGTGAAGGCAGAAGCGCCAGAGCCGACTGGGGCTCGCGCAAATCTGGGGTGACATGTTACTCAGCATCTCTGTGAAGAAGGCACTTAAGAGTTTGGAGGACTCTCTTGCCAAGTTTAGAAGGAATCCAACAAGATAACCCTGGCTCCCCACCAAAGCATTTGCTGGCCTTAGAAGGAGTGTCAGGACTTGACATTTCTTTATTTAATCTTTTCTGGCCAGACGGTTTTTTCAACCAGGAATGTGTAAACTTGTTCCAAAACGTCTGCATGAGAGACGAGTCACACTCATTACTGAGATTTTTCTACCACTTATCCTTAAAAAAATAATAAATAAAAAAAGTTTGTAACATTTTATTTTTCTTAATGATAGAGCACTTTAAAGATATGTTTACATTTGTAATCTTACTTAACCTCAAAATAATTCTGTGGGGACAGGCAAGGCAAGGGGTGTCAGGCCTACAGATGAGGAAACAGTAGCCCAAAGAGGTTAAGCGTCCTGTGCAAGGTCACAGAATGAGTGGGTGAAGAGGGACACCAGAGCTCAGGACTTCTGACCTAGTTCAGGGCTTTGTTCTGGGACGCACCTTTTCTACACCTACAGAGTGCTGGACGTTTCCAGGATAATTCATCCTGCAGTTCTGTTTTTCCAGTGGAACTCCCTTATCCCTTTCTGCATACTAAACAGTGCTAAGCACTGTGGGCTTTCAAAGACCTCTCTAGGCTACAACAGAGGTGTAGGTTTTAAGGCAATAGTCATCAAAGTAGTTGTTTTGCTGCTCCCCTCCTCCAAACAAAGGGCCTCAAAGGGCCTCCCTTTTAATAGCTTATGTAAGGATTGTTTACAAAGTTCTGCTGGTCCTGTATAAAGTAGGCACAACCAAAACTGTAAAGATGTTGCCTAGGTCCCTTCTAGTAGAACAACGGGGATTGGCAAAGGGTAAAAACAAAGCCATTCAAATCTTTTTTTATATATAATTTTGAGGTACAATTTATATATTGTGAGATGCATAGATATTCAGGGTACAGTTTGACAAGTTTTGACAAATGCCTACACTCAAATCCAGACACAGAACATTTCCATCACTCCCAGAAAGTTCCTGCATACCCTTTTCCAGTCGATCCCACTCTAGACCTCCACTAGCCAGATTTCTATCACCATAGATTAGTTTAACCCGTCTTGAACACCCAATTAAATGGAATCCTATTGTATGTAATATTTTATATTTTTCCTTTCACTCAACATAATGTCTGCCAAACTCATCTATTTTTTATCAGTAGTTCCTTTTTTTGATGCATAGTATTACATTATTCCTTCAGCTTCTAAAATCCAGTCATATTACTGCAAATTTGTCCCTCGAAATTCTTTCCATTTAGTGTATCACCTGTATGCTCCTTCCCAAGCACCTATTTCTTGTGTATCATCTTGGCAATATTTGAATTGAGGGAAATACATAAAAGAGCTCTCTTATCTCTAGCACTATCCTTCTCCATAGGAGCGGTTCTCTCTACCTTCAGGAGAAACAGAAAACCAAACAGTCCAGCATGAGTACATGAAAACCGTCATGAGCAGTCTTCAGAACGGAGAGATCTAGGTTCTCATCTCTGGTCCAGCTTTTAACAGATGATTGGTTTGAGACAGGTGATTTCTGCGACTGTTTTCCCATTTGTAAAATAAGGGTAATAATACCTGCTTAATAGGGACTTGTGAGGATGAAATTACATTGTACACAAAACATCTGGCACAATGAAAACTAGTAACAGCCTCAAGTTGGACTGTAATAAACACCCTTCTGTTTCATTCACACACTTTCAGTTTTTCTAAGTCAGATACTATAAGTGGGTATACATTTTCAGAAATTTTTAAAGTGAAGGGTTCATGATTACATCTAGAAAAACCTGTCAGATATTTACTTAAAATAAATGTTATTTCCTGTGGGGTAAGAAAAGCTTTTTGTCATTTATTCAGTGACAATTATGTACTGAGTGCTGAATCTGAAGAGTTCTCCAAGACTTAAAGATGTAGCCTTAGCTTTTAGGATGTTTGGTTTTGGAGGGTAATAAGATAAGCACAAAAATAATTATAATACAAAACAGAGTATCGTCAATAATAATAATTAGCATCTGTTAATATGGTAGTTAAGAGCATGGTCTTTTGAGTCATACTATATGGTTCAAATCTCAGTCATGTGATGTTGAGGAGGTTACTTAACATCTTTCTGTGTTACTTCACTTATAAAATGGGGATAATAATACCACTTACCTAGCAGGGCTGTTATGACTAGACGAGTCAATACAGGTAAATACCTAGCACCATATCAGCACATAAAAATATGCAATAAGTAATAGCTAACATTTATTGAACACTCAATATGTGCTGAACATTGCATTAAATACTTTGTATGCATTACTTCACATAATCTCCATAATGTTGTTACTGCTGTATTATCCATTTTACTGATAAGGTAACAGGAGTAGGGTCTTGCCCACAATTACATAGCTAGCAAACAGCAAATAACAGCACCTCTATGAGAATTAAACAAACTAATATTTGAAAAGTGGTTAGAACACAGCCTAGTACATAATGAGGTCTATATAAATGGATGTTAAGTAAACGTAAATTGCTATGGTAATTCAGAGAGGGCAGTAAATAACTTCCATGCAGGGAGATTGAGGAAGGTTTTGGAATGGTGACATTTAAGCTGAGCCCTGAAATGAAAGAGAGAAAAAAGGGAGAGGAGGGAGGAAGGAATGGAGGGAGGGAGGGACAAAAAGGGAGGGTGGGAGGGAAAGTGAGAAGACAGAGGAAAGAACTGGGGGTATGCAAAAAGAGAAAAAGTAATGGGAGTAGTTAAGCTTGATTAGGTCAAAGAATCTCCCCTTTCCTCCAGTCACTCAATATTTCTGCCAACTGTATTTTCCTTTCACCTCTGTAGAATCTGCTATCCTCGCGCCCTCATCCTCAATTTTATGATATTTATGGACAGACTGTAGGTGCCAGGCACCTAGGCGTGGGGATACACCAATGAACAAGCCAAGCCAAGTCTCAGTTCCTATTCTGCCCTACAATAAGACTCCAAACTGGATTCCCAGCTTTTGGTCGTCCCTACTTCCAAACCATTCTCCACACTGCCAAAAGAAAGATTGTAAAGATAGGGATCTGGTCCGGACACTCCCTTGTTAAATTCCCAGCAGTAGTTTCCCATCGTGTTTAGAACAAATTTCAATGTCCCTAGTATCCTGTCCAAAGTTCTTCACTGACTGGTCCTCACAGCCCTGTCTCCCAGCCTTCACCTCCCCGCACTCTCCACTTGAGCCAGTAAAAATCACTCAAAACCCTTGATAGACACACTTAAAATAAGCACTTGCTGAAAAAAGACACGGCTAGAATGCTATCCTTATTTCAACCTTGTCCATGGAAACGTTTCCCATTCTTCAAGCCTCAGACGAGAAAGCCCTAGTTACCGGCCTCCAGCTCTGCAACCTAAAACGCACTGCGTAAGGTACACCTCCCACCGCTCCCTCAAGTAAACCCAAACCCATGGGGAGCCGGAAGGGGCGGGGCTTCGTGCGGCCCCGGGGCCACCATCTTGGCTGAGCTAGCCGGAAGTGGCCCGGCGGACCGGCGCGCGGGGCGCACACTGAGACTGCGCCGGGGCGGCGCGCAGGTCTTCCCCGCCGGCGGCGTTGCGGCAAAGGTCCGGAGTCTTTGGCAGTGCACCCGAGCTTCCCGAAACCCCCCTCTGACCTCTCTCTAGTCTTCCTCCCTCTGCCCCAGGCTCTGTCCCGCCCCTCCGCCAGGGTTTGCGCAGCGGCTGGCACACCCCTTGGCCCGTGTACGCGCTTTGCACCTGCCTGCCCGAAACATGTTGCAGAAACCCGAGAGCGGGGCTCTCCCCATCTCTCAGGCCGAGGAGAAGAAGGATAGCGGCCGTGACGGTGAGACCCAGGCCCTGACCGCCTCTCAGAAAGAGGTCCCGAGCCCCCTCCTGCAGGAGACCCCCAAGGAGGATCTTGGCGCCCGGAGGGAGGAGGAGGCTGCGGAGTCCGCCCTCACCCCAAAAGGCGCGAGGACCTCGGCAGCCAAAGCCTTGGCCCGGCGGCGGGCCTACCGCCGTCTGGATCGGACGGTGGCCGAGCTGGTGCAGTTCCTGCTGGTGAAGGACAAGAAGAAGAGTCCCATCACTCGCTCTGAGATGGTAAAATACGTAATCGGAGACTTGAAGGATCTGTTCCCTGAAATCATCGCAAGGGCCGCAGAGCATCTGCGGTATGTCTTTGGTTTCGAGCTGAAACAGTTTGGCCGCAAGCACCACACTTACATCCTGATCAACAAACTAAAACCTCTTGAGGAGGAGGAGGAGGATCTGGGAGGAGATGGCCCCAGACTGGGTCTCTTAATAATGATCTTGGGCCTTATCTACATGAAAGGCAATAGTGCCAGGGAGACACAGGTCTGGGAGATGCTACGGCGCTTGGGCGTGCGCCCCTCAAAGTATCACTTCCTCTTCGGGTACCCGAAGAGACTTATTATGGAAGATTTTGTGCAGCAGCGATACCTCAATTACACGCAGGTGCCTCACACCAATCCGCCTGAATGTGAATTCTCTTGGGGTCCCCGGAGCAACCTGGAAATCAGCAAGATGAAAGTTCTGGGGTTCGTGGCCAAGCTCCATAAGAAAGAACCCCAGCACTGGCCAGTGCAGTACCGTGAGGCCCTGGCAGACGAGGCCGACAGGGCCAGAGCCAAGGCTAGAGCTGAGGCCAGCATGAGAGCTAGGGCCAGGGCCAGAGCCAGGGACAGGGCTGGTATCTGCCCCTGGTGAGGGCTGATGGAAAGGTGGCCAGCGGGGTCCTCCTGGTTCTGGAAAAGCTACTGTCCGAGTCATAAGTAGTATAGTTGGGGGCAGGTCATTAAGTAGAAGTTGTATTTGTGTAACTAGGATTTAGGTTTTGTATCTTGCTATGTTTTGTTACATTTTACATACTGTTAAATTGATGTTTATAAATGAGATTAGTCTACTTTTTCCTATAGGATTTTGTTGTAGAGTTCGGCTGGTTTTGTAAAATGGATCAAAAACTTTCCATTTTGTTCTTGATCTTGAACAAATGATGCAGCATTGTACTGCTTTATGTTAATGGTTTCAAGGACCTCAACAGTCTGTCTGGTACCACGAAAAAAATAGCTGGTCCGTGTCTAGCTTCCCAATGCTTTTTGTCTATATTGTATAAAGAAAAAAGACTAACCTGTATCTCTGTGAGCTATTATGGTATCTAGAGAAAAATGAAAATACAATAAATTAGAACTAGACCCTGTACACTTAATAAATTAAACATTTGCTGAGCATCTTCTTTTGTGTGATGTTTGGGGCATTTGGGGATAGAATGCTGAACAAGATAAAGGCCCTATATTTTGGAACTAGAGATTAAGAATATCAACCAGAAATTACAGAGCAGCAAGTTGAAGGCTGCAGAGGGTCCCCTAACCCAGCTGGGCTGATCAGGTGAGGCTTGCCTGAAATTACCTTTAGGCAGACTTAAGGGGTTGCGGGGGAAGGCTGGGGCATGTGGAGGGGAGGGAAAGGAAAAGCAGAAGTTGGGGGTGGGAGATATATTGAATAACTGAAGGGCACAGGTGCCCCTGCATAACGTGGGAAGAAAGCTTGATTCATGGTGGAGCTGGAAAACACCCTACCTTTGCCAGGGCCCTTGTTCCCAGAACAACTCATTCCAGTGCACAGTAATGGTGACTGTTAGCGTTGTGTTTCCCTCCGTCTCCCTTCTCTCAACCTCTTTCTAACAAAGCTGTCAGAGACCTAATACTGTAACAATTCAGGAACAGTATGTCCTATGGATGGATGGTACATGTGATGTCCCCTACTATCAAGAAGTTCCATTTCAAGATTTCTCCCCTGGCATCAGGCAGCCAAGGGCCCTCCTCCCTGCTTCTACCTGCTGTTTTCCACCTGCCACCTCCCGTTTGGAGGACACTTGTGTGGCATTGCTCACATTCCTAACTAGCCATGTAGGGCCACCCACAATGCCTGCCGCTCTCACTCTGGGGATATGGCCCCACGGAAAAGATACATAGAATAATAGGGGAAGTAGTAACCAAGCCAGAGGGGACTGTGACACTACTCCCCTCCCCTGCAGCTGCCTTATACAGAAGAACCGTGTTTTCACACTTTACTGCTAGTTTTTCCCTTTCAGCTGTATTCCAATAACATTTCTGAGTATGTTAAGGTTGGTATGGAATACGAATAAATACTTGGGGACACAGGCCCAGGGATCCAGCAAACCAGACTGAGACTGAAGCTATAAGCTTATGGGCAAAAAAGTTTATTAATGAATTAAAAGACAACTTCTGGGCAGTTTATAATTCATTAAACAAACAGAAATACCGAGTGTCCACTATATGCCAAGGACTTTGCTGGATTCCAAAGTTTAACATGGGAAGACTGGCTTTACCTGCAAGGAACCATAACAGTGATAATTTCTCACATTTGTATTTTCCCACCAGCCATGTGTATACCTGAGGGTCGGATTACTTGGTGATTTCCTGTGGTCACTAGATTAACCAAAGGCAGCACCAAGACTAGGACCCAAGTCCCTGGCTCCCCAATCTAGCGTATTTCATTTGAGCATTCCTGGCTTCCAATTCCCCATTCCTGGCTTCCAATATGTTGTGTGTGGTTTTACTCATCCCAATTCCAAAACACAAGCAGAACCTGTGGAATTACCTCCAGGTGCCACTGCGGTCCTCAGGGCAATGAAATAGCATAGAAATACTCCCCCATTTTACCTGTATCTATAGATGTGACTGCTGAAATGTGGATGTGTTACCCACAGGACTAATAACAGTACCATTTATTAAACATCTACTACAGGCCAAAGGCATTTCCGCCCCCTCCCCACTTTTCACGACAACATTGCAAAGTAGGTGTTACTAAACACCTCCATTTTATAGATGTTAAAGATGGTAATTCTTGCCATTTGTCTACTACCTAAGAGAAGCCAGCTTTTTAATGCTTTACGTATCTTTTTATGATTTTTATAACTATTTTACAGGATAGATCTAGATTCCATTTTGCACTAAGCAAAGAGCCAGAGAAGCTGGAAAGCTCTTGCAGATAGTGTATCATAAGGATTTGAACTGAAGTCTGAGTCAGAAGCTTGACTTTTTCACTATTATACATTTCCTTCTTTGTGGGAGCCCTTCCAGGCTTGGGTCATCTGTCTCTGGACTCGTGTTTTTCTTTAAACGCTACCGTCTCTCTGGAGATACAAACAAGTACTGTGTAGCCCGGCTAATTATGACAAGCCGCTGGCTTGCAGGGGGGTAAGAAGGAAGCTAAAATAAAGTTGAAGAATTATCTGCAAACACCAATTCCAGCTCTGCTTACTCTCTTCCCAGTGTGCTCAGTGTGGAGTGTGTCTCTTTGCCCAAACTCAGCATGTTTTGCCCTTTAGAGGCCATGTTGCCTCAGTCTACTTTAGTCTGTTCTTTCCACTGAGTCTCAAATTAAGATGTCCTTGCCATGGAACAACCAAACAGCATTTGCAGGCCTGCAAATATGATTCCCAGCGTTGTTTGCACATGGTACAAAGGGCTGCCAGAACTCATACCCTTGCCTCAGCATGAAAGACCTCCCATGTCACACATGTCATCATCGGCTTCTCAGAAGTACTAAAAGTTTGCCCTCTGGGCCCATGTGTGGAACAGACATTGGCCATGGCAAGGGCAAGAGATGACGACGTCTCCTATTGCTTATGGTCATTCACAGGAGGGAGAAAAATGGCCTGGATCCCCTCTCTCATCTTCCTTCAGGCACAAGCAGAACTAGCATGTGCTGGGTGAAACACCAGGTAAGGAGATCCCGGCATTGCTCTTGGGGGCATGGTGGTGGCAGATGGATGACCTCAAACCGTACAACAACTAGGAAGCAACGCCAGGAAAGGAAATTGCTTCGGAAATGGTGAGTCCTGGCTTGGGCAATGGGAAGTTCTCAGTTCAGCCCCAGCCTCTGCAGAGATCCTAACACTCATCAGAGTGGGGACTTTGAACCCACTGGAACATGGAGAATGGGTGTTTAGAAACGGGCTCGGGTTGATTACAGCCCCAGTGGATAGCTGGCTCACAATGTCCCAGAAGGGGCAGGCGGCTCATTTACAGCCCCTATAAATCAGGCCTCCATTCACAGGCTCAATCACAGTTCCCACTTGAGATAATTATGCTCTTGGCCTTGGTCACGGTGGCAACTGAGGCTTGTACAAATTATTCGTCAAATCGTGCAGCCCAGCAGAGATGGTAACAATCACCTCGCAGCAGAAACACAGTGTACTGCCTAAGGAGGTTAGAAGACTGAAGCTCTCAGAGAAAGTTTAATGGGTGGTTGAAGTGGTGGTCAGCTAATCCACACCTGGCATCACGTTCCACCAACTGAATGCAGTGCAGACCCCGCCCAGTTCGCAAGCCAGTCATGACTGCCAAATACACCAGCCGGCATTTACTAAGCCTCTGCTGTCAGGCACGGTGCTAAGTATGACAACTGCGTTGTCTCCGCATCTGCACCACAGCTCACGAGGCGGGCCCTACACTGGCCAATATTGCAATGCAATAGAGAAACCAGCAGGAAAGAAGAATTCCTTCCATTCTGTGAATGCACAGATTAAATGACTTGCCCAAGCTCATGACATAGCTAGTGAGCTGCAGATCCAGACCTTGAACTTAAATCTTCTGGGTTCCCATGGGCATTCTACCCTTTCGATCTTCAGAAGTCTCTTAGGGGAGTGACCAACCTCCCTTCAGGAAAAGGGAGCCAAGCGAGAAGGAAGCAAAAGCTCTCATCCTGCTCATTTATACACTAACTAAAAGCACACAGGCTAGAGAGTAGAGGCAGTGATGAGGGAGAGGGGCAAGTTGGCTTTTTCAGTTGTTTGTAGGATTACAGGTCTTTTGTCACGAGAAGGGAGAGGAGCCAAGTTTTGAGGAATGACACCTCGAAGCAGCAGCTCTGTGGTCCCAGCAGTGGGGAAATTAGTACCAGGGAACCAAGAGCCTCAGCCTGAGGGTATTCAGAAGCCCTACTGGGTACAGAGCATGGTGAGGGATAGCCACAATACCTGAATCAGGGGGACTGAGGAGAGCTGAAATGGAAAGCTCCAAGCCCACTCTCTGCCACGTGATAGCATGTGGTTCCCGCTGAACTACCTCACCTTTCTGAGCTTTGATTTCCTCATCTTTAAAACAGAGAGAATGCTACCTACTTCAAAATCTGTGAAAAGTGAATGAGGGGATTATGAGAGCCTCCCACAGTATCTGGTACATGGTAACTATTGTACTCATAAAACGTATTCACTCACTCAACAAATATTGCTTGAGCATCTTCTAGACATACTAAGCATACATGCTAGATAGTGAAATTATAGCAGAGAACAAAAGAGACGGCAATCCCTATGCTCCCAGAGCTAACATACTAGTGTAAGGAGACAGGTAATAAAGGTAGAAATATAACATATACCAGGGCGGATGGAGATCTGTGTTGTAGGAAGAAATGAAGTCGGACCAGGGAAAGGGCATGGGAAGGGTGTCCAATTTAAAACTGCCTGGTTGGGGTGCCTGGGTGGCTCAGTCATTAGGCGTCTGCCTCAGATCAGGTCATGAGCCCAGGACCCTGGGATTGAGCCCACCCCCCAGCTGCCCAGCAGGGAGCCTACATCTCCCCCTCCCTCTGTCTGCTGCTCCCCTTCCTTGTGCTGTCTCATGCTCACTCTCTCTCTCTCTCAAATAAATAAATAAAACCTTTAAAAATAAATAAATAAAATAATAAAACTGCCTGGAGAGGGGAAGCCTCACTGAGAAGTGATGTCTCAGTCAAAGCTGAAGATGATAAGCCCACAAGCTGTTTGGGGTGACTGCAGAAGAGAGGGTGCTGGCAAAAGACACAGCAAGTGTGAGGGCCAAGCAGATTCTGAGAGGTAGCTCTGGAAAGCAGAGGGAGCTTAGTGGGAGGGGCTAAGTGGGAGGCCATGCGTTCCTTACCCTGAAGGAGCTGGCTCAAGTGCCTAAAGCAATGAATGGATGTGGGTCTGCACCCAAAAATTGCTGTAGGAGTCCCAGGGGAAGAAACCACAGCAGCCTTGGGCCTTAGTCTTGGCTGAGGCTTCCTTTGGGTCCAGAAGGGGAAGGAAAGAGCAAATATTCTTTCTTTGTGGCCTTTTTTTTTTTAATTACAAATGCTTATAGTGGAAAATTTGGAAAGTTCCATAAAAATATAAAGAAGAATATGAACTCTCGGTGACACTGGCACCCAGAGGCAATCACGGTTAGTGGTGCCACTTGGTTTTTCTGTCTATTGCTAGTGTATTTCATCTTCACCTGCTGAAGGTATAAGAGCTTTGTTGCTACTTTATTATTTTTTTAAAGATTTTATTTATTTGACAGAGATAAACACAGCCAGAGAGGGAACACAAGCAGGGGGAGGGAGAGAGGGAGAAGCAGGCCTCCTGCCAAGCAGGGAGCCCGATGTGGGACCCGATCCCCGGTCTCCGGGATCATGACCTAAGCCGAAGGCAGTCGCTTAACCAACTGAGCCACCCAGGCACCCCTGTTGCTACTTTAACAATGAATTACAATGACAGTGAGCCCCACTCCTTGCAGTGTTGTCCTCAAATATTTCTGGGAGCTCCCAATGGGGCATCTCTGATGATGTCACAAATCCGTCTATCCACAGCAGTCACCATGGGGCTCACGGAGGCCCATAAAGATGCTCCATGTGGGGTCCCCCAACCCACATCCATGGCTGCTGCCTCCTGTAATGCCTCCAGGATTCTAGGGATGCTGGCTCTTTGTAGGGGTGGACAGAGTGTCTTGTTCCCTCTCTCTGTGCCAAGGTATGACCCCTGGGTCCCAAACCAACAGTGCCAGGCCCTCTCCAACCTCCTCAGGAAGCCTGCTTATCTATGCTTGTGATCTCCTGCAAGTAACTCTCCAACCCTGAACTGAAAATAGTCGATTCACCTGCACAGGGACCAAGCCAGGCTCCCCACTCCTCTGCAATTCCTCTCCTCAAACCTTAGGAGAAAAGGAACGCCAAGGCAGTCCCTCCCTCCCAAGGCATCGACATTTACATTGCTGAACCAGAACACAAACATCTGCGTTCTGGCTGACAGGGGCTACATGTTTTCAGGCTTGTGTTGCTTTTCCCAGAAGAAAAGGCTACCCCACGTGTGAACTTAATGTTCTACTTCTGGCAAACTGTTAGCAACTATAGTTCCCTCCTCCCCTCTTTCCCCACCTGCTCAGCATGTGGTCTTTTTTTTTTTTTTTTAAGATTTTATTTATTTGAAAGAGAGAGAACATGAGCTGAGGGTGGAGGGTAGAGGAAGAGGGAGAGAGAAAAAGCCATCTCACCACTGAGCAGGGAGTCTAACCCTCGGCTTGATCCCAGGACCCCGGGACCATGACCTGAGCTGAAGACAGACCCTTAACCCACTGGGCCACCCAGGTGCTCCTGCTTAGAATATTTCCCAAACCAGGAGTGTTTATTATAGTGTTAGAGATGACTGGGATTTAGGTAAAATTTTGGAACAGGGAAAAGGATTCCAGGCAAGGGGAACAGTTCCAGCAAAGCTGGATTGTGCAGTGTCCTGGGAACCAGGAAAGGACCAGAAGGTTGGAGCAGAGTCTATTGAGGGGAGGATAGGGCGCTGTGGCTGAAGGGAGCAGCTGCGGACAATGGCTGAGGCGGGCACCGAGCACTTGGTGTTCCTCCAGGAAGGCGGACTGGCTGGACAGGAGAGGGAGGCTGGAGGCAGGGAGGCCAAAGGAGAGACCCTGGCAACAATCCAAATAGGAGCCGATGACAGTATGACCAGCAGGCATGGGAGTGGGAAAGGGCTGGTTGGGGGACTAACTTGAAATGGTTTGATAACCGATGAGCTGTGGGAAATGAAACAGAAAGACATATGAAACATGACTCAGCAATGTCAAGCTGAAGTGATTGGAAGAAACTGGAATGTTTCATCAGAACAGCTGAACTCCCAGAGGGAGCTGGCTTGGGATTAAGAGATGGATAAAGCTTCAAGCACATTGAGTCTCAACTGCTTAGCTGGACATCCAACGGACACTTAGAGATGGAACAGAGGAGGGACACTGAGGCTGCAGGTAGATGGTCTAAGTCAACTTCTTAGCGTACATGGCCCAAACCATGGACTTTCTGTGTGGAAATGCATCTAGAAGAGGAGAACAGGAACTTGACCCACTTCTCTCCTGGCCATGGGGGAGAAAGCAAGGATCTTCAGAATTCCAACTGATTACACAGAAATGCAGTCCCGCCCCTACGGTTCCCTTTTGGAGCCTGGTTCTGAATCCATCTTCTAGATTTACTTCTATGAATGATCTGGGGGCTAAGAAGAAGGTCTCAGCATGGCCAAGGAGTTGCGAAACTAGGGAAAGAGAAGCTGCAATTAGTTGCAGCAGGGTGTCAAGGAAAGGTTGGCCAAGATTCTTCGTGTGCACTAAAAACATAACTTCAAACAACAGAGTCACACTGCAGCTGGAAGGACTCATGACAGACCCAAGCCAAGGCTTAAATGGGCCAGTGCATGGGATTCCAGACTTAGGGGCCTTTCTTGCCCTGCTTTCCAGCAGACTTTCTTGCTTAGAAAGGAAACACCAGCACCTTTACTCAGACCCGAGACATCTCCGCAGCACAAGATGTACTCCAAGAGAGGTTCTCACTGGGGGAGAACCTGCATGTTCAGACCTCCCTCAGATGCAAACATGAACTTGGCATACACAGGTAGATATATCTCCTCCGACTCCATGGACGACATGAAGGAAAAATGTCACTTGGCCACTATCATAGGCCAGGGACTTTGCCTAGAGCTCTCCAGGTATTTTCACCTTTAGTTTCACGACAATTATGAGACAAAGACATTATTTTCCCATTTCATAGAAAATGAAGGCTCAAAAAAATTAAGTGTTTGATCCAGGATCACATGTTTGGAAAATGGCAGAGGGTTCCTGACCCAGATCTGCCCGTGTACTCATGTGTTCTTCTTCATTCTTCACATACAAATGCACAACAGACTCACACACACAGACCCATCCATCCACTCTGGACACACAAAACCCTCATAGTGTATGCCCTTTGAGGGCAAGAATCTTCATTTTGCTCATTGATGTACCCCGGGCACCTGGAATAGTACCTGGCAGAGGGCACACAGAATCAATATTTTGTGCTGCTGTTAAGTGAACTGAATGAGTACACGCATATGTAACACTAAGCTGTACACATCTATAGACAAGCACGTGCATACACACACACACAGACGCACACACACACACACTCCCTCAGCTTCACATGCACTTACAGACCCACCAAATTCACCACCTGAAAGGAGATTCCAGGGGAGGGGGCCCAGCTCTCAGAGCTACCCAGGGGGGCCTGGCCCTGGAGGGGTGGCCTCAGCCTCATGGGCCCGCAGTCGGTCTCCCCAGCCTCCCCCCTGGAGCAGACAACTGTCTTCAGCACAGCCCACCTCCTTCTTTCCCTAGCTCAGTCAAAACAAAGAATTCTTCTGAAAGAGCTTTGCTAAGAGAGAAAGCAGAGAAAAATAAATCTAGAAACTACGGGTTCCCGAAGGGATGAGTTGATGGAGCCAGATTTTTCTTTCTTTCTTTTTTTTTTTTAAAGATTTTATTTATTTATTTGACAGAGAGAGATCACAAGTAGGCAGAGAGGCAGGCAGAGAGAGAGGAGGAAGCAGGCTCCCTGTTGAGCAGAGAGCCCAATGCGGGCCTGGGTCCCAGGACCCTGAGATCATGACCTGAGCCAAAGGCAGAGGCTTTAACCCACTGAGCCATCCAGGCGCCTGGAGCCAGACTATTCTCCTAAGTCATGCCCTTCAGTCTGGCCTGGGCTTGGCTCAGCTACGGGACACTAGGCTCCTGGAGCCCGGACTTTACTTGGACGCTCTGCCAACAGCCCCGATGCTGAGCCTGAGGGAGGAGGGAGCTGGCGCAGCTGCTCAATCTGGGGGATTCTCTCTCCCTCCAGATACCGCTGCTTCTGTTTTCGGGGCATAGACCCTTCTGCCACGTTGGCCTGGAGAAAACTGCTTTTGCGCCCTCCTTGCCATCTGCTGTGCGCTGGGTTTGTAAACCACGCTGGTCCAACTCAACCTACTCAGTCGGGCTGTGTCAATCCCTTGCTTAAAACCCAACCACCTTCATTCCTTAGAGCCTCGAGGCTCTGTGTGGGGTGGCTCCTATCTACGTCTTGGCCTCTTCCTACTCTGCCCCTTCATCCAGTCTCCAGTCACATTGACAGAGCTCTTCTGTGACTGAACCAGAGCCTGGGACTCTGAGGACTAACTGACACAGATACATCAAATGTCTCCAGAATAGACCCGAGACTATTGCCTCAGCATCACCAGGGACTTTGAATTAAAATGTAAATTCTGGGGGTGCCAGGGGGAGGGGGAGTCTCAGTCAGTTGAGCATCAGACTCTTGATTTGGGCTGGAGTCATGCATGACCTCAGGATCTTAAGATCAAGCCCCACGTCAGGCTCAGCGAGGAGTCTGCTTGAGATTTTTCTCTCTCCCTCTGCCCCTCCGCCTGCTCATTCTCTCTCTCAAAAAAAAAATAAATAAATAAATCCATCTTTCCCCAAAAAAGTAAATTCTGAGCCTGCCCAATCCCTGCTGAATCAGAATCTCTGCGGGTGAGGCCCAGAATCAGCACTTTTAACAAGCTTCCCAGCCAATTCTCACACTCCAAAGTCCAAATCTACTAAATCCCATACCTATCTCTCGGCACATATAATAATAACTAAAATATTTATTGAGCACTTTCAGATCTGGGCATTTTCAGATCTGGGCTCTGTGAACCCTCAGGACACTGCTGGGCGGGAAGCATGCTCTACTCCCCTGTTGGCATGAGCTTGCCCGAGTGCCCATAGCTCTAGGTGGAAAAGGCAGGAATCGAACCTGGGCCCCGTGACTTCCAAGCCTGAGGGCCACCACCGCACTTTTTGGAGGACACGCAAGGGCACTGCCACACTCCCCGCGGACTCCCACGCCGACGCTCCGCAAGGACGAGGACCCTCGCCCCTCGGAGCCGCTGAAGGAGACAGAGACCAGGGCAATTTCGAAGTCTCCTGCTTTCTCTTCCTCCCAAGTCTGGCATACACAGACCTGAGCCGAGGCAGCCAGCAGCCACAGGCACCGGGGCCAGGGCGTTGGCGAACCGCGGCTCCAGGCCTCTGGCAGCATCCTCGGGCCCTGAGGCTCAGGCCTGCCTGCCACAGTGGCCGTGCCCACTACCGGCCTTGACTGCCTGCTGGGGGCGGGGGAGCGGCGGCCGGCGTGTCCTGGCTCCCTGAGACCCCAGCCCCTGACGGGCCCTCCTGGAACGCTGCAGCCAGAGAGCAGATGTGTTCGTCTCTCTCTCCAAAAACTAGTCTTCTTAGGAATCCTGCCATGGCCCCAGGGGGGGCGGGGGGGGGGAGATTGGAAAAACAACCGAAATACCATAACGCAGAAAAGTGATCCAAATAAAAAGCAGCAACTGTGTATCTGGAAGGAATAAACCGAGGAGGAGAGGCGCAGAGTTGAGCAGCGTGGCCACGAGGCTGCCAACCTTGGCGGCAGGGAGCAGGGGGCTGGGCGGCAGCTGCCAACCGGCCACAGGGCTGCTCGGGCCAGGCGCCGGGTGCAGGGAGAGCAGAGGCGGGGCTGACTCATGGGTGCGAAGAGTGCGCCTCAACCAGCAGCATCCTCCCTCCCAGGGCTCCAGGCGCTGTGTTCTTCAGCTCCCAAAGCTTCAGCACTGGAGACCTATCTAGAGGGTCCTTTCGCCCCGTTCTCTGCTTGAGGTCATGGAGAGAGCCAGACCAGCCTCACCGGTAGAATGTGCAGGGGGAGAGAGGACTTTCTCAGAAGAGGGCTGGGACGCCCTGGCAGTGGAGGAAAAGCGGTGGGAAGATTTAGTTTGAGGTCCCAGGAGGCAAAACCAAAACAGGCTCCCATCCAGTGCCCTCCTGATGAGCAGGGCAAATGTGGGCAACTAACTTACGTGCCCAGAGCCCAAATGGCCACCCTGTGCAAAGGGCAAATTCAGGCTTTCTCTGCACGCCTCAGGGCTAAATGGGACCCACGGATGGACAGGTTATCGAGGCTTGGCCCCAGCACGGAAAGGGGAATGGTGGTATGTCGCAATATCCAGAGGCGAAGCATCAGGTTTGAGACCTACTGACTAGCCAGAACTTGGAGTAGACACCGAACCTCTCTCCGTTTAAGAGAGACAAAGCCGGTGAGGCGCCTGGATGGCTCAGTCGTTAAGTGTCTGCCTTCGGCTCAGGTCATGATCCCGGAGTCCCGGGGCTGAGCACCACATCCGGCTCCCTGCTCTGCGGGAAGCCTGCTTCTCCCTCTCTCACTCCCCCTGCTGTGTTCCTTCTTTGGCTGTGTTTCTCTCTGTCAAATAAATAAATCTTTTAAAAAAGAGAGAGAGAGAGACAAAGCCAAGGCGAAAAGCTGTTGAACAGCTATCAACTCTCACTCCTAAGCCAGGTACCACGTACAGAGCTGAGCATTTCCATACAGTGTCCATATATTTCTGTGAGGCATTGTTCCCATTTGACAGATGGGAAAACAAGACATGGGCAAGTTAAGGAACTTCTGAAAAGCTGTGGGTGCAGGGCTTGAACCAGGTCTGCCTGGCTGTGGAACACAAGCCCTCTCTCCTATTGCAGTACAGTGGGCAGGGATGGGCAGCATCACAGTGGGCAAGCTGAGGGAGGAGACCGAGTCCGGCAGAGGGGGCAACTGGGGACATCTGGCAGCGGCGGTGCTCGGATGCTCCCTGGGGTCGACCGCTGCAGGAGGCTTGGTGGACTGAGGTGCCCAGACCTGGAGGAGCTGAAGCCCCCAGTGCCCCCCTGCCAAGTTGAAGGCCAGGTGCCCCAGGGCTCAAGCCAAAATAATCCACCATGAGAGAGAGATAGCCAGGCAGGTCCTGGGGAACAAAGCAAGGAGCATGAGAGCTGCTAAGTAGGTCAGCAGAGCATCAAACTGTTGAGCGAGACAGGTAAGAAGCTGGGAACAAGCTGGATTGTTAACAGGGCAACCGCAGATAAAAGGAGGCCCGCATAGGTCCCCAGGATGGTGCAGGAATAAACTCGGTACCAAGTGGTGAGGCCTCCTCCTACACTGAACGCTCTGGGAGACCATGAGGGCTTTTGGATGGATACCTTGTTAAGCCCTAGGCTCCAGCCCAGAAAGCGAGATGGTGGTAGGTCACAGGATATGGAACCAAAGAATCGAGTGTGGGACCCACTTAGCAGCTGTGTGACTCTGGAGTAGACCCTTAACCTGTGTGTGTGTGTGTGTGTGTGTGTGTGTGTGTGTGTGTGTGAGAGAGAGAGAGAGAGAGAGAGAGAGAGAGAGAGAGAGAGAGAGAGACCGCCAAAGCCTAGATAGGAGCAGAGCAAAGACGGTTTCTCTCCACGTGG